>JAAXCT010001776.1:0-127273 GCA_012490785.1 Eragrostis nindensis | reverse complement strand
CCGGCGAGGATGAAGTCCAGGTCGCGGTTGTGGAATGTCCATGGAGGCGAGGACGAGCTCGCGGAGGTTGGGGAAAGCCGCGCCGCCGTCGCCACGCGGGGAGGGCGGACGTGTCCGGGAACTTCCAGAAGCCGAGGTAGAGGCGGGTGAGCGTGGGCGGCGAGGAGGATCTCTGCGGGGAGGGGCATGTCGCGGGGCCAGGGGGGTTGACGAGGACGAGCTCCTGGACTTCCTTGTCAGCGAGCGTCTGCACCCATCGCCGGAGGCGGCGCGGGTAGGCGCCATGTAGAGCAAGACGAGGTGGACGGCGCGGAAGGGCCCGGGTGGGCGGCGAGGAGCGGGGACGGTGGCGGCGAGGCCGGGGGGTGTCGGCGCGCAGGATCTGGCGGCTGCCGTCGAGGAAGCCCTCGACGAGGTGGGCGTCGGCGAAGGCGAGCGGCGAGCAGCGCCAGACCGGGCGCCAGCGGCGGGAGAGCACGGCGGTGCGCGCGGCGTCCTTGATGGGAGGCGGGAGCGATTGTTGGGAGGATCGCGAAGGGAGAGGGCGCTGATGCGGTCGTCGCCGGAGGGGTCGGGCCGGGGAGCGCGGAGAGGAAGGCGGCGGCCTTGACGGGCGGTCGGGGAGGGTCCTGTAGAGGTACAGGACGACGGTCTTGGTGGCCCGCTCCAGCAAGTGCGGATCCGCGCCGTGGCGCCGCCATCTCGGCCTCCGTCGCGGGGTCGATGTGGACGAACGGCTCCTGGTCTGGTTGGCCATGGCCGCCGCCGCCGCCAAGGGGATGAGGGTTTTGTGGGAAATGGGGAAATGCGGGAAAGGGCGGAATGGACAAGCGAAGCGAGCCCAGGGGGCGACTTCTACAGTTCTACTAGGGTTTGCTTTGCTTTGCTTTGGTAGCGGGCTTTGGGGGTTGGGCTTGGGCCAAGTGTGTCCGAAACCAGTGGTTTGCTTGCTGGCTCGCGAATCAGCGTCGATTTTTTAATTTCTTGCTAATACTTAATTGATCATAAGCAGGCTCCAAAGAAACTTGCTTCAACTGCACTAAAATCAACTAGCCTAGCAATTTATTATGTGATGATTTTTAATTCTAGCTAGTACATTTTATCTTCTTAAATATAAAGCATGAGTGTTTTTTTAATATTCCATGGTTTTGCAGGTATAGAGAAGTAGAGATTCAGTTTCGACATTATCCTTAAATAATGGAAAGAGCAATGAAACATTGAATTTCCACACCAACCTATTACAGACAGAGGCAAAATAAGGAGAAACCCTCGATGTGTGTTGTTAACACTAAACTAGCTAGCAGTTACTATGCGTTAATGAGAAAAAGTACATTTTAACAGCTACAACTGGCTAAAGAAAATTCGGAGGCCCGCTTTCCTTTGTTTGGTTCATATCAGATATTACGCAACAATGTACCATGCTACTAGGAGCAATGAACAGCATGATCTCATTGTAACATCATCACAAGGATGATCAGCACCGTGTGACTAGCAGCAGTACCCACAGTTGTGCTTGCATTAGCATATATAGCACGGTATCAAAACCACTTGAGAAAGCTCAATTGGATCAGATTTCAGATACAAACCTTCGCTAGTGCTAAAAATGTCCTCCAACAGAACGAGTGTTGTGTATAACCATACAATATGAAGATCTGACGATATCCGAATCCAAACAATACATTTTTACCAGAATCCAAACAATGAAGGTCTAAACAATACAATTTCCAAAACGCAATGCATGATTCAAGGTTTCTGTTTCAGTAACAGTCAAGTGAAATGGGGAAATCATGATTAGGGATATAACCAGAATTGAGTCGCAATGACAATGCATTATAAATCAGAGTGTACAACTGTTAAAGGAACAACGAAATGTGTTGCCAAATGGAATAGGAGTGCGATATCTAGGTCGTGTCAAAATCAAGCCATAAATTTAACAGCAGTTATGTGTGGTAATGTGCCATCGAAGTTTGTGGCCAACAGTTGTGTCTAATAAAAACATATCAAGTGTAGCTACAGAAGGTTATGTTCAGATGAAGCATTGTGAATTGATAATAACAGTACAATCAAATTTAACAACTGCATATATTTGAAATAGAGGGAGTACCTTGATAACTTAAATGAAAATCAAGATCCACGAAATGATTGGCCAGCTTTAGATGGACACTATTCATTGCCTTCACTGCTTAGTCCACCATACACCCATAGTGAAAATATTTCACACATATAGGTTGATCTGCACTTACGATGCTTATTGCTTAACGCCTAGGTTCGCACTTGTGTTTGTACTAAAAAAGTGTGACCACACATAAGTAAAAAATCATTGAAACATGTTGGAACAGACAATATATTCCCATGGAGTTTCATCTGGTTTGATGCACAACAACAGATGGACCTCCCATTTCATCATCATCAATTCTTGATGTTTAGGCATCTCTACATTTGTTCAGATCAGAAGTCAACAGGATGACAACTAATTTCATCCCGAAGAGTGCCATTTCTTCTTGTAAAGTTATAGAATATAAATGTTTATGTAAAGAGACCGAATGATGCACATGTAAACAAAATAGAGCAACCATTTATGATGAACATGCACCTGATAAAACATGTCAGACAATGCATCCCCTGTCAATACTACGTGTAATTCAACATGAAAAGGCAGCACAAATAGTTGTATCTAGTGCATTCCTTTTTATGCTGAACTACATGGAGTATTGGACAGGGGTGCACTGTGTGACATGCTTTATCTGGTGCATGTTAATCATAAATGGTTATATTATTTCAATACTAAGCACACCTCATCATGACGAAATTAGTTGCCATCGATGTATTTATGATGTGAACAAATGTAAGGGATGCTCATACATCGAGACTGATGGTGATGAAGTGGGAAGCCCATCCGATGTTGTGTCCATCGAACCAAATGAAACTCCATAGAAATTGCCTCACTTTGGTGTCGCGAAATGTAGCCTGCTTATGGCGGGACTATCCTCCGCACACCGTTTCCATCCCTTTCTTTGGGGTTCAATACAGAACTTCACTCAACTTATCAGCGAGATGGATCACAGTATACACACAAAAGGATAAATAACCCAATCACGATAGAGCAGTGGTCCAGTTAAAAGCCACTTATAATTTACAAAAAAGAAGATGAACAACTCGACACAACGGTAACATTTGTACAAAGGTGGACGTGGACTGCTTACAGTAATACCCTTTTTATTGTTGATTTTCTTGTTCTTTTCATCTCGTTAACTCTGTGCACTAGCAGTGTGAGGACCAATTATCAGAATGTCCTAAATTCCATAAACCCACGATAGCCAGAACAATAATAAGCAGGATGGTTGAAGAACTGAAGCCAAGCAAAATAATATGTTATTAATGTTTTATTGAGGTATCCATCAGAATGTTAATTGGAATCATATTAAGCAAGAGAATTGGCAAAATCGGGAGTAAAGTACATGCACATAATTTGGAACGCTTCACACTGTACTGACATCTAATAAAAGGAAGAATGCTCCATACCTGTTGTACTACATATGTGCTATTGTGCATATGCATTTGTTTGAGATGTTATCTATTGAAATTTATGCATCTTGTCATGAGGTAGATCAGATGCTTACACATGCAGAAGTCACTCGTCAAAAGCTAACTATATTCTGTACAAAATACTGAATAAATTGAATTCCTGATAATCCAAGGTGCTTTGAAATCATGTTTATGCTAACTTCAGATAACACAAGATCTGAGTGGGAAGTCCTTATACGTCACTTCAGATTAAAATCATGTGACATGCAGCTTCCCAGAAATCATTAATTCATACTTCATGCGTGGTCAAGCGCTAGTACAAAATAGGCCTTCAGTGGCGGACGTTTTGAGCCTGCAGTGGCGGTCAAAACGTTCGCCACTGTGCAAGCGCCACTGCTACTCTAGAAAGAGCATTGACGGACAGAACGTCCGCCACTGGTAGACAGCATAGGAAGTAAAAAAAAAAGGAAGGACGGGCTGGGCCAAGCCCAACCCCCTTCGCTGGCCCGTAGCCGCGCCGCCCGGCCGCCACCACTGGAACCTAGCCACCGCCACGCCCCAGATCCATGCCGCGCCGCGGCCTCCTCGACCGGAGCTGCCGCATCGCCGTCCTCGACCGTGGCCGCCGCCCTGCCCCGGATGTGCGGCCGCCTCGTGGCCGCATCCTCGCCCCGAAGCCTGGATCCGGAGACGACGACGAGCTGGAGCCACCTCGCCCGGAGCAGAAGGGGAGGAGGGTCGCCCTGGGTCGCCGGCGGCGCCCGGAGCAGCCCGTCGTCGTGGACCCGCCACCGCGCCCGACGCCGCTGCCCTAGGATCCGCCGCCGCGACCTTGAATCGCCGCGCCCGACGCCGCCGCCCCGGATCCGCCGCTCTGGCGGGAGCAGAAGGGGAGGAGGGCCATTGGGAGCCGTCGCGCCGCGCCGTCGCGTGGATCAGCCGCCGCGTCCTCGAATCCGCTTCGCCCGGCGCCGCCGCTTCCGAACCTCAGGCCGCCGCGCTTGAGGAAGAGAGGAGAAGAGAGATGAGCAAGGAGGAGAAGAGGTGTGGCGGCTGGATCTGGGTGGAAGTGGGATGGGGGACTTGGGGGTGGCGGTGGAAGAGAGATGAGGAGGGGACGGGAGAGTGAAGTGCGGCGGGGAAGAAAGAATGACCGAGGGAGGGTGTTAGAGTTGGAGTTTTTATAGTGCGCGCCTGATTTGGGCCGAAACGGGCTAAAATGGGCTCGACCGCCACTGAACATATAATGACATCAGCCTGACCGTCACTGGTATTAGTTTACTGGTGGCGGACTATGATGACATCACTTTTGTTCGTCACTACTGCCTACATATCTGATGATGTCAGTAGTGTGCGCCACTGCTATAAGTTTCAGCTCACTGTAGTGACGGAAATCAAGGTGTCCGCCACTATTGTAAAAAAAGGTCTGTCATATTAGGCCTATTTTGTACTAGTCCCAACATATCATGAGGGATTTACTTTCAGAAATTCTCTAGCGAGTCTACGTATCTAGCCTAGCCTACAATTGAAATCAGTAATCCGCTAGGAGTCTAGGCATACGTATACTTATAAAGAAAAGGGCGCTCCAGGAATAGAGACAATTCATGATCGTCTGTGTTACAAACTGATATATAGAATAGAGAATGGATCACCTGTGTGCTCGCCTCGATATATGCTCGCTGACACTACCAGAAATCCCAGTTTTGCTGAGTGCCTCAGCAAAGGCCCAAAAACACTCAGCAAACGCTTTGCCGAGTGTAGCACTCAGCAAAGCGCACTCGGGGAGGGTATACTTGGCAAATACCCCCTTTGCTGAGTGTTTTTTGTCGGGCACTCAGCAAAAGCTTTGCCGTGTGTCGGGAAGGGCCCTCGGCAAAAAAAAGTTAACGGACGGCGACCTGACGTCGAAAAGATTTGCCGAGTGTCCAAAAATACACTCGGCGAAGCTTTGCTGAGTGTCTTGTGCCTAGACACTCGGCAAAGGTGCACACTCAGCAAAGGTGGGGACCTTTGCCGAGTGTCTTCTGCAAGGCACTCAGCAAAGGGAGGACCTTTGCCGAGTGTTTGTGCAATTACACTCAGCAAAGGTGTTTTCCAGAATCAGTTTTAATCGTTTTTTCGACAAATTTAATTGACAAACACACAGACAGTTAATATAATAGGTGAGAGCCCCGCGCGTTGCCGCGGGCATTATGTAGGTATACAGAGACATCAATATAAACCTTCAACGAATAAACACAGTGGCACATATTCTTTAACGGTTGAGGTAACAGAAATATCCAAGTTCACAATAACTTGAGGTATGACTTCTAAAAAAGAAGAAATGACATCTACAATCAGGCTAGGCTACCACCTGAAAACCAAGAAACCAAGACAGCCCTTGAAAAGCTGGTTGCAAATCTACATATTTCCATCCCATCAGTACACATGAATATAAGACTTACTACATGAAGGGATAAATTGTTTATCGGTCTGCCAAGAGATTGTGTCTTCTCCATGGGTGTAGCATCCCTCCTCAAATAATGAGGGGTTTGCTTAACAGGATCGAGATCGGGTGACACTTGACGAAGCAAGAGTCCAAAAGTACACACATATGAGCATAAATAAAATAGTACAAAGTGAAATTTTTGTTATTACAACTTTGGTTCATATTTGATTACATAAAAGAATTTGAAAAGCGTAGCGGAAGCGATCGATATACAACTCGACGTCATTACCCTAATATGAAGCATATTCAGCCCGTAAACATGCTTCATTCTCCTCTGACCAAAGATTACCTGCAACAAAGATTTAAACAACAAACCCTGAGCAACTAATACTCAGCAAGACTTATCCGTCAAAATGGTTTTCTAAGACCGACTCCGAGTATGCAGGGGGCTGACCCAAGGTATAGGAATAAATTACATAAAAGTAGCACTAAGTGTTGGTCCTTCTTTCAAATTTTAGCCAAATTAAAAGGATTCTTGCATAAACATATAGGTGAGCAACCTATACTAAGCAATACATGGTTGCAATACAATTGATTGAAGTACAAGCAGCAAGTATAATCATCATGGTTCACTTCTTACTACGAGGTGACGCAGTGAACAAGTGATACTCAATAACCGCGAGGGACGGCGATTTGAATCGATTTACACCTGCAGGGGAAACCCGGATAACACAACATACGCACACTCACAAGGAGTCACGCACGGCAACCTTTCACAAGACACCATAAAGCCGGTCCGAGTGTCACCTCTCTCGGGTACACGTCCTCCACGCGATGCCCGCGCCGGCCCATCCGTGGTTAGCCCGTACACCCTCCCTTCTAGCACATACCCGCAACCACCATAACCATCTTCATCACCAGAAGAGAGGTGGGGCCCCGTCCAACAATACAGTAATCGAGTTACGTCTGTTTACTAGTGCCCATATCACTAGCATGCATCTGGTACGTTTAAACTTGCTCAAGCAGGGCCACAACAAACGGTCCTCAACCGACACAGACGGGGCTACCGCACACAAGACCTCCATGTCCTGCTACAAACCTACCAATCCCCGTCCGGTCTCCAGTTATCATCATCATGTGAGATAGCAACAAGAATAGTAATTCTCCCAAAAGAAACCTATAGCTCGCGAGTAGTGTTCTGCACCACTCGACTTCTACCGATGAATCCACATTAAGCATAGCATAAAGAAACGCGCCGCTGAACAACCAACCCATAGGAAAGCCTATAGATACATGCAACTAAGGTGTCATTCAACTCCTGAACACCTAATGCACATAACATGACTCGCATACATGTGAGAAAGCGAAAACATTTAAAAAAAGGGTTGAGATGCACCGGGGCTTGCCTTGGGCCTTAAGGTCAACACATTAGAATAAGTTAGCAGCAGCACCAAGTTCACCATAGCGATGATTTCCACCACTTCGGTTCCGGCGTCGTTTCCTAAAGGGATGCAATGCAAAGCAAGAATTAATGTGAAAGTTCATGGAACTTCCTTGATAGAAGAAATGCAATTGCATGGTGCTTATGAGGATGATATGCTCAGAATTGAATTATGGAGAATAAGTTACTTTGTTTAATGTATTTCTTTCATGAACCAAAGTGGATTTGTTGTATAAAACAATGTGAGTAGAAAAGCAACAACACGACATGCTAAGAATATGGCATCGTGCTGGCAAGTGAAGAAAGTGATTATCAAGCTAAAACTTAGCAGAGGGTGCTGAGGGTCATGTGAGTGGGAGGGTTTTTTCCTAGAAGAAAGTAAACAATATGTAATTCATCTAGTGTTTAAGTGGTTAATTAATAATGTTATCATTTCGAAATGTGTTAACATGGTTCTGGAAGAGATAAAAACGCATGGATTGTTCTGTTCATAAACAGCGGCATGAGGAACATTGTAGCCAAAATTTAGCATTTTTCCATGCATGAATAAATTTATAAAAATAAAACAATGCAAAGCATGAAAAGCGATTACTGCTAAAATATGTCGAAACTAAACATGCCACTTGGTGAGAAGTCAGGTATGTCATGAGATGCACTCAAACAATTTTCATGATTTTTTTTTTGCGAGTGAATTTTTTTTCATGATTTTTGGATGAACATAAAGTATATACGAATTTCTTTAGGTTTTCGTTCTCTGAATTTTGTACAAAACTTTACTGAGTAACATAGTGATGTTATTGCATCATGAGGAAGCCAACACACTTCGTTTCATATTTGTCTGATTTATATTTTATTTTATATCAAATTTACAAGATCTTCCGTTTTTCGGTGAAAGAAAACGAAAAAGAAAGAGAAAAAGGTGAAGGCGCTGTAGCAGTGCCATCGGTGGTTGCAGTGCGCGCGGCGGCGATGGCGGCGCGGTCGCGTTCCGGCCAAAACACGGCGAAACGGACGACGAGAAGCGGGGATACGAGACGAGCACACGAGGACGATCTCGGCGCACTAGCGTGGTGCCTTGCGCGGACGCGGCGGCGAGCGCGGCGGCGAGCGCGCATGGCGGCGCGGTGTTCCGGCGAGGTAAGTGGGTCGCCGCGAAGATTGAGCGAGCATGGTGTGTGCAAGGTCACGGTGAAGCTCACCGTACAACGTGTCGACGACGGGGAACAGCGGAGGAGGGAGCTCGTCAGCGAGGTGGCGGGCACGGCGAACGGCGGCGGGGAAGACGGTGTTTTCCAGCGATCTCGACTGAAGAAAAGCGACGAGATCATGTCAAAATTGTGCGCGATCAAGCGAGGAAGGTACATGCGTGAGGAATTGAAAATCCGCTCACCGTGGAGGGAGTATTCGTCGTCGGCGTTGGGTTTCGCTCACCCGGCGCCATGGTGGCAAACCCGCGTCGATCTCGCGGTAGGGTGGGTAGCTTCTGAGTGTGCTAGGGAGGGGCTAGGGGGTCACTTGCGCTCACTTTCTCTGTTGGGGTCGAGCTCGGGATGCACTGGAGCAGCGGCGCGGCGTGGAGCAAAGCTCGGCGGCCAGGGGGCACGCTGCGCGAAGAGAGAAGGAAAAAGAGGAGAGAGCGCGAGGGAGAGGGAGGAAGCCAGTGGGGATTGGATGAGGAAGAGCTGGTGGGCAGGGTTGGCCGCAGTTGGGCGCTAACGCGCTGGCGCAGCTCGGCGGCGTGACGTCGTGTACAGAGGCTGGCATGGGCGAGAGAGAGAGAGAGAAGCCTGAGCGAGAGAAAAAGATGAGTGGGCCGCGCGTCCTTTTTATTTTTCAACTGATTTCAACGTGCTGGAAAACAACTGCTCCAAACCTAATCTTCCCCAGCTTAGAAAAATCTGAAAAATTGGGGAATGAAATTTCTTCCCAGAATTTGAGAGAAAATTTTTCTAAGCTACAGGAATATTTTTCCTTATTGGAAGATTTTAAATTTCTTCCCAGAATTTGAGAGAAAAAATCGATTAAGGCAGAATTTGTTTGAGCTCTTCCTGATTTATTTGAACAGCTTTTCTTTTTTCGAAAAATTCTGGAAAATTGCCCAAAATTCTACCTTGATGAAGGAAAGCCAAATAAGTTATCATTGGTTACCAGCTATGTGGAAGATTTCGATGTTCTAGCTAAAGCTCCATTTTTGTCCAAATAAAAAGAATGGATTTGATTGGAGAAATTTGAACTTGGGAACTCAGAAATTGAGCTGAGCAACTAATGATCACTCCATAAACATGATTAAGAGTAATTAAGACTCTTAGTGAAATCGGGGATGTTACAATGGGAATATGTATGCTTGCAAAACAAAGATGACCACACCGTTAACAGCTGGTTCAAAAAGCACTAAGATCACTATCTATGTCATGCAAAAAAATGGAGACCATTGTAAGCACCACATAAATATATATTCGAAAAGCAAAAGGCAGTATCAAAGCTGCATATTTTATTTGGAAACAGTTAATGAAGCTACAGCTGTACCAGCTACCTGAAACAGAAATTGAGCAATCCGAATCACCATGCCTAACGCTTAAATTACCATTCAGTTTTCCTAAACTATAACAAGTGCAGTAAGCAAGCCTATTGCCTTCATGTTACTAAAAGATTGTAACAGCTAAAATGCATCATTGGTAGGATGGATCTGATTATAATAGCTTTATCTTCACATAACTGTAGAATTTTCATCCCATAATAAATCATCTAAATATTCCTCTCGTTTTAAAATTCTCTTTGTACCCACCGTGACTAGAAACATGTGGAGTTGTGGCTTTAGCCTAGTACTAATACTTACTGCAGTGCTTGCCAACTAATTTGTGGCTAGATCAATCTCAAATGAATTTATTTATTCACGCACATACTCCAGCAAAACATGTACATGAGAGGTCACCTTGCCGGAGGGGGAGAAGAACGCCGGGGACGCGGGGCTGTGGAGGGCAGCAGGGGCCGGGTGCGCCGACGCCGAGGTGGAGCTGGCCTGCCGGAGCCGGGGGCGGGTCGGGGGGGCGGCGCTAGACGCCGGAGCAGGGGCGCCGCGGGACGCCGGAACGGTGGTGGGTCGGGGGGGAGGGGGGAAAACGGGGTGGCGCGGGGGCAAGAGAAAACCGCGGTGGGGGGCGCGAGCGCGTGACGGCGAGATCGGGCCGAGGTCGGGGGCGGGGCCGGGGCCGGGACAGGGGGCGCATCGACGGGCGGAACCGGGGTCGGGGAAGGGGACTAGTTCGAGGCGGCGGGTGGGGAGACGGAGGCGGCGGGCGGGGTGCGGGGGCGGGGCCGGAGGCAAGGCGGCAGGAGGGTTGCAGGGGCGAGGCGGGCGAGCCGAGGAAGACGGGCGGGATGCAGCGCAACGAAGAAGAGATCGATGGCGCGCGGGCTGCAACGAAGATGATTTGGCTAAGTCCCTCCCACCCCCCCCCCCCCCACCCCTTTCCCCGAGTGTCGAGATACCAAACACTCATCAAAGGGGGGGGGCGCTTTGCTGAGTGTCCAGATTCATGACACTCGGCAAAAGTGGGGGCTGGGACTTAGCCAAATTTCCATCCCGCGCCATGTACGTTTACTGACAGTATAAATGTTTCCGAGAGGCTTTTTTTTACACACGGAAAAAAATTCGACCTTTGCCGAGAGTACGTACCTCAGGCACTCGGCAAAGGTACCTTTTGCCGAGTGTCCCATTATACACTCGGCAAATATAAATTCATGAGCACCTTAAAAAAATTAAAAAGTAGCAAACAAATTCGAAAATTATCCAAAATTTTACATTACACTTTTTATATGATCTAGTGTCTACAAAAAATAGGTTTGAAGTCAAATTCATTTGACACACCATTTGTCTTCAAATCTTAATGACTAATTCTAAACTCTATGTCTCCAATTCGGAAATTCTCTGTTTTGTGAACAACATACGTGACAACTTGCGCGAAACATCCTCTACTATTTATCACAACATCCCCCGTATGATATCATGACATCTTGACAAATCTCGGAATTTTCGAACAATCTTTGTATTTTATAGAATTTTAAAACAAATCACACGCTCGTAATCATATTTCATGAACAAAATTCGCGAAATTTCATTTCATTTCCTGGATACGGCGTCACGTTCAACTCACTAACATGAATAACATTTTTTTCATTACCTCGATTCCATTATTCGAGTCACTTGCAGTTCAATTTTGATTTATCACTCAAAAATATAATTAATGAAAATAAATAACTAAATTTAGTAAATGGATCGTGAAATGCACCAAATTTCAACATGAAGTACAATGAAGTGTATATGGGTCAGAGAAAAAATTTAGTTGGCAAAATATCAAAAAAAAAAACTTTTGCCGAGTGCCTAGGGTGACACACTCAGCAAAGCCCCCTCCCGCCGTCAACAGTAACGGACGCATGTGAGTGTGGGCCACGTGCTCCACCTTTCCTAAGTGTTTCCTTTTTGCCGTGTATATCGTCGACGGGACACTCGGCAAATGTACCCTTTGCCAAGTGTCTTTATTTTGCTGAGTGTCCTGAGCCGGACACCCGAATACCCGAAATTTTACACTCAGCAAAAAGTTGGACACTCGAAAAAAAGCGATTTCCGGTAGTGTAAGAACACGAAACCTCTCTCGACCTCCGCGTTGGCCGCCCACGGTAACGAGACAGTCGCCATCGAACGACACTATGATCGTCCGTCGCCGCGTGACCTTCCGCTGAACGCCACGTTCGAAGCAGGGAAGGTTACATATATATATGGAAGAGAACAAGGAAGGAAAGCAACGTGACTTATGGAAGGGTATATTCAGGCAACGTGGTTTTTGTGGAAGGGGTCTAATTGCCTGGAAGTTAACCAGGATCATGGAAGGGGTGATCATTTCCTTCCCTTGCATGGCGGTACGTGTTTTGCACGGAAATAGAATATTAATCACCGAAAATAACTTGCCGAATGAGTAGCAGATTCGATCGTTTGAACGCCATGCGTATTTCAGGCATATTTGGAGCACATTATTGACGAAAAACATTTGCCGATCACAGGCATAGAGCAGAAAATGACACATGGGCATGAACAATCAAATTAGATGCTTTTTTTAATTCCATCAAGAAAAGACCCTGACACCAAAAAAAAGAAAAAAAAAGAGCTGTGCACCAGCTCAGCCATATAAAAACTGATCGCACAGATGTGCTGCCCCAACTTCTTCAAAGGAATCTCTTCACAACGTTGAAATTGTAATTTGTACAGCATGTTGGCGCCATTCCAACAGGCCACTGCACAGGGAGGAGCATGTTGACGCTGGTCTTCCACTCGACCTCAAGATGCCTCCGGCTGGAGATGAAAGATCATGTCCATCCACAGGTCGCCGTACCAATCGCGACCTGAACATGGAACCCGACGAAGATGCTTACAAAGACTATTGCAGCCCCTAGTATTACTATACTCAATTCAAATCGACATGATTATATATGAACATGCAAGCAACAGCATTTTCACTGGACTTGTTAACTTGCTGAATGTTAACTGAACCTTTCAAAGATCAATGCCCTTTCCTCGCAAAAAAAAAAAAGATCAATGCCCTTGCAAGCTTATCTGCAATCAGATTTTTTCTGCTTTTTGATTGATGACAAGAAAAAAATGTTTATTTTTCTGCATATGGCCTCGTATTCTTGTTTGGTTTGTCATAAACGAAACAAGTATGAGGCCATATAAAAAAAAATGATGTACTACAAATCAAAACAAAGAACTTCCTGTACACACATGTTTACTTTTGATCATATGGCCTCATATACTTGTCTGGTTTATGGCCATATAAAGAATATGGCGTGCAAATCAGAATAAAGAACAGTTTTTTTAGAACAATCAAAATAAAGAACATGTACAAACATGTTTACTTTTCGTCATATGGCCTCATACTTGTTTATAACAAAATAAAAAAATGATGTGCAAATCAAAATAAAATAACTTCATGTACAAACATACCTGATGCTTTTATTTAGTGCATTCTTGATGACGGCATTAATGTATATGCTAACTGCATTTGCATTGTTGGAAGAATATGAGCTCAAAGATTCAGTATGTACAACATGCATGCAAGAATTACAATATTTTAAGGGTAAAAGTTACTTCAGGATTAACACAAAAAGGTATCAACGTTTCAGGGGATGTGAATGGATTAGCATAAGAACAAGAGGACTGCAGAAAAAGAAAAGTCTGCATTTGACCCAGTTCTGGTGTGGGTTTTGCTCTTGCGGTGTGGCCCACTCACCACCGCTACAGAACAGAAAAGAAAAAAACAAATCACTCGCTTTCCCTCACCCGCTCCCCCACTTCCCTCTCCGATACCCAAATCCCTAGTCGTCTTGTCCCCTTCCCACCGACGGCGGCGGCGGCCAACTCGGCACCACCGGCCGCCATGCATCCCGACACGGTGTCATTGGCCCGCAGCAAAGGCATGGACCCGCAGGAGCTGGAAGGGCTCATGGAGCAAATGCTCTTCTACATCCACCACGCGCTCCCCAACCCGCCCGTCTCCGCCGCCGCTCGCCTCTCCGCCCTCGCCGCGGAGCCCACCGGCTGCGGCGACGACGGCGGCATCGACCGCGTCAGCGGCCTCCCCGACTCCCTCCTGGCCGACATCGTCTCGCGCCTCCCCGTCAAGGACGCCGCGCTCTCCCGCCGCTGGCGCCCCGTGTGGCACGCCGCGCCGCTCGTCCTCATCGACAACCACCTCCTCCCGTCCGCCAGAGAAGACGGGATCCCGAGCCACGTCGAGCGCGCCGACGCGGCCGCCGTCGCCGCCGCCGTCTCGCGCGTCCTCGCCGCGCACCCGGGCCCGTTCCCCTGGGTCCGCCTCGCCTGCAGCTACATGGACGAGGACCGGCCCCGCGTCGCGCGCTGGCTCCAGCACCTCGCCGTCAAGGGCGTCCAGGAGCTCTTCCTCATCAACCGCCCGTGGCCGCTCCACCTCGACAAGCCCATGCCCGCCACCATCTTCAGCATGGCCGCGCTCACCCGCCTCTTCCTGGGCTACTGGAAGTTCCCAGACACGGCCGGCCTCCCGCGCGGCGCCTCCTTCCCCCACCTCCGCGAACTCGGCCTGTGCAACGTCGCCATCAGCAGCCGGGACATCGACTTCATCCTCGCCAGGAGTCCCGTGCTGGAAATCCTCTACTTGCAAGGCTGTGACGTCCCGCCTCCACGAGGCCGGGCCCGCACGCCTGGTAGCTCTCTAGGATCTCAAGACTGTCCCCACAGACCAACACACGTCTTTTCCGCGCACTTTGTCCTCACTCGTGCACACCCGGGAAGGACTTCCCGGTCGGTCACCCATCCCGAAATTGCTCCGGGCCAAGCACGCTTAACCCCGGAGTTCTTTCGAGATGAGCTTCCGGAAAAGAAGTTGCAACTGTTGGTATGAGTATTCTTATCAATCCTATTAAGCCCTGGGCCAGAATGTTACATTACTCAGTTTGAAGCTCCAAATGAACTCCAAAAATTCTCTGTCATTTCCAAGTAATCTCATGGAAATTCGACACCAGATGCAATCTCTAAAGTCAGAACACTGCACTCCTGTCCTTCTGTCTTCCAGCAGAATCCTTTAACTTTGAAACACCATAACTCTAGTTTTATCTGGAGTTTGGTCGAATTTGAATACAATCTGGAAAGCCCTGTGAATTGTCTTTCAGTTCCAGGTGGTTTCATATGCATTGGAATTTTTATGCATTCTGTAGAGAGAAATAACTAAAGTGCTGTCAGCCTGTCTTTCTCAGCAGAACAGTCGACTTTGAAAATTCATAAGTCCAGTTATACTTGGAGTTTGGTTGAGTTTTGCTGTAACACCCCAGCCCAGAGTACGGCTCCAGGCCCGTACGCCTGCAGTGCGGGCCCCACCTCACAGTAGCAACTCTTACGCTTTCGTCCTCGCTTCGCGTAAAAGGGTTAACCCGGTTACTACTGCACCCTGGACTGAGTATTTAAGCTGGTCTAGCTCCCGGTGAATATCCGGTATGGGACTAACCGGATCGCTACAGCACCCACGCTACAGTGTTCCGCGGCTACAGTAACCCAGCGCTACAGTGCCTGGCGCTACAGTACCGCGTCCAAATGGGCCCAGCCCGCGGGCCGAACAACTGGCCGATTCTATTTTTGGGCTTGAATTAACATCCCGGATGTTACATTCTCCCCCTCTTTAGAGCTCGACGTCCCATCGAGCGACCAGCTTACCCCCTGACTCCACGAGTCATCCAGGGGACAGTAGACACAGGATCGTCCCTTCCTGGCCACGTCCAGCACGTGTCATGCCATGTCATGCCGTGTCCCGCCTAGCGGACCCACGCGCCATGCCCACGCGCCATGCACACCGTGACTGCGCCCGTGACACAGCGAAGGTCGGCTCTGATACTATGCTGTAACACCCCAGCCCAGAGTACGGCTCCAGGCCCGTACGCCTGCAGTGCGGGCCCCACCTCACAGTAGCAACTCTTACGTTTTCGTCCTCGCTTCGCGTAAAAGGGTTAACCCGGTTACTACTGCACCCTGGACTGAGTATTTAAGCTGGTCTAGCTCCCGGTGAATATCCGGTATGGGACTAACCGGATCGCTACAGCACCCACGCTACAGTGTTCCGCGGCTACAGTAACCCAGCGCTACAGTGCCTGGCGCTACAGTACCGCGTCCAAATGGGCCCAGCCCGCGGGCCGAACAACTAGCCGATTCTATTTTTGGGCTTGAATTAACATCCCGGATGTTACAAAGGCCACTCGTCGTCTCTGCGTCTTCGTCTTGTCAGCCGCAGCCTCCGGTGCGTTAAGGTCTCACCTCCAGTGTGGACAGCGTCGTCTTGGTCGATGTGCCGTGTCTTGAGCGGATCATTCTATCTGGCAATATGAATCTGTGCAGCGTTATCAAGATTGTCCACGCCCCCGCGCTGTGCTTGTTTGGATTCCTTGATTCGGGAAACGACTTGCTGCTGGTAGGCAACACCGTCATCAAGGTGCCTGCTTGCATCTCTCCTTCCTAGCCCTTCTCTCCATTCGGTAACCTGTGTGAAAAATCAATGCCAATGTGCTATTTTTCTTTCTTTATCTGTGTCCTTGTGCACTGAATTGGGTTCAATTGCAGGCTGGGATGCTGGTGAACCCAAGTGCCATGGTCCCGACTGTCAGGATCCTGGCTTTACAGGTGCGATTTGGAGTCCGCAGTGATGCCAAGATGCTGACTACCTTACTAAGATGTTTTCCCAACATCGAGAGACTGCACATCCATGTATGATTGGATCGCGGTCAATTCTTTGTCTTTGAATTGCATACGCGCCTACTAATTAGCATAAGACATGAATACATAATAGATTAGCCTTCCATTGCTTTAACCAACTTTATTGATGTGCAGTCAAAGAAAACTACCGAGTCCACTGGCAGGCTCAACCTCAAGTTCTGGCAGGTGTCTGGTGCCATCGCATGCATCCAGTCGCACATCAATTTGATGGCATTCCATGATTTCCAAGGGGAGCGGAATGAGCTTGTGTTCCTCAAGTTCTTCATAGAGAGTGCGCAGATGCTTAAGAGGCTGGTAGTTGTGTTTGCAAAAGGGTGTCTCCGTTCGGTGAATGAGGCAGACAAAGTGAGAACTCTGTTCTCCGGAAAAGAGGCTACTGATGGCTGTACGCTGCAAGTTTGTGAGAGCATATTTCCTGAAGGTGGTGGAATTTGGAACTACCAAAGAGGGTCTGAATCATGTCGCGATCCTTTTGCATTCGTCTGCAGTTCCACATGTATTGCTCAGTGTGATATTTAAGTATCCACGAGCAAGGCACTGTTTTGCATAGCTATGTTGTCTTTGTTTTGCCTTTTGACGGTTGTGCCTTTTTCTCGGCTCTACTAACTGTCCACCATCATTATCTTAGTGTTACCCTTCTTGCAAATGACTAGTGAAACTCAAACAAATGTTGTTTCCTGGATCTTAAATTAGCCTCTATGCATTTCATAAATATTACATGATTCCTGGTAAATGTTTTAGTGTTGATGAGAAAGATATTTGAGGTCTTTCTAACTTTCCTTGCGTTGTTAACATTTGTATTAGAGAGTTAAAATAAAGAAACGTTTTGATTAGCATTTCCCATGCAATGTTTGTTGACCTGGTCCTTTTACATACTAGTGAAGCCAAAGCTACCTATGTATTCATCTTGCTAGCATAATTTCTCTGGAATTGGCCACTAGTGTTTCCATGGTTTTGAAATATTGGTTTATCTCTTCTGTAAATTGCAGGATGTTGATTCTTCTAGCGCCATTAGCTTATGCGCTGCGAAGCTTATAAAGTACCGTAACTCACTCAGTTAAATGCTATATGCTCGATAGCAACTATAATATGTTGTTCCCAACACTTTTCGGGATTGATTTTGCCTGACTTTGATGATCCTCAATAGTTGCATTACATAATTCAGTCCTAAAAATATTGATAATTCTTAAAATATGACTTGGTATATGCTGATGGGCCATGGGGATGTTTTGCTTGCTTTCTTTACCAGTTTCTTCAGCATGTTCCAGTTCCATCTGGCTGTAGATTTTATGCATTACAGATTGTTCTTTAAGATTGATTATGCGCATATCTTGCAACTCAGTTCTGATCAATGGTTTCGCTATCATGAAATCATGGTTCTGATGTGAATATATGCATGCATTATAGTGTCGTTGTTAACTGCAATCTGTTAACATCCTTTACAAACCATTGCATACAAACGATGCCTTGGTTGTTTATCTTCCACAATGTTAATTTTTGTGCTTGTGTTTATTATTGTTTTGTTACTTCACGTTCAGATTCTTTTAATGTTGCTTTAACATTTTGATACATAGTTAGAAAAGAAAAACATTCTGATCAACGTTTCCTGGGAAATTTTTGTTCCCCCTTGCAGCATAAGTCATCGCTTGTGCAGTTTGTGGATCCTGATTAACAGTGCAAGTCTGGAAAGACATTTATCATAAAACAAATATGGTCTATTTTTTTATCCCATTGAAACAACAATCAGCTGTGACCTAACCGCATACTTGTGAAGCAAAATCTGTATATATATACGTCATGGTACCTTCTGTTGAACTGCCCATTAGTATCTGCGCTGTTTTGAACTATTGGCTTGCGATGGTATAGAATTTTCTTATTGGATCATCCACTGTCTAACATATGGATTGATGGATATCTTATTATGCTGATGATGGGATTGTATACTTGTGTCATATGGAGTAGTCATGCTTCTGTCGATGCTTTTTACGTCCTGCTGCTTTAATATCTGCACATGCTTCGTCGATACTTTTTTTTACTTTCAGCTGCTTCTGTACTTGCTGCTATCTGCAACTGCCACATAAGAGAAATATTTGTGCATTTATAAATCACAGCACGGAGGGATGTCTGTGATAGAGCGACCGGGTTGGGGGGTGTAAAGAGGGGTTTTCTTTTTTTCTTTCTTTCTTTCTTTTCTTTTTGAGACTAGCTTGGAGTGTGAGTTGAGAAGTTTCAAATTACATAAGATTAGTGTGAGCAGGATCTCAATATTTGGCACCTTTACCAGCTCGCTAGGATTCAAGACTAGACATTTACCACTTCATATATTCCACCTGTTATTGTTTTATTCATTTTGTTGGCTAAAAAAATGTGATTGCTGGTAAATATAATAAAACATAGGTTTCATTAGCACAAATATCGTATTTAGGATATGCAGTTGTGATATTAAAAAAATAGATAATAGTTTGCTACATGTAATATTTCCTTGGAACCTGGAAAAGGCCATAATTTCCCTTTATTTGTTATAGAAAAGACACAAGTTCTCTGTGCATCATTTGGAAAAAAATGGTTGTTTCATGTACTTAGCCACCCTCAAATTGAAAAGGATACAACGCATAGAAAATAAAGAGAGATATAGAGATGCTCTGGAAAAAGTGAGAATAATGATTGAAATTGAGAATCACAAGCATTGTGACAATTTTAAGGGCATAATTGCATGCATTGTGAAAGTAAATGGCACAGTGGCATTTATGATGCCACAATTTTCTCTCACATTCGTATCACATTTACATCTATTTCTTCCCTGTAGTCGTTTTCAATGACCATCTTGCCTTCATGCAATACTTTTATTTTTGGTTCGACCGTTTGTGCTGCAACAAGCAATTTTCTGCGTGAACATTTCATAAGACTTTTTTATTGGTGAACTTAGTGGTCATTGTTAAATATTGTTTCATTTTGGGATCGGTGTTATAACAAGAGTGGCTCATCTGGGTGACACGTGCTGAGTTTTCAGCGGCGTTTGGAATGTCAAAACAAATGCTTCAAGACAAAACAGAAGCTCTCTCGCTTCGCCACTTCACATTCCCCAAACCTTCGTAATCGTAGAGTATGGACCTGGACCTGCAGCAGCTGAGCGCAATAATATATCATGTATTAAAGTTTTCCGGTGGCATATTTACATGGGAAGTCCTAAAAATGAAAACATAGAGTATCTAGGGCAGTGGCGGTCTCAGGATTTTACCAAGGGTATGCCGCGGTAAAATTTTCATATACATCGGTACAATTCATATATGATATGATAAAAAAATTTCTCGAGGAAATTGGTAAATAAGGAACAAAAATAGCATATCATGTTTAGAATCCAATAATTTAGTGCAAGAATTGCATATAAATAGTTCAAACATACACTAGATGAAACTAAAAGAGATACCATTATACTACTTATTGTCTGGCCTACGGTTTCTAAATGAAATTTTTAATTATATCTTTTTCATTCACTTGAAGCAGAATTCGATCGCCTTGTTCTCTTGATACTAGGGTTGTTAATGTTAATCATGTACTATGTGATAGTGAACTATAGCATCACAACAGCGATCGCGCTGGCAGGATGGGAAACAGGGGAAGTCGCAGCTTCCCTCGCGATCGCAAGTCACGGCTGCGGCGTTTCGCCTGATCAGTTGCGGGCGATAGCAAATTCAGCAATCAGCTCGCTAAAAAAATAATAGTCAATGGGACTGACCGATCTTAGTGTATGCCATGGCATACACGGCATACCCACTGGGTCCGCCCCTGATTCTAGAGTCTTCTGAACCACTAGAAATAACACTTATCTAGTTATTAATTATAGTTACTAGCTAATTATTAATTGGATAACTATTAATTATCTAGAACTGTTTGGACCCTCCAGCTACTATGTGAATTGTTTCTCATGATGCCCATATTTATTTTGATAGAAGAAAGATACGGTAGGAGATATCAAAAGACATTTTGATGATCAATTTGCATGTAGACCCTCGAGACATTTGGACTCTGGCCCAGCCCAATCCAATCCAAGCAGTTTAGCTCTACAGAAAAAATGGAACCACTCACTCTGCGTCTCTCACTCTCTCTTTCCCCACTTCAAATCGAAACCCTCGTAGGTAGGCTTTGTCCCCAATCCCCTCTCCCGGCGGCGGCGGCGGCTTGTCGCCATGCATCCCGAGATGGTGTCCATGGCTCGCAACCAAAGCATGGACCCGCAGGAGCTGGAGGCGCTCATGGGCCGCGTGCTCTCCTACATCCACCACGCGATCCCCGACCCTCCCGTCTCCGTCGACGGCGACCTCTGCATCCTCTTCGACGCCCACGGCGCAGGACTCGACCGCCTCAGCGGCCTCCCCGACGCGCTCCTCCGCAACATCGTCCTGCGCCTCCCCGTCAAGGACGCCGCGCGCACCACCGTGCTCTCCCGCCGCTGGCGCCCCATCTGGTACTCCGCCCCGCTCATCCTCGTCGACAGCCACCTCCTCCCGGCCGTCGACGACAAGATCCCGAAGCACGTCGAGCGCGACGACTCCAACGCCGTCGCCGCCGCGGTCTCCCACATCCTCGCCGCGCACCCGGGGCCGATCCGCTGCGCCCACCTCACCTGCTGCTACATGGACGAGCTCCGCGGCCAGGTCGCGCGCTGGCTCCAGCACCTCGCCGTCAAGGGCGTCCAGGAGCTCTTCCTCATCAACCGCCCGTGGCCGCTCGACCTCAGACGCCACATGCCCGCCACCATCTTCAGCATGGCCACGCTCACCCGCCTCTACCTCGGCTTCTGGAGGTTCCCCGACACGTTCGGCCTCCCGCGCGGCGCCGCCTTCCCCTACCTCCGCGAGCTCGGCCTCTGCTGCGTCATCATCGACGACAGGGACATCGACTACATCCTCGCCCGGAGCCCCGTGCTGGACATCCTCTGCTTCGAAGGCCACCTGTTCACATCGCTCAAGCTCCGACTCGTCAGTCAGAGTCTCCGGTGCGTCCAGATCCACGCGTGCAAGGTGGAGAGCATCACCGTGGTTGACGCCCCGTGTCTGGAGCGCATCATCCTATGGAACAATATGGACTCCAAGGCCAGGTTCAAGATTGGCAGTAATGCGCCGGCGCTACGCTTGTTCGGATACTTTGAGCTGTGAAAGGACGTGCTGCAGATCGGCAGAACCACAATCAAGGTGCTTGCTTGCATCTTATTATTACACTGTGCAGTCGATTACTCCATTTGCTCAATTCGACACTTTGCACAGATCATAGATGCGTGTGTTACCAATTATTTGACTTAATTTGTTCTTTGTTGTGTTGTGTGCATTGAATTGGGTTGCAATGCAGGCTGGTATTCCCGTGAACCCAAGCTCCATGGTCCCAAGTCTCGAGGTCCTGGCCTTACCAGTTCGATTTGGAGTCCGCAATGATGCCAAGCTGCTGCCCAGCTTCCTAAGATGCTTTCCCAATCTCAAAACGCTGCATATCCTTGTGAGTTCAGACCTTGATCGATTCACTTACCTTTGCTTTGCATCACTACACCTACTAGCAAGTCATCCTTTTGCTATATATATGTGTAGTATTCTAACCAATTTATTTGATCTGCAGTCCAAGAAAACTACTGAATCCACCGGGAGGCTCAATCTCAAGTTTTGGCAGGAGTCTGGTGCCATCGAATGCATCCAGTCACACATCACTATGCTGGCATTCCATGATTTCCGTGGGGAGCGGAGCGAGCTTGCTTTCCTCAAGTTCTTTGTCGAGAGTGCTCAGATGCTGAAAACGTTGGTGCTTCAGTTTGCCCATGGCTATGTCAGTTCGGAGACTGAGGCGAAGGCGCACGTGAACCCTCTGTTTGCTGGAAAAAGGGGCGCTGCCTCCTGTTCTGTGATGGTCTGTCAGAATAGGCTCAAGGAAGGTGGTGACTACTGGGACTTCCAAAGAGGCTTTGATTACTCCAACCCTTTTGCGTTGTTCCGGTGCCAGGGACATACTCAGTTTACAGTTTGAGTATAGGCATTCATGGTGCTGGATAGCTGACGTTTCTTAGTTTTGACTTGTTTGAAGGGTAAGCATGGTTCTTAGTTGGTTCTACTAGCAATCTTTCATCATGTTATTATGTTGAACCTAGCAGTACTACCCACGGTTGATGCAAATGACAGCGTTACTTGGACTAATGGTGTTCTCTAGATAACTCCTATAATGTAGCGTGCTGGCATTTCATCTAGTGTTCAATATTTCAAATTACCTAGCTTGTACTAAATGTCTAAAGGGCTTGGTGATGCCCTGTTTTTTTTGTGATCATGGTGAGATGCTGAGATTACTCTTGTTTTGCTTGCTGGGTTTCTGTTACCTTAGCTTGTTTATTGAATAGATTTCTCCACTGATCGTGCACCTCTTCAAAGTCAATTACCATGAGATGTCTACATCGTCTTTCTGATTTAGTGTCTACTGAAAAACAAAACCTTGCCTTAAAAAGTTTTGGTTTTGCCTGTATAGCATGATGCTAGCTTGATCTGTCAGTAACTGGTCAGTACATTTTCTGTTGCATTATCTGATTAGAAGGATCTATTTTAGTTTGCTGTCATGGGTCTTTTGAATATTGGGCATGTCTATTGGTTCTACTATTATCAGTAGCTTAATGTGTTAAGGTTGGTTGAACTTCTTCCTTTAATGAAAGCTACTGCTGTTATTCTCAGTTAAATGCCTTCATCTAGAGGGCAACTGTGACCTGCTGTACCTAAACTTCATGTGCTTTTCGTAACTAGCTGTAGCTTACATTAACACTCAGCTGCTGCTAAAAATGTGACTGGGTGCCAGGTCTAAGCAGCTAAGCAAATATTTTGTCTTACCTTCAGCATGTTCCAGTTCCATCTGTCAACGCATTTCTTCACTTCTTATCGGTGTTGAATAAATGTAAGATCTTGGCAACTCAATTCTGATAAGAGCTGTCCATCTTCTGATGGCCTGCTGCAGTACAGTTGTTCAAACTGTGTTATGCTAACCTGCCCATGCATTATGGTTCAACTGCATCCTTGATGGGTCTTTGTTCCTCGAGTTCTTTGTTCAAAATGTGAGCTTGCATTCCTCAAGTTCTTTTGTTCAGATCAACGCACAGATGCTGAAGGGCCTAGTATTGTGCTTGCCAAGGGCTGTTTCAGTTCCATGGCTGAGGTCACTGCCAACGTAAAGATAGTGTTCGCTGGGAAAAGGACTATCGAATGCTGTTCTCTTGTGATATGTGCGAATGCTCTTCCTGAAGATGGTGGCCTTTGGAACTTCCAAAAAGGCTCTGATTTCTCTTTTCGTGACCCTTTTGGATTTATCCACCGCAGCCCGCGCCTTTGGTATTTAGCCAGTGTTCTATTTAAGTACTCCGTTTTAGTATCTTCACATCGGCATCCATCGAAGGCTAAGCAAGGTTCAACTAGCTAGCAATCTATTATAATTAACTTCACATGGTGAGGTTCCTTGTACAGTTGTACTATCCTTCATGCAAGTGGCTAATTAATGGTAGCTGGACATATGCTTTTTCTGGATGCTGCTATAAATTAGTGTCTTCCATTTCATATACCCTAGTCTCCATCTTTTGTTATGATGTGTTGCTAGCATTTTTTGCTTTCTGTGCTACCTCTTTTCGCTAGCATTTTTGATGAAATGTTCCATCAGGTGGCATAATTCATTTCTTGCACAAATGGGTACAGCCTGATTGACTGCTAGTCTGCAATGACGTTTATCACAAATGTTCTCTATGGTTTTTCTGGTTTATTCTCATGTGCAACAAGAATCCTAGTGTAACCTGACCCTTTTGCATACTAATAGAGCCAAAGTCGCCTATGTACTAATCAGGCTAACTTAATTTCTCTGGAATTGTCCAGTAGCATTTACATTATTTTGGACTAGTAGCTTTTCTCTTCTGTGAATTGAACGAGGCTGTTTTGTTACTGACTGATCGACCAGAGGGGAAGAGGGCCTTAGCTGTTCGGGAACTTGCCCAAGTGCCAATCCAACCCTAGTAAAGCCAAAGCCACATATATATTAATCAGGCTAACTTAGTGCCAGTTTGGTACGGTTCTTTGCTTAAACATTTCTCAACAAAAAACAGTCACTTAAAACGTTTGGCTAGATGCATGGTTTAAGCAAATTGTATGCTCATAACCCTAAACCCATGGTTTCAGAATCGTCCCTCCCCTTTGGTCAAGTTGTATGCTCATAAACAGAGAAAATGGAAAGTCTCCTCCTTTCCCTTTTATCGTGCTTCCCTACCTTCCATTTCAGTTGAGCAATGCCGCAATGGCCAATCGGGGATAGTGAGGAGCCGTGGCAAATTGAGCAATGCTACAGTCACGTAACGCACTCACGCAATTCCCACGCACATGCTGACATGACATCACGCTATTAGTTCATCATTGATTCACGTTTACAAAAAAATCTGACGTCACTACTACAGAATTGCGTATCACAGACGTGACTTCTCAGACGGGATAAAAAAACCCGTCTGTAACAACTTAACCTCAGACGGAGCTAGAGAATCTTCGTCTGAAACAACTGACGCGCGTAACATATAAGGTTTATCTCAGACGGGCTTCTGTAAACCCGTCTGAAATGAGTGAGAGGAAATATCTTAGACGGGGGTTCTGTAGCACTCTAAACCCCCGTCTGGAGAGAGAGGGGATCTCAGACGGCGATTGTCTACCACGTCTGACACATACTGCGCGGACCCAAAAAAATAATTCATTCCTATTTGCCGCCCGTCCGTCCGGGTCCGGCTTCTTCTTTTGTCTCTCTTTATCCTTATCCTCTCTGACCTAGCCAGCTCCCTCACTTATCTTCTCCACCACATCGCCGCCCCCTCCTCTCTCTCTCCCTCAGATCTGCGCTGGCTTCCCTCTCTCTTCTCGCTGTTGCAGAGCAGGATGTGGCGATCCGGGACGGCGACGCGTCCGTGACCGGGGAAGAAGGGCGTGGCCACCTCCTGCAGCACCGAGGAGAAGCGCGGCCATCTCCTACACCTCGTCGTGCCGCACCGAGGTTGACGGCATGGACGAGGCGGACGTCGCTCGAGCTCAGCCCCACGGCGAGGATCCGCCCTCCGCAGCTCGACTGCGCGCAGCCTCGTCGCGCCCTTCTCCTCCACGGTCCGGCGCCCTCCTCGGCGAGGCGGCACCCTTTTTCTCGGCCGGATCCGGCGGCGGCGCCCTCTCATCGGCCAGATCTGGCTCCGGGCGCGGGGCCTCGACTTCCCGGCGGCCGGCGTCCTCGACGATGACAAAGACGACGCCTCGACGGCCCGACGGCTGGCGTCCCTCCTTCGAAGGCGTGGAGGCCATGGAGGGGCGACGGAGCTACCTCGAGCAGTGGAACACCAGCGCCGCCAGGGATGGACACGACATCTCCTTACTGCCCTTTCTGCGACTGAGGTATCGGATGCCTTTGCTCTGCTCTGCAGTCTTATTTTGGTGTTGCATCTCTGTTCATTTCAGAAGCAACAATGAATGGCATATAGGTCAGTGTACATCTATTAGTTTCTGATAGTCAAAATCAGATCTCTGATGAGTTGAATCGATTACCATTCAGCATGCGCAACGTAATCCAGATTGAGATTGTTCTGCAGATAAAATTGCGCTGCAAGCATTGCAGGACCTGCGAGCGCTGTGGATGGATTTGATCAGAAGTTCCATGGAAGTGGTGAGATGATTGCTTTCCCCTTCCCTTGTGTACAAGATGCTTCGGTTTAATCTTGGCCACTGACTACCTTCAGTGTTGGTTTCAGGGCTGCTTTGCGTAGCACCTCGACAACAAAGAGCACAAGTGCCCTACGAAGGTAACACACAGACACAAACTTCCAGCTTCTCAAATCACATGCTTAGCATAGAAGTGCTATAACAGTGTGCAAGCTTGAATCCTTTTTTGGACATGAGGTAGCTTGGGTCTTTTTCTGGACATGAGCTAGTAAAAAATGCTGAAACTGTTCTTGGCTTCTTGCACTTTCCCCTCATATTTTTAGGCCTGATGCTGCATGCAGGTCACGGATGTCGCGTGGTTGAAGATTTTGTTTCACAAGATCTGAAGAGGAAGCTCATTCTTGAAGAAGCTCATTCTTGAAGACAATTTATTTCCTCGAGTTTATAATCTGTTGTTCATGTTCAAACGGTCATCATGTAAGGGCAAACTGAAGTATATAGCTGGTTTTGACTACTGACAATTCGGGCTTGAGTGTGCTTTGGGCAATTTCCAGTTGGAGATGATTTGTGGGGCAATATTTATTTTTTTTGTTGATTTTGGAACACATCTCAGACGGGGGGTTTTGGTGAACCCGTCTGAAGCAGCCATGTAACTCAGACGGGGCTTGAGTGAACCCCGTCTGAGGCAACTATGTAACTCAGACGGGGCTTTAGTGAACCCCCGTCTGAGATGAATATTATCTCAGACGGGGATTTCCCCGTCTGAGATAGTGGTCATCTCAGACGCGGAGACACAGACGGGGCTCTTCCCGTCTGAGATGACCCTTGAGCCCCGTCTCTGCTATGCCTTTCTGTAGTAGTGCGTGTCACCTGAAATAATCAATGCATTTCCTAATCAAGCTAAACACTTTCCTAATCAATGCATGTGCGTGAGAATTACGTGAGTACATTACGTGACTGTTGCATTTCTCTGGCAAATTTTGCTTAAATAGTGTCAAAGTCCAGGAGAAGGTGTGATAATACCGAAGCGATTCACCGAAACACCATTTTTGCTTTTGAGTTGGTAGGCTAAAAGTTTGAATTGATTATTTCTCTCTAGAAATATTTTGCAAAAATGACATGTGACATGGTTTTTTTTTTGAGGAACGGTTTATTGTTTCTAGTGAGAAACTGAATGGTTTTTTCTCATTAAAATGGGCCCTTAATTGAACTAAGAGGCCCTCCGCTGTTCGGACACCGGCCCAAGTCCCAACCCAACCCTAGGTTAGTGGATCCTATATGTAGGGCGGGCTATGGTTAAGTTTTGATAGAACAATGTTTGAGATTCGTGCAACGGCTCAGATTCGCGCAGATGGAGAAGGAAGGGCTGATGTGCCGCCACGTATCAGCTTCTGGTTGGTGCGGATGGGAGGAGGAGGAAAAAAAGCTTTTCAAACTTTAAACATATTTTTCTCCCAAACCGTAAGTCCGTTTTCGAATCCGTTTGAACCATCGTGTTGTTTAGAATTAATGCTACAAAATGAGATCCAATATGAATATTTTTTGATTTTTTTTAATTTTGAATTTTTTGTCAATATTTTGAATGTACTAAACATTTTATTTGCACTGTGTCAACATTTTTTATATACTATGTCAACATTTTCGGCAAAAATATTGACTGATTTCTTAAAATGTTGAAATAGAACTACAAAAATGTTGACTCTTCTGTTAAAATGTTGATGCTCTGACTTGGGCTGAGTTGCTCAAATTTAATGGGCTATTGGCCTCCCTAGGTTTGCTATTGGCCGCTCACTAGTACAAAATAAAATCCTCTCAAAAAAAAAAGAAAAGAAAACTAGTACAAAATAAAAGAAACAGCTGTTTCTAATCTCACTCGCTTCAGCGGTTTAGCAGAAGACTCCGGTCACTTGCCCTCTTCGCTTTTCCCCTCTTCTGGCGGCGGCGGCGGCGGCGGCGTCTCGAGAGGCACCCGGGGCCTTGGCTCGCGGCAGAGGCGTGGACCCGCAGGATAAGGAAGCAAGCTTTCATCGACCGCATTCTCTCCTACATCCACCACGCGATCCCCGACCCCCCCGTCTCCGTCGACGGCGACCTCTGCATCCTCTTCGACGACGACGGCGGAGGCGTCGACCGCGTCAGCCGCCTCCCCGACGCGCTCCTAGGCAACAACGCCGCGCGAACCGCCGTGCTCTCCCACTGCTGGCGCCCAATCTGGCGCTCCGCCCCGCTCGTCCTCGTCGACGCCCACCTCCTCCCGGCCGGCGACGACGAGATCCCGCACCATGTCGAGCGCGCCGACTCGAAGCCGTTGCCGCCGCCGTCTCCAGCATCCTCGCGTTCCACCCGGGGCCGATCCGCTGCGCCCACCTCACCTGCTGCTACATGAACGAGTTCCCAGGCCAGGTCGCGCACTGGCTCCAGCACCTAGCCATCAAGGGCATCGAGGAGCTCTTCCTCATCAACCGCCCATGGCTGCTCGCGGACATCACAAAGCACATGCCCTCCACCATCTTCAGCATCGCCACGCTCACCCGCCTCTACCTTGGCTTCTGGAGGTTCCCTGACACGGCCGGCCTCCCGCGCGGCGCCGCCTTCCCCTACCTCCGCGAGATCGGCCTGTGCAGCGTGGTTATCGAGCCCCGGGACATCGACTTCATCCTAGCCAGGAGCCCCGTGCTGGACATGCTCTACTTCGAAGGCCACATGTTTCCTTCGCTGCACCTCCGATCCTACAGTTTTGATCCGAAGATCAAGATCAAGATTGGCCATGCCCCAGCACTGCGCGTGTTTGGATACTTTGAACTGGGAAAGGACATGCTGCAGGTCGGCAACACCATCATCAGGTGCTTGCTTCAATCTCTTCTCGATGTTTTCCATTTGCTCATCTTGTTCAGAATCTGCAGATAGTATATATGTGCAAGTGTGTTCATTTTTAATAAGCTAACTTTGTTGTGCTATGCGCATTGGACTGGACTGCAATGCAGTCTGGGACACCAGTGAATCCAAGCACCATGGTTGCAAGTGTCAAGATCCTGGCCTTACCGGTCCGATTTGGCATCCACAGTGATGCCAAGATGCTGCCTAACTTCCTCAGATGCTTTCCCAACCTAGATACACTGCATATCCATGTAAGGCCGAGACCCTGATCGCTCCATTTATCACATGCTAACGGGCCATCTATTTCATGAGTTTGCAAGTCTTAACCGATTTACTTTATGTGCAGTCCAAGAAAACCGCTGAATCAACCGGCAGGCTCAATCTCAAGTTCTGGCAGGAATCTGGTGCCATCGAATGCATCCAGTCGCGCATCACCATGATGGCATTCCACGATTTCCGAGGGGAGAGGAGTGAGCTTTCCTTCCTCAAGTTCGTAGTCGAGAGTGCTCAGAAGCTGAAAATGTTGGTGGTTCAGTTTACCAATGGGTATGTTAATTCGGGGCCTGAGGCGGTGGCCCAAGTGAAGTCTCTGTTTGCTGGAAAAAGGGGCGCTGCACCACCATGTTCAGTGCTGGTCTTGGAGAATAAGCTTTCAGCAGGTGAGTTTTGGGACTTCGAGAGAGGGTCTGATTACTCCAACCCTTTTGCATTGTTCCAATGTAAGGGAGGTAGTCAGTTTTCTATTTAGGTATCCGCATGCAAGGTGCTTTTCTGGATTGTCGACGTTTCATTGTTTTTAGCTTTTTGAAGGCTAGGCAAGGTTCTTAGTTCTATTAGCAATGTAGCACCACTATGTTAAGTGTTGAAGTAGCATTGTGACGTATTGTTCAGGCACGCAAATGACTAGTGGTACTTGGACTTATGCTGTTCTCTAGATGACACCCATAGTTTAGTGTACCGGTGTTTCAGGTGATCTCTTCTGGCCTGATGCTCAACATTTCAAATTACCTTATTCTACTAAGTGCGTTAATGATGCTTTTTTGTTAATATCATTGTATGATGAACTATTGCTGAGATATATGAGATTGCTCTTGTTTTTCAATCCATCCTGGTTGATTACAGTTACACTACTTTGAAAAAGGCAACTATCGTGAGATCTCCCTGTTGTTTTTCTGGTTTCATTTTACCTACGTCTCCAATGATGCAAACTTGATTTCTGGAACTGGTTAGTACATGTCCTGTTAAGTTATCTAATCGTCAATGCTCTGTTTTTGGTAGTTTTGCTTTACTGCTCAGATTTTGACCATCATGCATTGCATTATTGTTGTGTTAATGAACAAAATAGTATTAAGATTGCATAAGTTTCATGGCATGTTGTAACATCGTTGATGTTGTAGAAGGCATCAATTCATGTTTCCATCATCTAAGCTGAAGGCCTGTAGAAGCGTTACTGTCTCTAGATTGACTTGAATACATTAGATGATCTGTTTTAACCAGCTATGGCCTGAAGTTCAACACTTAGATTACCTAGTTTGTACTTGATGGCTTGATAATGCTGGTTGTTATACCATCATGATATTGGTGTGCTGCTGAAATATCTGAGGTTACTCTTGTTTGCTTACTATTATACGGAATGTTTGTGAGCCTGGTTTTGTTTCTTACATATATTGTTCCTTCCTCCTGATTGACTACAATGGTTTGAAAAGTCAATCCTCATGATATCTCAATATAGCTTTTCTGGTTTCATTTTGCCTACGTATTTCGTGATGCTCGCTTAATTTCTCTGGAATGGTTACTACATGTTCTGTTTAAGTTATCTTATTTGAAGGCTCTGTTTTTGGGTATACTGCTTTGCTGCTCAGATATCACCATGCATCTTGCAGTGTGTTTTTGTGGTTTAATGAACTAAGCAGAATTATGTATGTTTCCAATGCTACGTACTTATGGATTCCATGGAATGTAGAAACAAACCTTGACATTGTTGGAGGCATCAATTCATGTGTACTGCGATGCATTTATATAATATATTTCATCGTCTATTCTGAAGTTCTGTGGAAGAGTTAACGTTCTGTTAGAGTATTAGACAGATGCAGCTTAGTTTGTGCAGTAATTTTTGCAGCTTATTTTGTTGGTCCTACTAGCTTGGTAAGCTAGGTGCTCATGCTGATCGTGTCATCTGTCCAGAATAGCAACTGTAGCTCAAGAGTCAAGAATTTGCTGTTTTCTGGAGAGCACCAACATGGAGCATTCTATCATTATTTATACAACTTCTTTGGCTTGCCGTAGCGATAGAAGTCCTATAAATTCTTCTAAATATGTCTTTATGTCTGTTGAAAATTGGAGATGATGTCAGTGATAAATTCTGCTTACTATCTCGGTAGTTTGCATTAGCATGCTTTTGTTCCATCTTGCAGCACATTTGTTGCATGTGCATGCGAATCCGAACATTCATTTGCTCAACATTGGATTAGAATTTTAAGCATGCGTTTTGGTTAATATATAGTTGCAGCTGCATGATTGGAAAATTAGGTAAACATCCTAGACTAATTGTGAGATTGTGATTTGTATACAAAGCCTTACTGGTAAACATCCTAGACTTCTCAGATTTTATATGCATACTTGAAAAAGTTCCCTGGAATTGTGTCAATTAATTATGGGTTGCATGTTTATCTGTAAATACTTATCTGGAAATAAAGTTTTGATCATGGACGAAGCCAGCTATCATGCAATTATTATATTATTATGTCTACTGCTTTGCTGCTCAGACGTTGAACACGCTGTATTGTTTTCTGATGGTGTTTATGTTCACGCAAGCAGTATTAAGCAATTTCTGTATTAGCACACTTCATGTTGTGCAGAATTTCCTATCTTATTGGTGCCATAATAAGAGCGCACAGAACATATGAATGACAGAAGTCTCATGACCCTGCACGAAACGGGATTGTCATGCTTTTTTGAAGTAAAGATCATCACATAATCAAAGAGCAAATTCTCCGTGTTCGTCTACTGCTCTCTTATATATGCTGTTGATTTTGATCTTGACATTTCCGCCAGATAATATAGAATTATATTGTTTGACAAGTTTCGAGATCTTCACCACTATAATTTTCATGAATTTTCGATACTAGATAGATGCATTTCTATTGGACATCGATGTAAACTGATGGTGTGAATGTGTGTTGTCCCTCGTACATTTATGCACAGAGCACCGTCCAGGTAACTCAATGAACTATGAAGTAGACTAGTAGAGATTCAGATATTCAGAGTCGCTGTCAACACGCCCGGACAGCTAATCTTACATTTGTTTAACCGAAAGATTCACCGGTTAACTAATAGTAAATCATGTCCTTTTCAGCTCGCCCCCAAAGCTAATTCGCATTTCTTTGTTTACGAACAATCTTCCCTCTCGCACGGCACGCAGCAGTCCCTGCCATCGTTCGGTAACTCATCTATAAATACCCCATGCTGCCACGACGATACAGCATACAGACATCCTTCACAGCATAAACGCCATGGCCAATTACTCATTTGGTCATCTCCTGATCCTCGCCGTTCTCCTCTGTGCCAGCGCACTCAACGCTCTGGCGGCTCGCGACCTCTCGGACCAGTCCATGGTCGAGAGGCACGAGCAGTGGATGGCCAAGTACGGCCGAGCCTACAAGGACGCCGCCGAGAAGGCCCGGCGGTTCGAGGTGTTCAAGGCTAACGTTGCGTTCATCGAGTCCGTCAATGCAGCGAACCACAAGTTCTGGCTGGAGGCCAACCAGTTTGCCGACCTCACCGATGACGAGTTCAGGGCGGCGCGCACCGGTTACTGGCCGGCCGTGAACAAGGCCCGGACGACGGGGTTCAGGTATGCCAACGTTAGCCTGGATGACCTTCCGGACTCTGTAGATTGGAGGGCCAAAGGCGCAGTCACACCCATCAAGGACCAAGGCCAATGCGGTAAGTCAGAGTCAAACAAATGCTGCTCTATTCTTTTTATCTGTCATTTCTGATTCTTTTTAGCATCCTGAATGATGTTTCAGGTTGTTGCTGGGCGTTCTCGACGGTGGCGGCCATGGAAGGCATCGTGAAGCTGAGCACGGGGAAGCTGATCTCGCTGTCGGAGCAGGAGCTGGTGGACTGCGACGTGAACGGCATGGACCAGGGGTGCGAGGGCGGCGAGATGGACAACGCGTTCCAGTTCATCATCGACAACGGCGGCCTCACCACCGAGAGCAACTACCCGTACAAGGGCACCGACGGCGACTGCAACTCCGGCAAGGAGTCCAACGACGCCGCGTCCATCAAGGGGTACGAGGACGTCCCCGCCAACGACGAGGCGTCCCTGCGCAAGGCGGTGGCCAGCCAGCCGGTGTCGGCCGCCGTCGACGGCGGGGACTCGCTCTTCCGGTTCTACAAGGGCGGCGTCCTCTCCGGCGATTGCGGCACGGAGCTGGACCACGGCATTGCTGCGGTCGGGTACGGCGTGGCGAGCGATGGAACCAAGTACTGGCTGATGAAGAACTCGTGGGGCACGTCGTGGGGCGAGGCCGGGTACATCAGGATGGAGAGGGACATCGCCGACGAGGAGGGCATGTGCGGCCTCGCCATGCAGCCTTCCTACCCGACAGCTTAACAAATTAGGACAAGGAATAGTGAGCCTTCTCTCGTGTACTACAAAATTCTATTCATCCGTCCATGTATATTGTCCACGTGTATGTATTGACGTCGTATCATCCATGAATAAATACTCCCCAGCAAGAAGATATCTTTACCAAGAAGGGAAACAGCCTTCAACTTGTAGAAAGTTTGGAATGTTTTCATTCGAACCTCTCGTACGAAGCAAAATGAAATGGTTTTGGCTATTCGTGCTGACAATATTCTTCATTAGAAAATTTCTATTCTATGTGCAATTCCGTATTTTTTTGTGCGATATACAAATGCATCCTTCAAGCGGGAAAGCTGAAGATAGCTTGAAAATTGTACCCATGTGTCCACTGTCCATGTATGTCCATGTGTAATAGGTACCTACTCTGTTCTTAAATTGTGTTGTTACGACAAGAATTTCAGCTCCATTTTGAATTAGATTTGTTGTCCTAATTAACGACATTGTCATTTTGTATTAACATTGTATCAGACTAGCATCCATGAATAAATGTGACTAGTATTATCTTATCTTTGTCTAGTAAATCTTCCTCCTAATCAAGCAGGGACTTTCCAAATTATGTGCTTCACCTCTTAACCTGAATCCGTGTGCAACTAGTTTCTATCTAGAGAACCTGCACAACACCGTAAGACAGAAATTACGTTTTTTTCTGAGAGATAGAAATTACGTTTGTTTGTTTTTTTGAGATCATATAGAAATTACGCTTGTGGAAAGATAACAAACAAATAAACAGCAAAACTGTACCAGCTGACTTATGGGCCCGGCAACAATCTCGTTCAGACACTTGGCCCAAGGAGCAAACCCACCCACTCCAAACCCTAGAAATCAATCCCGCGGATTCATTTTCACTTTCCCCACTCCACTCCACTCCACCCAGAAATCCCCTCTCCCGAAACCCTCCTCCCCATCCGGGCGGCGGCGGCGGCCATGGGCAACCAGGAGCCGTTCCTCTTCGTTGACGCCATCACGGCAGCCTCCGCGATGCGCCAAGGGTTTGACCCGCGCGAGCTGGACCTGGAAACGAAGGGCGTCATGGACCACCTCTACGCTACCCTCCCGGACGCGCCCGTCTCCTCCGCCGCCGCCCTCTCCGCGCTCCCCGTCCCGGACCCCTCCGGCGCCGACCGCCTCAGCGCCCTCCCCGCCACGCTCCTCCGCGACATCGTCTCCCGCCTCCCCACCAAGGACGCCGCGCGCACCGCCGTGCTCTCCCGCCGCTGGCGCCCCGTGTGGCGCGCCACGCCGCTCGCCTTCGCCGACGCCCACCTCATCCCGGGCTTCCTCGAGGGCCGCCGCCAGCCCACGCGCGCCGACACGCCGGACATCGCCGCCGCCGTCTCCCGCGTCCTCCTCACCCTGCACCCGGGCCCCTTCCGCGCCGTCCACCTCGCCTGCTGCTACAACGGCGCGCACCCGCGCCACCTCGCGCGCTGGGTGCAGGCGCTCGCCGACAAGGGCGTCCAGGACCTCGTCCTCGTCAACCGCCCCTGGCCCCGCAACATGCCCCTCCCCGCCGCCATCTTCGCCGCCGCCGCGCTCACCCGCCTCTACCTCGGGGTCTGGAAGTTCCCGGACGCGCCCGTCCGCCCGCGCAGCGCCGGCCCGCTCTTCCCCAACCTCCGCGAGCTCGTCCTCATCTCCATAGACATGGAGAACCGCGACCTGGACTTCCTCCTGGCCGCGTGCCCCGTCCTGGAGAAGCTGGGCATACAGGGGATTAGGAAGAAGGGGATGCACGTCCGCCTCGTCGGCCAGCGCCTCCGCTGCGTGCAGATCTCCGTCTCCGTTACGGATAGCATCGCTGTGGTGGACACCCCGATCCTCGAGCGCTTCCTCATTACTGGATCCATCCAACTCGACGGCTCTTGCGTCAGGGTCAAGATTGGCAAGGCCCCCAACCTGCGCATAATTGGACACTTGAAGCCCGGAACTCACATGCTGGAGATCAACAACACCGTTATCAATGTATGCGCTAACCATTCTTTTCGTTTGATTCGGCAACATCTAATGCCAATTTGTAATCTTTCCTCTGTTCCTTGACAATTGCAGGCAGGGATCAAGGCGAGCCCAAGCACCGTGGTCCCAAGTGTCAAGATCCTGGGTTTAACTGTGTGTTTTGGAGTCCGAAATGATGCCAAAAAGTTGCCCAGCTTCCTCAAATGCTTCCCCAATGTTGAGACCCTGCATATTCTGGTATGGACTGATTTGTATCACTACGCACTAGCATGATATCTCCATGCCGCCTGATGCTAATGCACGATCACTGATTTGTGCAATTTGCAGTCTGAAGGAGCTGATGAAGTCGCTGGTGAGCTCGACTTCAAGTTCTGGCAAGAGTCTGGTCCCATCGAAAGCATCCAGTCTCGCATCAAGGCGATGACTTTCCGTGAATTCCGAATGAGCCAAAGTGAGATTGCCTTCCTCAAGTTCGTCTTCCAGAGTGCCCAGGTTCTTAAGAATGCACGAATTGTGGTGTCCCGTAGATGCGTCACGTCCCGATCTGTGTTGGTTTCCAAAGTGAAGACTCTAATTCCTCAAAATGGGCCAAGTAATTCCTGCCATGTGCTGTTCTGTGAGAGTTCAGCTCCTGATGGGATGTTAGTTGGGAACTTTCGAAGGGGATTTGATTTTTCTGTTCCTGATCCTTTTGCGGGTGAAGTCGTACTCAACGTGCCATGATATGACATGTTTCGTCATCCGAGCTTAATTTATGTGGAACTGGCTAGTGCTCTGTACCTCTGTTGCAGTATCTACATCGAGGGGCGATGGTCTAGATTTTAGGCATCTGTTTAGCGAAGCTTTTATTTGTCCTAAGTTTAGCTTTAACTACTGAAGTTGCAGTACCGTGAACTATTGTATCAGCATCTTATTGTCACTGCATTGGCTATCTGTGACCTTATATTAGTGATAATATTCGCTTAATCTCTATCCGTGTGTATGGTGAAATTTGTGACATGTTCTGGCCTACAACTTGGTTTACTGTCTCAGCAATTCTCTGCATGCAGATTTTATTTCTAGCACACTCTGCATTCGGAGTGGTCATGTACAGATTTAGCATGCCAGTGATTGCCACAGCAATTCCTATGAATGAATGGATTACTATTTTTGGAAATGTTTTAGATTATTGGCAACATATTCTGACATCCAATCTTGGTTTCTTTCGAAGCTCTGTTATGGGTGTTGTTCGCCCCGCTAGCATGGTTGTCACAGATCATTTAGCTAATGGTACAGTGCCGTGGGCATCTCGTGGCAAAGGCTACTACCATAAGAGACACGATGAAGCAAGCCCGGGCCAAGATGTTGACACCTGACTTGACTTAGATAAGTCGAGATCATCTCTTTGGTGTTGATTATTTGCCAGGTTTTAGACTCATGTTAGATCCTAAGATGGAGATGGGATATGGTACCTTAGGATGAAAACTGAGTTTTTTTTTTTTCCAAAAAGAAAATTTGGTTAGCAGCAGCATCTGTTTGGTACGCACCTGGTGCATTGACTAAGGACCTGATTGGTTGCCAGTTTCGATGACTGAGGTTACGATACACGCCTGAGGCCACAAGATGCCTGGCAGGCAGGAACCAAGCATACACAAACTCCTTACAGCTGCCCAGAACCTCCCCAAGGAGAGTAAGTTTGCACCTTATCTTAACCTTCCCCATATTCTCAGTCATAACAACTGTCATGCAAATGACAAACTGCAGTTCAACTTCGCTGCTTTACGAATAACAACGAGGCAATGTGTCAGTTTACTGGTCAATGCTCAAAGTAATCTGTTGTTTTGGACGATAACTTTAGGTAACCTGTGGACTGACATCGGTGACAGTAGCTGTCCTTTAATATCTCCTTTCTATTCTGGTGAAAATTGGAGGAATATCCTGAGATACCAGTGAGATTATTGTCCCAGCATTTTCCTTCAGCCTGCTTGTTTTCCATGTTGTACCACATTTTGTTCCTTGCAGATTGTGAATCAGGAGTGGTCAACTGATCACATACCCTATATAGCGAGGCAACCAACACTAGTGACCTTTCAATTATTATCAGATTTGTTAGTGCTTGCATCATTTTCTTTTTATGTTGCACCGTTTGATGAGAAAAGTTTGATTCTACAGAATGCTGATTATGTGATTGTGCTTATTTATATAGGTTTCATCTTCATATTTCACCATATTGTCATACTGCTGTCTCCAGTACCATAGTGACGTAGTATCTTGTGGAGGTCTAAGCCTACTTTGGTTTTTGAAAGTACAGTGACATTCTATAGCAATTTTTTCGCCAAAAGTTACAGCAGTACGTAATTTTACACAATTCTTGCAGGATTTTGTGTTTCAACTGAAATTTCCATAAAATTTTCTGTACTTGTTCTTAGTGGTAGTCATAACGATCACGGTGTCATGATCGTGCTGTACGAGCTGCTGAAGCCGCACCTGTAGCGTGTCTGGCAAAACAGTGGGTTTAATTCGCATGTCTGGTAAAGTCATCTGACGAACACTGGGAGGGCCGAACCAAAACAGCACCAATCGCCCTACCTCCATTGTAGGCGTTGTACGAGGGCATATGGCTGGTCCCCAACAATTCTCCAATTCCATTGAGGTGGCCTCAACTGGCATTTCAGATTCACCCTTGAGATCAGGCCAAGAGTCAAGGAGCTCAAGGCAAGCACCTGCTTTCCCGACACCCTCCCTTTTCATTGTACAGGCATATATGTCATTAAAATCCACCTGTATAAAGTTAAAAGGGGAACCCATCGTTGAAAATCATTAGTAGAAACACATTTCTACAGGTGGCATATCAAGCAGACCGCTTGTAGAAATGACAGTATATTTTTGTACAAGCGCGCGGTTATCCTCAGCCAACACTTGTAGAAATGGAGCATTTGTACATTTGGATATTATCAAAGAAAAAAAAACTAACTAGTATATTTTTGTACTTCATACGTCAGTAATAGGTACGATCACCAGGTCGGCTAGTAACGCTAGTTAATATGTGCAAGCTGAGCATATAGCTCATTTGGTTCAGTTTCTTCTCTTCTGGTGCGGCTTTAAGTCTCGGAGTTAGAACAGGTGTTGCATTTATAACATTACAAAACTTGAAAAGGAAATGCACAGAAGCATCAACCAAAGATCTTTTCACAGCAATTCTCTCTGAGGGAACCTGCAGCTAAACGAGTCACATATCTCACCACAAAAAAAAAAAAAAAGGATAAAGACCACTTTACTCCGTCCAAGTTTGGCCATAGTTCAGATAACCCTCTAAATGAAAATTTGGTTTACTTTACCCCCAACATTTTTCAAATCAGCTCACTTTTCACCATTTCTCTCCAAACCAACGTTGTTTCACTTACATGGAGTTAGATCAAGGCAATTTTACAGAAACATACATGCATTCTAAGATGGTGCTAGCCATCCTAGTCGATTTGCAACCAAGAGTTTGTCCTAATCTCTCTACATCTTCCTCTACGGTGGCATAGCCATCCTCAGCAATCTCCACCCAAAAGTTAGCTCAAATAGTTGCTTTTGTGGGGCTATCTTCGTTTATGAATAAACCTGTGCCAAGTTGCATTAACAAAACCGCCTTGATCAGTCCATCTTAGCGAGGTTGCTTTGGATTGGATTGAAAAAGGTGAAAAGCGATCTGATTTAATTAACAAAGGTTTGGGGTAAAGTATACTAAATTTTAGTTTATGGGGTTATCTGAACTATTGCCAAACTTGGAGAGAGTAAAGTGAACTTTGTCCAAAAATAAAAGTCACTTATCTCATGAACAAGAGTACCATTATTTTAGGTTGTACAAATGAATTCAGATTTCAAAATTGGTTACACTGAATTTTAGAATTAAAATTATCAAAATATAATTTTAATAATATCATTAAAACTGTCTTAGTTAGAAACTGATTAAAGAAGTGTGAAACCCCAGACGTTGAGGCAGACAAATTAAAATCGATTCACACCCTGTGAACTAACCACTGGCATGCATGATTCTAAATATTATGCGTTACTAGTACCAATGCACGTGCCACGCACGTGTGTAAAAGGATCAAAATTATATTTACAGTTTAGCTGATAGCATAGTATAATTGGATAATAAAAAACCTTTGTTAAGCCAACAAACTTTATATGTCATTGGTAGATTATTAAATCAATAAGACCCAAAACAAATACTATTCATTCACTCGTTGATTATTTGTCTTTTGATAATATGGAAGACAAAACGAAGAGTCAATGACATAGTATTCCATTTATAATGAAAAGTCACAAGACAAACGTTATGCATTGATATGTTAATCCACCACACCCCAATGACCAAGAGTTCTTGCCAGACATTGAATTTTGGGCATCACAAGCTCTGTTTGCAGCTGTCCCATTAATAATCCCCTGAGCAACACAATGGTACTATAGTTTTGCAGCGAATCTAACAATTTCATTCGAAGTTTGGATCTATTACCAATATCTCACAATGGATGCATTGGAAAAAATAAAAAGCAATAAATTCACCTGATCGACCTCATCCCACCACTGGAACTCACTTAAAATTTCAAGCAATTCCATTTTAGGCATCATGTGTTGCCAGTACATGTAAGGTCAGCACGACATACTCGAACAAATTGTCATGAGAATATAGTTTGCTTGAAAATTTCAAGATGCTCAAAAGTACATACAAGAAAATCATTTCCTGCAGTGATTTGATAATCACGCAAGTGATCTTATACCATTTCTTCCTGGGTATTCAGAATAATTTGATTCATTATGGACGATAAAACACATTATATACACTGATTAAAAATTGATGCCATTGTTACTGGATATTCATGAACCCATCTAATTCATTATACAAGGCAACACAACTTCTCTGTCTGCATAATATATTTATTAGTTTTAGATTATATGAATGCAAAGCAATTACTTGATACTCATCCATTGCTCCTTAATCTTTCAAAACTGATGCCATTGTCGGGGACTCAAAGCAAAATTCCCTAAACTCCTGCCTTTTGCCATTGTTCGTGCATTCTCCATGGGTCAAACCCAAGACTCCTGCATGGATCCAAAAAAAATCACTCTTCGATATGAACCAGCCAACACTAAACTGAGGCAACACGCTAACTCTTGCTTGCCTATCCCGCTATCCGCTGCAGTACAAATCCCGGCAGCGCCTGCAGCATGGGCCAAGAGAAAGATTGAATATATCACAACATTTGTCGAGAATTCCCCTAACCACGAAATCAGAGATGTACTCCATCCACCCGACGCAAGAACAACCAAGAAATTAAGTGAAGAAAGCCACGCCGATTCGCCCTCGTGGCTTCTCCAGTTCAAGAAACCCGACAGAAAAAAAAAACGAAGATCGGGGTGAGCCATACGCGCTGCTGATCGTGACCTTCCCATATCGAAGGCAACGCTGACACATATCAACCAGGCAAGGCTCACGGGACGTGGGGATTATGCAACGTTAACACTGCAATTATCAATTAATCAATGGATCAAACCTGACTATCCTTGCGCAATGAAGTGCCGTGAGAATACCTTGCCGCAGTCTCGATGCGCCGCCGGCAGGGCTGAGCTCACACGATCGTCGACGATCACGGCAAGGATCCTGATCAAGACGATGAGGACGAGTTCTTCACGGCAAGGAATGCGATCAGGGCAACGACAAGATCCTGAGGGCAAGGACGGCGATCAGGACGACGATCAATTGCTGCTCATGAGTCCCGTCCGGACATGGCGATTAACGTACCTTGGACAGTAGGGGGCCGCTGCTGTCGCCGGAGACGACGGACGCGAGCGCCTTCTTGACCTGCAGCGACGTCTTGAACAGCACCAGTAGCAGCCTCCCCATCCGCTGCTTCCCCGTCTTTGTGCCGTCGCCGCCCGCATCCTTCTTGCCGCTCTTCCGGAGCCACGGCCAGGAGAAGGCGAGCCACGACAGCCTAACCCGAAACCTTCGCCGCCAGCGCTGCCGCTGCCGCTTCCCCGACGCGTCCTCCGTCCGCCTGGACCTGGAGCCGATCCAGAAGCCGAACGGTAGCCTGCTGTATGCGACGACATCTACGTCGGCATCGGCGGCAGCAGCGCGATTCTTCTCGAGCAAAGACGTGATCCTTCCCCGCCGCTGGAACACCGACGACTCCGTGCATGCGAATAGAAGGAGAAAGCTTTCCTTTGTTACTGCAAAAGTGTTTTGGAAACTCAATTAAAAATAACCGTAACAAAAAGGAAAGCTTCCTTGTTTGACGGCAACGGGATTGATTTGGGGGTAATGCGGTAGTGTAGGAATTTGGCCAGGTGAGAAAAAGCATTCTATTGTCACGCTCCATCAACATGATTGTCTCCTAGCGTTACAATCTGTAACGCCCACGTGGCAGGTGGGATCCCCTCGGCAGGATCCGATGGTTCTCAGGTGGGGTGAGATCGAAATCAAGGGAGGAGACAGGTTGGGTACAATCTGGCAGGGTAGAAAATATTTTCCTCATAACTGGTTCTTTATTGGTTTAGATAGACTTTAGGATTTAGTTAATAAGATGAGTCTAATGTCGATCTTCGACTTTTCTTTCCCATTTTTCTTATGAATCTGGTCAGTAATGACAGAACTGAAGCAAATATCCAAATGAAAATTTTCATTTTGAAGGCGTGCCTTCGCAGCTCACAGCTTTCTACGGTAAACCATTCTTCTCTTGGGAACAAGATAATTGGATCGGTCACTATCAGCTGGCACCATACGTTTACAAGCATAAAATATATATAATATGCAACTAACTTGACCAGCACGCCGCGGTACAAATTTTCAGAACAACGTACAAGCACCGTATCTTCATAGTTACGTATTAGGAGAGGCTATATAAACACACTCAATCCTATTCCATTCCAGGAGCCACAACACAGCGAAACTGTAACCAGTACAAACCCAGCAATTCATGATGACCAACTCCAAGGCAGTTTTCTTTGCCATTCTTGGCAGCCTCTGCTTGTGCAGTTCTGTGCTAGCAGTCCGCGAGCTGAGTGATAACTCAGCCATGGCAGCTAGGCACGAGCAGTGGATGGTGCAATACGGCCGTGTCTACAAGGATGCGGCCGAGAAGGCACGGAGATTGGAGGTATTTAGCGACAACGTCGCATTCATCGAATCTTTCAATGCAGGGAACCACAAGTTCTGGCTGGGCGTTAACCAGTTCGCTGATCTCACCAACGACGAGTTCAAAGCGGCCAAAGCCAACAAAGGTTTCAAACCACAGTTTACAAGTGTTTCAACTGGATTCAAGTATGAGAATTTGAGCATTGACGCACTTCCGGTGACCGTGGACTGGAGGACCAAGGGAGCCGTCACTCCTATCAAGAACCAAGGCCAATGTGGTATGCATAGTCTGAATAATTCATCCTGTGTAAGTTTTTGTTTCTTTGATGGCATGATTGCATCTAGAACCAAATGATTACTTTTGCAGGCTGCTGCTGGGCATTCTCAGCCGTAGCTTCCATGGAGGGAATCGTCAAGCTGAGTACCAGCAATCTCATCTCCCTATCTGAGCAAGAAATTGTCGACTGTGATACTCACAGCACGGATGAGGGCTGCGGAGGTGGCTGGATGGACGGTGCCTTTGAGTTCGTCATCAAGAATGGGGGCATCACCACAGAGTCCAACTATCCATACAAGGCAGTAGATGGCAAGTGCAAGGGCGGATCAAAGAGCGCAGCAACAATCAAAGGTTACGAGGACGTGCCGGCAAACAACGAGGCTGCACTCATGAAGGCCGTGGCAAACCAACCCGTGTCAGTTGCCGTCGATGCAGGTGACCAAACGTTCCAATTCTATGCTGGTGGTGTGATGACAGGCTCCTGCGGAACAGAACTCGATCATGGAATTGCCGCGATCGGATATGGCATCGAGAGTGATGGAACCAAGTACTGGATTTTGAAGAACTCGTGGGGCACCACCTGGGGAGAGAAAGGATTTTTGAGAATGGAGAAGGACATTTCCGATAAGAGAGGCATGTGTGGCCTTGCCATGAAGCCGTCCTACCCCACGGAGTAGAAAGGGAAACAGTTGACACCGAAACTGCATATACAGACATTGAATAATTATTTATCTTCCATGAGTTCATACAAACTCTCTTGTATGAACCTTATTTATCTTAAATATGTAAGTGTAAGTGTGTAACTTCTATCTGGTCTCGAGACTTTGTAAATAATAAATATACTGGACGTGCATTTAGAGTTCAGACGGAGCCCCTTGCTTGAGTCGAGTATTCATAACTGCAGAGAGAATCTGAATTTATATTACATATTATCTGAAAATAAACTTATTTGTTCAACACATTATCTGATTATTGCAATTTCATGTTAAATTCAATTACACAATGAAATTTGAAATGCCTCCGACAATTTTTTTAAGGGACGGATCTAAACATACAAATATATCAACATAAATATGAATACCTGCAAGTTGGTACAATATTCTATCAAAGTAAATGCGGCGCAGTCTAAATTCCACAACAACAGAAGTCCACTATAGCGGCGGACCAAGAAAACACGTAGCGGCGGTTTTCAAATAGGCCCGCCGCTGTTGTGGCTTGCGGGGCGCTGTTGTGGAGAACCGCCGCTGCAAACGATTTGTAGCGGCGGATTGTAAGGAAGAACGCCGCTACAAATGATTTTTAGCAGCGGATGGAGTCTAGACCGCCTATCCGTCCGCCGCTACAAACCGCTCGTTGATTAGGAACAGCGCCGCGGCTTGTCGCATTCGTCACGAGCGGAACAGCGGTGGAAGCTTCCGGAGCGCGCCTGGCCACCAGCTCGCCGCGTGCCGCCGTCGCCTCGATCCCACGCGCGCGCCTAGATCTTCTCCACGCTGTAGTGCGTTTGTGTTGTTGTGTTCCAATCTAGTAAGTTGCTTCCAGTTAACTGATAGTAATACAATAAACGCACATACTAATAGTAGTAAGAAATAAACAATCATATTGTAACATCCTGCCTGTTAAGATCAGGCCGACAGTGGCCCATGTGCGCAAGTTTGCATGAAAAGTTGAGAGTGAAGTATGTGGATCTTAGACTTTGTAAAGTTTTTTTAATGATTTTTATTTAAATTATGAAAGTATTTTTAATTGTGTTTGGTCAAAGTGGCTACTGTACAAAGAAAAGATATTTGAAGCTAACCATGTATCAGATGTAGATAATTTCTGATAAATGATCAATGATTTTTGTGTAGATTTGGCCCTCTGTATCGTGTGTTCAGTTTGCTAAAATGTATATATATATCCTCCGCTTAGGGAAACATTGGCAATGACATGGGACTGAAAATAAAATGCAAATAGAGTTTAGAATGCGAATAGATCAGTCTCTAATATTTGAGCCTTCTTTTGAGCAATTTGACTAGAGGGATGAGTTGTAAATGTCTAAGAACTGACAAGCCAATACTGCTCCAGCATGCCCTTGCGGGTTTCTTCATGCTGCAGAATGCACATTTCACAAACATAAGAGTCCGGGAACATATTCCTCTGACGCAGCATCCCCCTGGTGTTAATTCTGTCCTTCAGCATAAGCCAGAAAAAAACTTGATGCTTAATTAATCTTGCAAAGAGGCAAACTATATTTGACTTTACACTTAAATCGAAAAATGGTGATGTCAAACCACTTTTATATACGTCATGCACTGTTTACCTTTGTTAAAATATAGAGATTAACAGAAATTCATACTCTGTTAACGAATCAAATCCGCAAGAATAGTGCATGTCGTAAACATCCCTATGATAATTGGTAAAGAATGTATTAATTTACTGTGGGAGAAAAAATAGTAAACAAATTAATAGAAATTCATACTCTCTTTACTCAGCTAGGATGGGAGGTGACATACAAAATGCACTATTCTTGCGGATTAGATTGGAAATAAATTAAATTTGCTTCCCTATGGTACTCAGAAGCAGTTCTTATTTTCTAATGGTAAAATATATTCCACCTAAACATCTTTGGCGGTGTAATAGTTACGATAGCATTTGCATTTTAAGCCCAACTATTGATCAGTAGACGAAATTATAAATAGTCAATAAAGAAAACAAAAGTATGCTCTAGTTCACATATGGCAAGAATCCCACTTTTTAGCACATACATGGATTAATGTAAACATTTTGTTTGTACAACAATATGCTTTTAGTTTGACTGCCCTTTTTAATCTTGGTCAAAGGTGATGAAAACAACTTATTCATTTAAACTTAAAATAATCCCCAACCTCTAGTTCCGTTCAACAGACGTCCCTCCACAGCATCGTCCGTAGCTTTATAAAATTTGGCCCTTACAGCAGACACCGCACGCTTGTTCAACATAGGCAGGGATTTATACAACGGCTATTTACTTGACCTGCACGCTGTATTGTCTTCACTGCATCGTACAAGCACCGTTTATTTGCCTGACTATAGTATTTAGATGCATGGATATATAAACACATGGCACCCTGCATTACACAAGTGGTAGCAAACAAATTGTACAAAGGTAGCATCAAACAAGAAGAAACACGCCATGGCTAGCTCCAAGGCTTTCCTCCTTGTCGTCCTTGGCTGCCTTTGTTCGTGCAGTTTGGTGCTAGCAGCTCGCGATATAAGCAACAAGGCCATGGCGGAGATGCACGAGAAGTGGATGGTGCAGTACGGTCGTTTCTATAAGGATGCTGCTGAGAAGGCACGGCGGTTTGAGGTGTTCAGAGATAACGTTGCCTTCATTGAGTCGTTCAATGTGAGGAACGAGAAGTTCTGGCTCGGTGTCAACCAGTTCGCTGACCTCACCAATGATGAGTTCAGAGCAACCACAATTAACAAGGGTTTGAAACAAAATATTGCCAAGGTACCTACTGGATTCAAGTATGAGAATGTTAGCGTAGATGCTCTTCCAGTGACCATGGATTGGAGGAACCAGGGAGCTGTCACTCCTATTAAGAACCAAGGCCAATGTGGTAAGTTACATCTCGGCAACAACACATAACAAACTATATATATGTCTATTTCAGCAATATTTCTAATTATTTTGTTCTTAACTACTAGGCTGCTGTTGGGCGTTCTCTGCCGTGGCCGCCATGGAAGGCATTGTGAAGCTGAGCACCGGCCAACTCATCTCGCTCTCTGAGCAAGAACTGGTAGATTGTGATACCCACAGCATGGATGAAGGCTGTGATGGCGGCGAGATGGACAGCGCCTTTGAGTTCATCATCAAGAATGGGGGCCTCACCACAGAGTCGAACTATCCATACACGGCAGAAGACGGCACGTGCAAGAATGGATCCCAAAGCGCTGCAACTATCAAGGGCTATGAAGATGTGCCTGCCAACAATGAAACAGCTCTCATGATGGCAGTGGCCAACCAACCAGTGTCAGTAGCTGTCGACGCCGGTGACAGAACATTTCAGTTGTACGCCGGTGGCGTGATGACTGGCTCCTGTGGCACAGACCTCGACCATGGGATTGTTGTGATCGGTTACGGTGTTGAGAGTGATGGCACGAAGTATTGGATTTTGAAGAACTCGTGGGGTACTACATGGGGAGAAAACGGATTTCTTAGAAGGAGAAAGACATATCCGACAACAGGGGCATGTGCGGCCTTGCATGCAGCCTTCCTACCCCACCGAGTAGAATGGGAGAATTATGTGTCATGCTTCTCATACAGCTTTTCATGTTTGTTATTTTCCCACAAGACTACTTGTAATTCTTACAAGGCATGTAAACTTTGTAAGTATGTTGGATGTGCAAATAGTACACTTTGTTCACGTAATTCATACTCCTCACAGTTGTCATCCAGTTTTCATACGATGCACATTTGTAAACATTGTCTTCTTCTCATCAATAATCCAATTCCATAGGGATGTGCTCAAAATATGTTAATAATTTTATATACTTGTTACCTGATGTGGCAACACATCAAACAAGAGGCATATAATTGTCTCGTTACAGGTGTGTAATTGTACACTAGTTTTAGACAGAAACAAGACTTCCAAAACAATCCCTTAATATTACAATATCAAGACCATGATTAGACATCTAATATGATATCAACTTAATTGGCTGCAAATTCAGCAACGTTCTTGTCCGAGCTCCCTCCTTCCTGCATAGGCTCCTTGGCTTTTTGATCCTCGGAAAAAAAAACGTGACATGAGTCGTTACTTGTACTTTTGGAAAACTGAACTTGACTTTGGAGCAACTGAATTTTCGAGAACGATATATGCACGTACGCATGCATATAGCAGCCAAGTTAATGCGTTGATCGTATACTTTGGTCCAGCCATAGACATCAATTAGCTCAATTGTTTCTTGAACGTACACTGGAGATGAAGTGCCGCAGAGGATTTGCTCCGGTGCTGGGCGCCCTGCACCTGTTATGTGCAGGGCCAATGAGAATTCGACATCTGTCTCCCCTAATCAAGGCAACTAACAAAGGGTACCACCGTACCAGACAGAAGCCTATATACGCTCGTGCCGCGCATCTTATTTGCGCGGTATTCGCTTGGTTCATCGCTCTGTGTGAATGAACGGACGATTCACGCTCGCTAGCTGTTAATATAAGGGAGAAGCCAACAACCATCCTCCCTGATACTGACTAGCTGCTGATCATGCATGTGTCCAATCCAAGTCACCTCAACTGTAGACTTGTCTCCACGCCAAAATCATCTCATCTCATCATCTGCTCTGCTCATGTCCATCGCCTCCACAAGTTTGCTTTGCCTTTGATTGATTCGACTCATCATACATGGGCCAGGCCATAAGGTTCAACAACGTAGTACACAGCCCAGTGAAATTTACCAAGGACAGGTCCAACAACATGATAACAGGCTACTATGGGCCTAGATGCAGCCCATTAGCCGGTCCATCTTGGCATTCCCTTGGTCTCCTCTCCTTACTGCTCCCTGTGATGGCTTGCTTCGCAATTTTTGGTGGGGTTGTGAAGATGGCAAAAGCAGAACTTGCTGGGTAGCTTGGGATGACATGGTTAGCCGAAATACATGGATGGTCTGGGTTTCAGGGACTTGGAGCTTTTCAATCTTGCATTACTTGCAAAACAAGCATGAAGGATCTTGCAGGACACCAGTTCGTTGAGTGCAAGAGTTTTGAAGGCTGTGTATTTTCCCAATGTCGATTTTCAGGATGCACAATTGGGATCTGCTCCTTCGCGAATTTGGTGCTCCATCATCGACGGGAGAGATGTTTTGGCAGAAGGGCTAATTACGAGAGTCGGCACGGGGAGACTACTCATATATGGTCGATGAACTGGTTGCCTACTAATGGCATGAGGAGACCTGTTATGTGCAACCAAGCTGATCCACCCCAGATGGTTCGGAGTTTAATCGATATGACCATGGCATCATGGGATAAAGTCAAGCTTCAGCAATGGTTCAGTTCGGCTGATGTGGAAGTCATTGCAAATATTCCTCTTAAGCACATGGCGCCAGGATGACTACTGGGCTTGACACCACGAGAAGAGCGGCATTTTTTCTATGAGATCAACCTACAAAATGCTAATTGCTAAGAAATCAATGGAGAATAAAGCAGGTAGATCAAATCAGAAGGCAAAGGAAAAAGAAATGGACTACTTTATGGGGGATCAAAGTCCCTTCTAAAATCCGGCTGTTTTTGTGGAGGCTCGCAAGGAGTTTGCTACCCTCGAAGGATGTACTCCACCATAGACACATGGTAGATAACAGTTCTTGTTCGATCTGTGGCGAGGCGGATTCATGGAGACACTCGTTGATTTAATGCAACATGTCGAGATGCGTGTGGGCTCTAGAGTCAGAAGTGATCACAGAATATATGTGCGTGAATGAAGAGCTGGACGCACGGCGATGGCTTGTGTCGATGATGTCCTTGTTGTCGCAAGATGAACTCATACGAGTTACAGTCAACACACTGCTTCGTATCAAAGTGTGTTTCGGAGCTGCATGAGACCGAAGCACCAAAGGTTGATAGAGTTGTTGGACATGGAATTCTTCCTCGCTAGATACCTCCTCTAATGGGCTTGGAAAAAATAAATGTTGATGCCGCCCTATCAAAGAATACCGGAGTAGTGTCAGCTTCTGCGGTCGCAAGAGATTCAACTGGCAATTTTCTAGGCGCATCGGCTCTGGTTTTGGAAGGCATCACCGACCCTGAGACGATGGAGGCGATTGCCTGTAAAGAAGGACTGTCACTTGCAAGTGATCTGGCCCTGTAGAAATTCAGGCTGGCGTGTGATAATGCAAGCGTGATCAAGAACTTGCAAGAATCAGGTATGGGTATATACGGTCATATTATCAAGGAGATCAACACAAGGGCCGGTAATTTTAGATCAACACAAGGAGCGTCAAATATTGATGCTCATATTCTCTCTAGGAGCTCGATTTATGCTTCTTTAGGCAGGCATGTTTGGTTGATTGAACCGCCAGATGACGTATGTAACACCTACAACACTGTAGATGAATAAATGAGGTGTTGATGCTAAAAAAAAAACCTACTCCCTGTGGCCATGGCGTCGACGCACACCGCCGCCGAGACACCATCGTCGGCCACGGAAGATGCGGAGAACCTCGAAGATGGCGACAGCGCCCAACAGCATCGGTGATTCCCTCATCTCTATATACCGCTAATGGCTTTCCACCCTTAATTCTGAATCAAGCTGTACCGTACCCCGGGCGCAAATACGATGCGTAGATACCTAGGCCTCCGTCTGGTGCCTTTGTCAGCGGCTCTCGAAAAGAGCCTTATAAATTCCCATTAAATAAAAATAATAAAGTTTGATTAAAAAAACATTTCCAACAACACCTTAAAACTACCCCTAATTTTTTTAGCCTCTATACTCTCCTAGTTCGTAGCTACAAACAACAGAAAAATTAGGCCTAAATTCCTTCTATTTCCAATAGATTTAACGTTTGTTGCCCTTAAATGCTGATGTGTCCCAATGAAAAGTGTTTTTGATCCACTTTTAGGGGTGGATGAAAAAAGGAATATTGCCCATCAATTTTTTGGTTACTCCTAAAAACAAGTTTATAGAACCAGTTTTATAGGGATCTCTTTGGAGATGCTATTAGTTACATGGCATGTTAGCCCTGCACATAATAGGTACAGGGCGCCCAGTACTAGTGGAAGAGTCGGATTAGAAGGGGCTGCTTTAAGGGCTGGTACAACGGTGTTGTTTCATAGGTGGTATGATACGTAATCATAAGACGATTTATGAGACCGCATATACAATGGATGGTTGTTTTAGTTGCCTCAAAGAAATACCATGCTTCCTTTATTTGTGGATGAAAAAATGAATATTTATGAGTTGCATGACAACTACAATTAATACAATGGTGTGAAAGCCGTATCATACTTCTAAATTTTAACGCATGAGGTGGTTGCCTCGCGAAACAACCACCTCTTTCTCTCACCTCCATTTCTCTCTTTCATGTCATAAAAAATCCTATATGGCAATGCATGAGATGGGCTATGAGACTGCCTATGTGTAGCATTGTACCTGCCCTAAGCGGAGGAAGGAGCCAGGATATTACTTTACGTAAAATATGCGTCAGTTTCCTTCTCTCAATTCTTTGTTGTCTTCTTTACAAATCAGCAAAAACAAAAAAAAAAGAATCTTTTGTGCCTCAACAAACAAATGCGATTATCTTGTCACGTCAAAAAAAGAAGAGAATGTGATTATCTTGACACGTTCTAGTAGATGTCTATGCCCATCCCAGATCCAAAAATCTGGTGCCTCAACATACGTGATTATCTTGTCACATCAAAAATAAGAACGTGATTATCTTCCAAGGAAGCAAAAAAAAAATCCGGATTAGCATCTCTTCATGTAATTTTGTTTCTTAAAAAAGAATTACCTTTCAAAACAGTTCAAAATAGAAAATAATAAAAGTAGTTATGGGTGAAGTATTGCACCATAGGGTGCAAGAGTTCATCTCGTGCCTCGATATCTACTGAAATATGGATGGCCCACAATTATTTGGAACCACAGTAAAAAATGCCTTGTTAAAGGAGTGGAGAATCTATACCATTTTTTTTTTTCTTTTTAAGGTCTTTGTGACTTATGTAATAATTGGCACCCATACGTATCGATTGCATTGATAAAGTGGCTGAGATATTAAATATATTCATTTTATTAAAAAGTTTGTTCATGATAGAGATACAAAAGAAAATGACAAAATTGTTGCAAGTTTCATACAAAAGCTTATATTTCATTTCTACACCCATAAGTTGTATTGACCACTAATTCATACTGAAGAAACTCCGAAAGCCAAAACAGAGTCTCGTTTTTATAACTATCACTAAGGGATGTCGTTAAATTCTTGTAGCTATGCTACATTACAAAAACTATAGAAGTAACACTTGCAATCTAACAGATTGAATTGAGCTGCAGTCATATTTCAAAAGAGATCGATTATGAGCTTACATATAAATAAGGTGTGCCGGAGGCTTCTAATCTAAAATCCAGTTGTAAGGGCCTTCAACCCATTGGCTATTGAATTGAACATGAATTGCTTTCTTCAACACCGGCAAGGATGAATTAAAAGTGGTGTTCTCCTGTGGAGGACGTATGTCTTCCGAAAATTCTAGCTAAAGTGTTCATTTCTGCTATCGCTATAACGCAGATGCAGTGGGTGGTGTTGATATAGGCACATCTTCTATATGTAGGTACATCGGAGACGCGTTGCACATTTCTGCTATCGCTATGAGGCAGATGCAGTGGGTAGTGTTGATATAGGCACATCTTCTATGTAGGTACATCGAAGAAGCATTTTGTTGAGAAACGTCTTCGATGTGGGTCACAGATTCAGGTATACACATATTAAAGACACATTTCATCAATATATGCGTTTCTGATATCATGGAAGACATGTTTCATCAAAACGCGTCTTTGATATATCATAGCAGACGTGTTTTAAGTACGCGTCTCTTAATGATAGTGTCTTATTTGTACAGTTTTTGGCATAATGAATACAAAATCTTGGGGACTTGAGATCTGGGCTTGGCATTTTTGCAGAGTGTCGGTGCGTCAGCTGTTGTCCGTCAAAGACCGGCTTAGCAACAGAGGTATATATTGGGAGTTTCACGCATGGATGTCCAACCGTCCAAGTTCACAACAAAGGAGACATGCCTAAGGATTTTACCATGCGTTTTGCCTCTAGATTTTATTGCTCTCAGGTATTGAGTACCTAGCTGTAGTACAGAGGATGCTGCAAAACATTAGGTGCTATAAAAATTGATACATTGAGATTTGAGAACAATATTGTAGACTCCAAAATATATCTATTATCGGGCTTAAGTGACGATCCCGTTGATAATGTTTTTACGGATCCACCGTACCCTTAATTTGTTTATTAGCTGTGGTACGCTGTCGGCAGCACATGAAGATAATATTGTACTAAACATATGGATTATTAAGTATGTCGGGCATCTCATGTCTATCATTATGATTTGCACGATCAGATCTTGGGCTCATCTGGACTTGACATTTTTGCAGAGTGTCAGTGCGTCAGCTGTACAGGTTCAGGTCCCGTGAGTTGAGGATTTACCGTTCATCCTGCCTCTGGATTTTTTTGCACAGGTAAGTGTACCTAGTTGTAGTTCAGAGGATACTACTAAACATTATCAGACCTAATGAACGATCCCTTTGATAATGTTGTTTATGAGTCCACAATACCGCTAATTTGTTTATTAGCTGTGCGGTACGCTTTGCGGCTCTTACAAGATTTATTGTCTCCCATCAACGGAGTTAGCGTTGATTGATATACTTTTGTAATCAGGAGACGTAATATGCTTCAATTCAGTATTAATGAAGTTCCTCTTTTGCAAAAAAAAAAAAAAATGTGGTGCGTCGTTGGCAGCACATGAAGATAATACTGTATTAAACATATAGAGCATTAAGGACGGGGGCATCTCCTGTCCATTATCACCATTTGCATAATCAGATCTTATCTGGTTAATTATTTTTTTTGAACCATTGGCATATTTAAGAAGGATCAGATCCAGGGAGGACACCAAGACACTTTGGAGTACTAAAATAGTTATCAATTTTAGTCAATTAAATGGGGCGAAACAATAGTACAAAAAATGGTAGCAGGAGCTATTTTTCAGTTAGATCGCTCACAATCCATAGCCTAGTCGTTGCAGAGTTAAAAAGAGAAAAGGGGGGAAATTAAAGGGACCAGTTTATGCCATGCTCATCTTCATCCTCAAGATGCATTGAACCCTAGTTCTCATCCTAGCAGAAGGTGAGCCTGGCCCATATGAATTATCAGATTTTTTTTAGATAATAGGAAAAATAGCATCCCGGCTTTGGCCTCACAAAGAGGTTACAAACGCCTTACTACAAATTTGCAGCACTTCCGTCTGCCAAATGTGAAACGAGAAAACGCACACTTTTCAAAACAAAGAGTTTGGATGACAAGAATTAATAATAACATAGTCTATTAGTAAATCTCCGCCCATTATGGGCGTGTTTGCTTCTTGCCTGGTTAACGTTGCCTGGCCCAGGCCACTAAATCCAGCCCCAGGCAGTCGGAATCCAACGCCTGGGAGCGTTGCCTGGCGAGCTGGCTGCCTGGGAGGATTTGAAGCAAACAGGCCCTATGTGCGTAAACTTCCAATGCCAACACTTCTAGACGTCTGCAAGCATCTCTCATCATCTCTTTGTCTTCATTATTCTTTTGCAGTGACCTAAACCGCATCCCATGGGTCCCTCTAAGAGTACCTGCATATACGTTATCATAGGTGTCTTGTCAAAAACAATATTATTCTTACTTAACCAGATAGAAATGTTACGAAAAGTAGAGAAGGAGAGAGGAAGCTAATAGATTAAATTTTACCATAGTCACATTTCCAAAGCGAGTGATGATATGGTTACATAGAAGTTTAGGTAGGTGATCCTCATTGATTTACTATAGGCTACTAATCTAAGAAGCTTTGTATGTGCCTCCATCGGCTGTTTAAAGAAACATTAAGTGTTTGTTTCTTGCAAGATGATCCACTTATACTTTTACTGTCTACGCTTATAGAGGACATGTGTCCTCACAAGAAAGCAAGTTAAAAGTGCTACCGTGGTTTGGTAACTGTATCGATGCCTGAGTTGAAAAAGATTCTGTAATCACCTTGAATATGTTAATGAAACTTCTTTTGAGGAAAGATTTTTTTTTACATAAATATCTTAATAAGTGGGGGTGTTCCATGTTCACATGTTTCTGGTTTGAGCATTAATTTTTGCATAAATTGTCTCATTATTATTAAAGCATATGAAGATGAAGTTGCTCATCATATTAAATATTCTGCACGTATATATTTCTAAAAGGCTTTCACTTTGGGATAGCAGGAGTGAGGGGTGCTGAGTGAGGTGAGCTTGGCTGTTGAAGTGTAGTCAAGATCTGAAAGAAACACGCAAGAAGAACCTTTTTTTCCTAAGAAATAGGAGAGGAAAATCCTCTACTGGTTATATTTTATAGTCAAAAGCCAAAAGTTCAGCAACAGCTTCAAGAGTAGACAGTGAAAGGGACTGTAGCCTAGTGATTATAAGAGTCTCAATAGCACATGAGGTCCTGGGTTTGACTCCCTGTGGGCGCAAATTTTCTAGGGTTTAACAGCGTTATGCTTTAGCGGGAGGCGACATGGCCGTCGACAGCGAGGCGCCAGTGGTGACTTCATCAATCTCGAGGATTTGCATGCTTAATCTTCGAAGATGCTCATAGGGATAGGGTTTGCGTATGTGCGTTCATAGGGGTGAGTGTGTGTGCGTTGTGAGTGTCTGAGTTGTACTGTGTAATCGCAGAAAAAAAAAAGCTTCAATAGTAAACAAAAAGGAACCCAACGGAAAGGAAAAAGGGTCTACTAGTGCTTAATTCCAGCCAATCTACAATCTGATGTAAGTATCGTGGTTTTCGCTTCGTGGATAACCAAGGCCTGCTCTTTTCCGAACTTTTCTTTGCAGGCTTGCCCTGTCGGCTCTTTCCCTTTAAAGATCCAGTCATTTTGTGTTGTCCAGATACTCCAGGCCATTTGGGTGATCACTTCCATCAAGAAGGGCCAAGAGAACCTTTTGATGCAACGTTAGTTCTCAGTATAAATTGATTGGCTAGTTCTCCGAAATGGACGGTTGAAGCAATGCATACAGCATACTCTTATTTATGCATCTCTGCATGGTTTATACGAAGGGCGTAAGAAGTACCATGTATCTCATAAGTACTTTTAAGTTAGAAGGATGTAAATGGGGTTCTGGGATGTGAAAAATGTCTCTACTGCTTTGAACATAATCATTGAAACACGATTTGGTTGAATGTGTCACTAGAACTGCAGTGAAGTACAATAACACTTATGGTGATGCACGTGGAGAACAAATGCTGTATATGAACTCAGACTGAAAAAACATATTGCACGCTTTCTGTTTGATTCTACCCATACAATCAAGAGCATCAAGTTGGTCCAAACCTTGATAGCGTCTCCAAAGTTAGAGACACTGTTGGCTCTCATCTTATCTCAAGATAAAAGTTCACGCTAGAGATCGATTATATTAATGTTACATATAAATTCTGGAGCGCTGGCGGCTACTAATCTAAAAACCACTTGGAACGGCCTCCGATCCATTGGCTATTGAATTAAACTTGAATTTATTTTTTGCAACCCCCGGCAAGGGATAAATTGTGGGTGGTGTTCTCCTGTACGTATGTCTTTGAAAGAAAAGAAAAAACTCTAGCTAAAGGCTTGCATGGTTTAAATTGGCTCAATGCCTTATTCTATGAAGGCGCCGCGTAATCAACTTGGAATATGGTGATGACACCTTTTCTTATTTTTAAGTGGTGATGACAATCTTTGTTATATGAAGTAAATCAAAAATTGAGATAAAGTCCTTAACTGGTGTGGTTGATAAAAAAATCGGCCATGAGAGTTTGATGTTCAAACGCAATGAACATTTCCGCAATCGCTATAATGCAGATGCACGGGTATATTTGATATAAATTTTTGGGGACATCCGGACTTGGCATTTTTCTAAAGTGTCTTTGTGTCAGCTGTTGTCCATCAAAGATCGGCTTAATTAGAAATAGAGGTACTGGGAGTTTAGCGCATGGATGTCCAACGGTCCAAGTTCACAACAGAAGGGAGACACACACAAGGTTTGTACAGGTTCATGTCCCGTGAGTAGAGGATTTTACGGTGCATCGTGACACCAAGACTCGTTGCAGTGAACACTAAAATAGTTATTTATTTCATTCATTTCAAATAAATGTGAAAAATATCCCTAGCGCTTTGAACACAATCTTTGAAACACGATTTGTTTGAACGTGTCACGAGAACTGCAGGGGAGTACAGTAACGCTAATGGTGCTGCACATGGGGAACAAAGCTGTACTATATGAATTCAGACTCAAAGGACACGTTGCGCCTTCTTGTTTGATTCTACATACCCAAACACCTGGGCAAAAATTTAGAAATGCGCATGCACCACGAGGCACGAGCACGCATGTGCATTCACGCATATAGCTAAAAATGTGGTTGGCAGCCAATTAATGGCGAGCTAGCGCAACTAGATATCTACGGGAACGCCACAAGTTAACTGGTATATAAAGGGACCGAGAGCTTGTGATTTTAGCATCACTCAGTACACTCAAATCCAGCAAACATATCCATCATATGTTTATGGGAGGTGGTGGAAATCTGAAGGCCATGAGGGGCCTCGCTCTGAGCGCTCTCGCACTTGCCTATCTGGTGGGTAGCTTGCATGCCCAGCTGCAGTGCGGCAAGGATGCCGGTGGCAAGCTGTGCCCCAACAACCTGTGCTGCAGCAAGTACGGATACTGTGGTCTGGGAGATGCATACTGCGGCGACGGTTGCCAAACCGGCGTTTGCTGCCGCACCATGCAATGCGGGCGGCAAGCCGGCAATGCAACATGCGACAACAACCTGTGCTGCAGCCAGTACGGGTGTTGCGGCCTGGGAAGCGAGTACTGTGGTGTTGGCTGCCAAAGCGGGGCTTGCCATGAAATGGCGTGCGGTAGTCAGGCCGGTGGCAAACCTTGCCCCGGCAACCTCTGCTGCAGCAAATATGGGTCTTGTGGCCTCGGTAGTGAGTACTGTGGCGACGGCTGCCAAAGCGGTGAGTGCCACACTATATTGTGCGGCCACAGGGCTGGTGGCAAACCATGCCCTGGAAATCGCTGCTGCAGCAAATATGGGTCCTGCGGCCTCGGCACTGAGTACTGTGGGGATGGCTGCCAGAGCGGGCCTTGCCACACCACATTGTGTGGCCACAGAGCCGATGGCCGTAAATGCCCCGACAACCGCTGCTGCAGCCAGTACGGTTCTTGTGGTCTCGGTAGTGAGTATTGTGGCAATGGCTGCCAAAGTGGTGCTTGCCACACAATATTGTGCGGCCACAAGGCCAGTGGTCGATCATGCCCCAAAAACATGTGCTGCAGCAAATATGGGTCTTGTGGTCTCGGTGTAGAGTACTGTGGCGAGGGCTGTCAAAGCGGCGCTTGCCACAACATGAAATGCGGTGCCCAGGCCGGTGGGAAAGCATGCTCCAGCAACCTCTGCTGCAGCAAATATGGGTCTTGTGGCCTTGGCAGCGAGTACTGTCGCGACGGCTGCCAAAGCGGAGCTTGCTGCACTGGGGTGGCCTCCATGGAAGCCATCTTATTCAACAGGACTGCTGTTTCGGACGGAACCACCAGTCGGGTGTTTGATCTACCACAGTAGGTCCATCGGTTGTCTCTAGTAGTACCATCATGTGTACCCATGCGGCATCCTGCATGGGGCACATCTGTTGTTGCCGTGTCAAATAAAATGTGTGCTACCATGTGCGTGTACGGACTCATAGCCATGCATCCAGTCATCATAGCACATAGGTTCATGCATCTGTGTCAGCTTTTATATTACTCATCAATAAAGTTCTTGCGTCTTATATATTAATCCTTTTAAGAAGTGTGTATTAAGCTTCAATATCTCGAATCCCAGCCCCATAAATGTCATTTTGTTTGCCCATAAATGGACCACATATTAAGAACTAAAAGCTCTTGTGATTCGTGTTTTTTTTTCCGCATTGCAACTTCAAGTTTTATTTCCCTCATTTATTTTGTGCGACAGATGAAAATGTATATACAAATTTCATACTATCTCAATATGAGCGCTACGGAGGCTAACACTATAGCAGCAGAATTATGAACGTCCATTTTGAGTTTGTGACTTTTACAAGTTCTGAAACATGAACCAAGTTGCTCCAGATTCTGAATACGATATATCATTATCACCAGAAGGAAAACATGGAGACAAAACACAGAAAATATGTAATCTGTCCAAAAAAAGGATAAATATTTGCATACAAAAGCCTGTTTAAATTTCTCCTTTTACATTAACTCCAATTTAAACTTTTTATAGTTGAGTGCCCGTGCGTTGCCACCGGTGCTGAAAATTTTACAAGGTAACGTCAACTAATTTTATTATTATTACATGTAACATCAACTAACTTTATTACATGTTCCGTCAACTAATTTTATTATTATTACATGTAACAAACTAATTTTTTATTACATGTGACGTCAATTAAAGTGACCAAACGGAGACGAGATAATGAAATACTTTCATTATTTGATTACAAACAAAGTATACTGTTTGGATCACACAAATAATAATACATGAGATGAAATATAACAGTAACGCCAAAAATTATGCGATTCTACAAAAAATTCAATCTTCACATATACCAACTGCAGCTCTCAGTTGCATTACACATTAATAATTGTAGTTCAAACAAATGCTACACATGTATTCTCTCTTGGCACAGACCTGCACATGTAAAGATTTACGTCAAGCCGCAATAAGTTTTAAGCAATGAAATGTATAAAAATAAAATAGTAAGAAGAAATGGCTGGAAGTAATTCAAGTAAATCAAAATCTCTCGCTGATGCGAGCCGTGAAAAGAAATTATCATGGCAGCCCAAACCCCGATAGAAGTAGCCCGGTCCACTTAGATGAGGACGCGCACCCGCGCGGGCTAAGAGCCCAGCGGCCCAATATTCCCGGCCTGCCCGTCTGGCCGCAATCGCAGCCGTCGGAGTGGGATCGACGGCCGTGGTTCATCTTCAACCGGTTAAAACCCGAAACTGTTCAAACCCTAACCCTAACTGCCATATCCATTCCGAATCGGCGAGCCCTCTCGATCGGCGGCGGCGGCGTCGGCGGCGAGGCGGACGATGAGGTTGCGTCGGCGGCGGCGGCGAGGCGGAGGACGAGGTTGCGTCGGCGCGCCCGCACCCCGGCCGCTGATGCTTCATGTCGCGAGGAGTGCTGCGGCATCGCTCATCGCCGGCGTGCGCGTGCGGGTCCTTATCCGCGCGCCTCGCCTTCGATGTGCCTCGCCGTGGTAGATCCTAGCCTGGGCGCGACGACGACGACTACACGATGACGACTTCACCACGACGACAACGCAGATCGGTCCCGGTGGCCGCAACGACGGGTTCACCGGCGCTGGAGCCACCGAGATCGGCGGCGACCGGATCGGTGGTGCTGTCGTGGCGGATCTACTGCCGCGTGGGTTCCAGTGCCTCCGCGGGGAATCTTGCACCGTCGTTGCACGCCGGCGACGAGCTCCAGGCGGTAAGTTGGGAATTTTTTTGGGAATTTTGGCCGGGCCCGGCAGCCTTCCTCGGTTGTCGTGGTCGCGAGGAACCGCCGCGGCGGCGAGATGGTGCGAGGCCGCAGGGCCCGGCAGCCTTCCTCTGTTGCCGTGGTTCTGAGGAACCGCAGCGGCCGCGACCTTGCTTCCGGCCATCTGTGGGTCGCGGCTGCGCTATGGCGGCGGTGATCTGTGGGTAGGGGGCGACGCTGCGTAGTTGGGCGAGGCGCAGAATGGTGGAGGCGATTGATGGGATAACAGGGAGTTTGGCGGCGTGGTGGGGCCCAGAATTCCGGATCTCAGCCTTATGGATTGCACGTCGCGGCTTTAGAATCGTTCGGGCGCCTTTTCAATCGCAGGCGAGCCGAATTCGTCGCACGAGCCGGCTTATTCCGCTCGGGGGCGGACGACATGCTCACAATTCATGAGTTGTAGAGGTGTAGTCAATTAATATATAGCTAGCAAAAGTGCCCGTGCGTTGCCATGGGCTGGCCGGATAAAAATGTACAAATAAATTTAAGCTAAAAGTCGATTTGTCTCAATGATTTCTTTTTTGTTATTGTAACAATTTGTTTTTGTTTTCTGGGTCAGTTTGTTTATATTTTTTTATATGTTGCATGAAAATGAGGTGGCTTGCTTTGGTTCTGTTTAATTTGAGCGTGATCACATTTTGTTGGTTCTAAGAGACAGATCAAAGCTTTGAATTGAATTATGGGGAACTGGAGGAGACGCAGGCTTTTCATTTACTGCGCCCCTAAAGAAAGAAACGCTCAATGACTGTAGGGAAAATATCACGGATCATTATCCACTTTAATGAATTAGTTCAGATTTCGAAATTACAAATCAAATCCAGTCTTTCTGAAACTGATATGCCCAAAAAAAAAAAAACCCACAAATCATTCTCCTGCAAAATGTCAAAACAAAATATTGGCTCACAAAAAAAGGCTTTCTGAAACTGAGACGCGCAAAACAGTTCCCTATGCAATTTTCCTAAACACACTAGCTTGTTATGCTAGATTTAATTTTTGATATTGCTAGATTGCGCTTTGAAACAAGAAATAGGTGACAACTGCATATGAGGCTTGTCATTTATCTTACTAAGAGACTGAATAGGCAATTGCCAGTTCCATTCTATATGGAAATCATTGTTTTAATGGCATGGAGTATATGGACTACACGAAATGATTGGATTTTTAATGGGAAAGACCCCACAGTTCAAGCTTGCAAAGAGAAATTCAAAAGAGAATTCGCCTTGGTTATCCATAGAGCGAAACCCAGCTATCTGCCTAGAATCAAGGAATGGCTACAAGCATTAGAATAGCTTTTTCCCTTTCTTTCTGGTTTGTTTTGGTTACTCGCGAATTTGTACTTTGTGACTACTTCTTTCAAATTTATAAATTATAATCAGTAGGGGGCTTGCTCCCTCCTGTTACTTCAAAAAAAAAAAAAAAAACAACTCCACTACTTGAAGTAAAGCATCATAAATCTACTGGCAGTATTCGGTACTTTCATCTCAGCCTGTTCTAAAATGACAGCTGGACGTGCCATCCAAAAGGGCATATAGTTTGTGACCAATAAGTCATCCTCTGAAATCTGTACCAATTGCCATGGAATGCTACTGAGTCTGGATCACAATCTTGAATAGTTGGAGCATTGTCCTTTCTCAAACCAAGCTTATTAATAATCCAACTTAATATGTCACTACTTTTATTGAAGACTGGATACACTGTTTCAAAAAGAATCAGATAAACGTTTTAGGATTTTGAATTGCCATAATTTTTCACAATTAAGTACAACGCGCTTTAACTCAACCTAACACTTGGATATGTGTTCCAAACACCTTGCTGGCTTATTGATCTCATAACATACCAAGGTGCATCCAATAAAAACATATACATTTATTTTCTTAAAGAGAATAAACAAAGGTGTTGTACTCTGTATAGTTACCTCTAGATGGACAATATATAGATAGTCTTCAGGTTCGTGATAAAATGATACAACCAAGCACAAGAATTTGGCTGATTCAAATTCACCATCCTCCCTGGAGACGATCCAATCTACAAAGTCAAATATCAACTCATTATTACCCTACTACAGACCTTCGACTTATATGATAAGACTGCAACCCAAATTAAAAATTAGCCTGCATGTCTGCAGGAGAAGGCACCGGAAATGCTCCTACATGCAGAATGGAGGGTGTTATACTCTGTCACTGGAGCAACAGACTCTAATAAATTATTTCCACAAGATTGTATAAACCAAAAATTAGGAAGAAGTCTTGACATTTGAGTGAATATTAGAAAGCAGATAAACACTTACCTCAACTTCTTCCCTTTATAGTATGCAAACAACTAAGAAATAAATCAAGGGACATTGACAAATTTGAGAAACGTTGTATACTGAACCTGGAAAAAACTGCATGCTTGTTCTTAAATTACGTGACATTTTTTTAAATTGCATTCAGGACAAAGTGTGGTAGCACGTCTTAACATGTAAGTGTTCGCCTTCTTCAATGTGACGTCCTCTTCTCCCCGACATAATTGTCGGAATTTCAGCAGTACTTGTATGTGGAACGAAATAAGATTTTGTTTTCATTCCAACCTCTGAAATCTCCTTTCTCCCAGTGTCTTCAGCTGCTAAATGAACACTTGCAGTTGCAGAACTTTTTTTTTCTAGAAAACGCAGGAGAGCTGCGCATCATTTCATTAAGAAGAGAGTTGTAAAGTACAACACACACACCACACACCACTCGCTTTTCTAAATTACATTCGCGCCACAGGCTGATATTTAACGACCAAACACCCGACTGCAAACGTCTACAGTCCTATATTGCCGCTGCTGCAGGGAGCCGTGCAAGCTCCCGAGCGCCAGCCAAACCCCAAAGGTGCACCTCCTCCTCAATGAGTGACATTGTTCTCTGCACATTTGGCGAGGTTCCGTTGAAGACTCCATCATTCCGTTGCTTCCAAATCATCCACGCCCCCATAATTATAAGCGAGTTAATTCCCTTTTTGAAAAGTGATGGAGCTAGCTTGTCAGTTCGCACCCACCATTCCTGAAATGAGCTATCCTCAGCCTGTGGTGCCAACAGGGACAAACCCACTCTATCAAGTAAATGGAACCATACTTGCCTAGCAAAGACACACCCAATCAAAATATGCTGCATGTTTTCCTCTTCCTGATCACAGAGCACACACCGCTCCGGATGGGGCATGCCTCTCTTTGCCAGACGATCCGCGGTCCAACACCGGTTGTGGGCGGCCAACCATAGAAAAAATTGGCACTTCTTGGGCGCCCAAGATCTCCAGATGAGCTGCCATGGTTGAAATTGGATGGCACCCACAAAAAAAGTCTCTTACGCCGACTTGGAAGAATATTGTCCTGATTCAGAGAATTTCCACTTGTGCACATCCTGAACTCCGGGTATCAGCTGAATATCTTCCAAAAGGTCCACCATACCAAGGAGTTCGGCCAGAGCAGTAACACTCCAAACTCCATGTATGTCTTGAGTCCATTGATCATCCAATAGAGCCTCACTGACAGTACATTTGTTCTTCTTTTGTCTTGAAACCCAGGCAGCTATGTAAGGGGCGATCACAGCAATGGAACAGCCGTGCAGCCAATTGTCTGTCCAAAACAGTGTGCTGTTCCCATCTCTGACTGTGGTCTCCATGGCAATCTCGAACAACGCCTTAACAGACGTATGCACTTGGATAGGGAAAGTCGCCCATGGCTTGTCAGGCTGCGTTTTTCCCAACCATAACCATCTCATTCTTAGCGCCCAGCATAAATATTTGAGATCATGAATACCTAGTCCACCTAGCTCCAAGGGTCTGGTAACCTTCAGCCAAGAAAGCAAGCAGTGTCCTCCCTTGGCCTCCCGTCTGCCCCTCCAAAGAAAAGCCCGCCGAATTTTATCAAACGCTTTTAGGGCCCAAGCTGGCAGGTCAGTTGCCATCGCAAGGTAGATCAACATCGATGTCATAACAAACCTGACCATTACTGCACGTCCAGCCCTGTTCATGAGATCGGCTTTCCAACCTGGAAGCTGATTAGCAAGTCTGTCAATAAGAGGTTGCACTTGTGCCTTTGTCAGCTTGTTAACAGACAACGGCAATCCCAGATACTTCCATGGAAAGTTAACCAATTCACATGGTAGGCGCTGCTGTATGGTCGAAACCTCCTCCTCAGAACAGCGGATCGGAGTGATGCTACTCTTTTGGATGTTGGTTTTTAGCCCCGATGCCGTGCCAAATACTCTTAAAATTTCTGTGATGATGTTCAAGTCAGACTCGACCGGTCGTAGAAACATCACTACGTCATCTGCATAGATCGACATTCTGTGTTGCAGAGGACGTCTAGCAAGGGGCTGCAGCAATCCTCACTAGCTTTTTGAATCATTGCATTGTGGGTGTCCATGACCAGTATAAACAACATTGGAGATAATGGGTCGCCTTGCCGCAGCCCGCGTTGATGATATATCTCCTCTCCTGGGGCTCCATTCAGCAGCACCTTGGTCGAGGCAGAATAGAGTAGAGCACTGATGGTAGAGCACCACCTATTTCCAAAACCCCGGTGCCTCAAAGTTTCCAGCAAGAACGGCCATGAGACTGATTCAAAGGCCTTGGTGATGTCTAATTTCAGTAGAATGCGAGGAAGTTTCTGCTGTTGGAAGAATCTGGCAAGAAATTGTCTTGGATGCACCTGCCCTTAACAAAGGCACTTTGGTTTGTAGACACCATCTAATTCAGATTTTTGGATAACCGATTAGCCAAAATCTTTGTGAACAGTTTCACAAATCCATGGATCAAACTGATGGGTCTAAAATCCTTCATGTGATCCGCAGCCTCCTTCTTGGGGATGAGTGTGATGAAGGCTGAGTTAAGCATCCACAAATTCTGAACATTACCACACTGAATTGCAATGAGGGCAGCCATGATGTCTGTCTTAATAATGTGCCAACAACTCTTGTAGAAACGACCGGTGTACCCGTCCGAGCCCGGTGCCTTGTCGGGAGGCAAGGTCTTGATTGTTTCCCACACTTCCTCCTCAGTGAAGAAAGCATCAAGGTCATCCAAATCATGTGCCGGTATGTCTAGCTGCTCAAGATCAATTGAGAATTCCCGCTGCTCTGCCGTACCAAGTAGATTGTTGTAAAAATCAAAGGCTGCCTGCTCCTTGTCTTCCTGGCTGGTCAGAATTGTATCCCCCACCACTAATTTTGGAATAAAATTCTTTCGCTTTCTTGCTTGGCGTGTAGGTGGAACAGAGCTGTGTTCGCGTCCCCATCCTTCAACCAATCTATACGTGATCGTGATCTAGCAATAGTGCGCAGCAGGGATGACAATGCCAGACCATGTTTTTTCAGCAAGCACCGCAGGTTGTTTTCCTCAGTAGAAAGTGGCCGGATGTCCTGTGCAATCTCCAGTTGATGCACAATTTCTTTAGCCAGCAATAACTGAGTTTTCACATGACCCACACGCTTCTGACTCCAGCTTTGTAGTGCTTGGGTGAGTGCTCTGAACTGTAAAGAGAGAGTCTCCAGCGGGCATGCGGTGGTCTGGACTGAGGACCAAGCTGAGGCTACAACATCAGAGAATCCCTCAATTGACGGCCAGAAGGACTCAAAGTGGAACCTCCTCTTTCCTGACCCAAGATCATTCAAACCCGACAACAATGGGCAGTGGTCAGAACCTTCTGTCGCAGCACTTTGTAGCAGGCAGTGTGGAAACATCTCCTCCCAATCCGACGAACAGAACACACGATCAAGCTTGACCAAGGTGGGGTTGTCTTGTTCATTCGACCAAGTAAATTTGCGTCCGATGAGAGGGATCTCTTTTAGAGCAGCATCGTCAATGCATCATCTAAACCTGCCCATCATGGCTCTGTTGTTATTTGGATTGTTCTTATCTTCTTCTCGGAGAATAAGATTGAAATCTCCAAGAACTACCCAAGGCCCAAGGCATTGAGCTCTGATGTCTCGCAACTCTTGGAGAAAATGCAACTTGTCTTCTCTGCCTTGAGGGCCATATACACAGGTTAACCACCATGGGGTCCCATCTGCTGAGGCAAGCTGCACTGAAGCAGAGAAGGAATCCACTCGAGATGCTAGTGCCACTCCTATGTTTTCCTTCCAACACATGAGTATTCCCCAGCTCGCACCCACCGATGGAAGGTAAATGTGATGGGTGAAAGAGGAGCCAAGCATGGAAAGCAACAGGCGCCAGGTAATGGTCTCCATTTTCATCTCCTGGAGACACACCACATCTGCCCTCGTCATCTCCACCAAAACTCTAACAGCATCCTGCCTCGCGGTCGAGTTCAAACCACGGACATTCCATATCACAATATTTTTTGGATCCATTGCGACATTACAAGATAAACGATCCGAGCTGGCATACAAATTCATATGTCGGGGAGCTCCTCCGTCATCACGGCCGACACATCTTCTGGTGCCCATCCAAATAATGTTGTCCGATAGAGGCTGTCTAAACACTTTAGCATAATCATCAAGTGCTTTTTGGCTGATCTGCTCTTTGTCTTTCGTAATCCCCAGCACATGCATGACTGTCTTCTTCTGATGGTTAATAGGCTGAGGCTGAGGAGGAGATTCCACCTCCACACCGTGTACTTTTTAGGCCCCATTTGGAATGGAGGATTTCTTCCTCATTCTTGCGGGAATTGAACAGTTTCCTGCAGTGAAATTCCTGCATTCAAAACGGGGCCTAATACTCTTTACGTTTTACTATTTTTATTGGACGTGATTTACCACCAAACTCATGTAATTTCGTTGCCATGGTAACGAAATTTGGGGAAGTGGCCCTGCTGTGGAGAAGAAAAAAAAGTTCACATGAGACACTATTGTCGAAAATCATCAGTGGAAAAACATTTTGACAGGAGGCATATTAAGCAGATTGCTTCTAGAAATGACAGTCAGCTAACACTAGTAGAAATGGAGTATTTGCACAAGTGGCGCTTTAGACTGGAGCATTTGTACATGCGACGCTTTAAAATATCCGCTTGGCATAAGCAGCCATATATATGCTGAAATCGATCTATAGGCCAACAGATTTAAAAGTGTATAGGCGATAATCTAAACCGCCCATAGTAACGGGATTAGGTTCGTATGTATAAAGGTTTCTTGTAATAGTGACAACGATCAACAGATCGTGTCCGTGCGCCCCAGGTTGTGCTACCGCTATTACAACGGCCGCATGGCCGCTCAGTTTGGCTTTCGTACGTCAGAAACAGTTAAGATCACTATGTTAGTTTTCCTTTTATCTCGTTGACCTCGTTCAACAAATAAACAGAAATAAGAGATAAAGAAGGAAACAGAATCAGAGTCAGATCTGCCTTGATCGGGAGGCAAAACCAACTGTATCCATCTGTGACTCGGCCCCAGGCCTACAGCGTGACCCTATATAAGTAGAGGGACTCCCTGGGCGTCTACTCACAAAATCCAAGGTTCACCGTGACCTAAACCACCCACGCCGATCTCTTAGCGCACTGGAAGGCTTGGAAGACCGACGTCCACGTCCAGGGCAGTTTCGCTACCGCCGTAAGGGTTTTCGCTACGCTAAGAAGACGCTGAAGGAGAGACTTCGCTACATCCCCGACAGCGCCCTCATCATGGACTTCGTGACTTCTACACCAACAACCATGGACGCTACTGCTGATGGTATGCTACCGATCTATTAAGGGATTCGGATTTAGGGAGAATGATGTAGATAGATGTATCTATATCAAAGATAAGGGTGGAAAATTAATAATCCTAGTACTGTATGTGGTTGACATACTATTAGCATGCAGCGATAAGAATATGTTGTATGAGACTAAGAATTTCCTCTCATCTCATTTTGATATGAAGGATCTCGGAGAAGCCTCGTATGTACTTGGCATTGAGATAAACCGAGACAGAGCCCAAGGATTACTGGGATTATCTCAAAAGCTTACATTGAGAAAATGCTTAAGAGATGTAAGTTTGATAAGAGCAACTCATCACCTGTTCCGTTACAAAAGGGCGATAAGTTTAATGAAGGTCAGTGCCCTAAGAATAAGTTAGAAAGAGATAGAATGGAGAATATTTCCTATGCATCAGCTGTTGGAAGTCTGATGTATGCTCAGTCTGTACGCGTCCAGATTTAGCATTTACAACCGGAACGCTTAGTAGATATCAGTTACAGGTTGGGCTCACTGGGTAGCTGTTAAGAAGGCATTAAGATATTGCCAAGGCACAAAGGATTACATGCTCACATATAAGAGGTTAGATAATCTTGAGGTTGAGTGTTACACTGACGCCGATCTTGCTGATATGGATGAAAGAAAGTCTACTTCTGGATATATCTTTATGCTAGCAGGAGGAGCGATTTCCTGGAGGAGTTGTAAGCAAAGTGTAACTGCTGCATCTACAATGCAAGCTGAATTTGTGTCATGTTATGATGCCATGGGACAGGCAGTGTGGCTTAAGAATTTTATTCCGGGATTAAAGATTGTGGATAGTATCTCGAGACATATCACAATGCACTGCGATAATCAAGCCACAGTCTTCTTTTGCGCTAACGATAAATTAAGTAGTGCTTTAAAGAACATTGATCTCAAATATCGTATCGTGAAAGAAAGAAACCGGGACAATACAATTAAGATTGAGCACATAGATACTAAGGCAAATATTGCGGATCCGCTCACTAAAGGTTTACCACCGGCCCTATTTGAGAGACATGTCCTATGCATGGGTCCGGTGAGTACCTTTAATCAAGTCCTAGTTCAGGGCCATTAATTTCCTCAAATAAGAGTAAGAGTTCTAACAAAGTTTTTCGGTGAGGCTATGGGTAATATTGTCCCAGTATGCCGTGGTGCTCCTGATGACGCATTGGTCTGGTTCTTACTGATTTACTGAGGAGGAGCTTTAGTTTAGTTAAGAATAATTTATTGACCGACTAAATATTAGTTTAAGTTAAGAATAAGTTGATCTTTGGTCAAGGGGGAGAATGTTAGTTTTCCTTTTATCTAGTTGACCTCGTTCAACAAATAAACAGAAATAAGAGATAAAGAAGGAAACAGAATCAGAGTCAGATCTGCCTTGATCGGGAGGCAAAACCAACTGTATCCATCTGTGACTCGGCCCCGGGCCTACAGCGTGACCCTATATAAGTAGAGGGACCCCCCTGGGCGTCTACTCACGAAATCCAAGGTTCACCGTGACCACCCACACCGATATCTTAGCGTGCTGGAAGGCTTAGGAGACCGACGTCCACGTCCAGGGCAGTCTCGCTACCGCCTTGAGGGTTTTCGCTACGCCAAGAAGACGCTGAAGGAGAGACTTGGCTACAATCCCGACAGCGCCCTCATCATCGACTTCGTGACTTCTACACCAACAACAATGGACGCTAGTGCTGCTGGTATGCTACCGATCTATTCCGCATCAGATAGTTTTAGCTAGGTGTGATCTATACTAGACTAGTTGATCCTGCTTAATGAAGTTTTGTAGATCTGTCGATCTAACACGCTAGGCCAGCAAGTAAATCTGTACAAACTGAGCATAGCTCATTTGGTTCGGTTTCTTCTGGTGCGGCTTTAAGTCTAGGACTTAGCTCGGGTGTGGCCCTTCACACTACAAAACTCAAAAGGAAATTCACAGAAGCAGCAACCAAAAGGTCTGTTCCACAGCAATTCTCCCTTTGCGGAAACCTGTTGCTAAAGAAGTCACTTATTAATTTTCTTTTAGGTTGTACAAATGAATTCAGATTCTAAATTGGTTATACTGAATTTAGAATTAAAATAGGCATGACATTATTAAATTAATAATTTGGCACAAATGATTATGCTGAGTTAAAGCTGTCTTAGTTAGAAACTGATTAATGAAGTGTGAAACCCAGACAGTGAGCCCGACAAATTAAAGTCGATTCAGACCCTGTTAACCAACCACTGGCATATATATGGATTAACAATGATTCTAAATTTTATGCGTTACTTTAGCATTTAGTTAACTAGCCTTTCAACCCATGCATGGCACGGGCTAGAAATTAGAGAGACGCATAAATAGTTACAGATTTTTTAAATTCACTTTTCAAGTATAATCCGGTAAATTGAATATTTAATTATTTTTAGTATAAATCTGATATTTAAACTACAAAATTTCATATCACACTCAGTTATATTATTAATAATGAGTATATGTTAGACTATATTCAACATTAGTTGCAATCTCAGCATGATATGAAAGGTTTTAGACCATTAAAAACATCTTTTAGATTTAGATCCATTTGTAGTACAATTTTTTATACCTAATATATTAGTCTTTTCATGGTCTTATTTTGTCCCGCATGAAGTTGCGCCAATGGCATATTATAACTTTAAGCCGTCACACTCTTTATGTTATGCCATTATCCGTGACATCAAATTAAGCCTGGCATGATTCAAAACGTTAGATTTAACGTCTCATACCTTTAATTTATTACGATGGCACTAACCAGTGAGAAGCATTACCATTTTAATTTATATTTTACTGCATTGTAGAATACATATTACAAAATTCACTAATTTTTTTGTGAAAAATGACTATGATAGGCCACACAAAATCAAACAATCTACCTCCAAAAAGCAAAAGATTTTGTTATATGGTTCGTTTGTTGGTATATATATACTACATAAATTTGATTTCTTATTTTCTGTTTTATTATAATATACTTAAGACCGGCCAATAATAAATGGGCATCTTTCGGACCAACAAATTGGTAATATTTTTATAGTTTTCTTATCACATATGTATATTTAGTTAAACACAATAGTCGATTATCCAAAGTTTAACCATCATATATGTTTATAAATTGAGATACTTTGCTCAAACTTATGAGTATATGGTTTCTAGTTATGTACAATCATATTTATCACACATGTTTATTTAGTTTAGTACACCATTATACTATCCAAACTTTAACCATCATATATGACTATATAGTAAAATTATTTTTCAGAAAACTATGAGTATATGTTCTTAAAGTTGCATAATATTGTAACGGTTAATGTGCTCTTTACCCTTCATCAATTATTTTGCTTTGTTTCCTTATTTGATATAGGCATATACATATTTATTATCTATTTACTTATTACAGATAAATATCGTTAGTGTTGAACTATTGAGGTATTATACATTTTGAAAATGATTCATTGCAACACATGTTTGAACCAAATTATATCTAGGCCAAGAAGACTTTTAACCGTAATAAGATATGCATTGTGAATATTAAAATAGACTCCTTTATTAATTCGAATTTAGCAAAGTGAGTAATTTAGAAATAGGAATTAGATATATTTTCTTTTGCTATTTTTATTATTTCGAATTCAGCTATTTTTTGAGTAATTATGGTATGGTGAGTAAATTGAAAATAGGAATTAGGGATATGTTTTTCTATTTTCATTATTCCTAATTTATTTATTTTCTGGACTCATAATGCCATGTTATTTTTGCTGTGTAATTTAGAAACAGTTATGAGAGGTATTTTTAGCTATTTTAATCTTACAAATTAAACTATTTTTGACTAATAATGGCATGGTGGATAATTTAGAAATAGGAATTATGGTTTTTTATAATTCCAAATTTAACAATTTTTTGACTCGTAATGGCATGGTGGGTAATTTAGAAATAGGAATTAGGGGGTATTCTTAACTATTTTTTCTATTTTTGTTTTTAATTATTTTTTGACTGATAGTGGCATGATGGGTAATTTGGAAATAGGAAATAAGAGTATTTTTTGGATATTTTTATAATTCGAATTTATTTATTTATTACTCATAATGGCTTGGTGGGTAATTTGTAAATAGGTATTAGAGGTCCTTTTGGCTATGTTTTTGTAGTGGCATATAGGTGGGTAATTTAGATCACATTAGATCTAAAGGCTGTTGTATGTTTACTTTAATTTGTACGGCCGGATGTTTCGCTTTTTTGTGAGAATTTCTAGCATTTTCTTTCGATTGACGTGGAGGCCTCAGAAGAAGCCTCTAATTAGTAAATATAAGATGAGTGTATACAAATGTCTTCGACTTTTCTTTCCCGTTCCTCTTGTGAATCTGGTTAGTAATGACAGAACTGAAGCTAATATCCAAATGATCATTTCATTTTGAAGACGTGCCTTCCCAGCTCACAGCTTTCTACGGTAAACCATACTTCTCTTGGGAATAAGATAATGAATTACGTCACAATCAGCTGGTACCATACGTGTACTAAGCATAAAAATATATATAATATGCAACAGACTTGACCAGCACGCTGCGGTACAAATTTTCAGAACAACGTACAAGCACCGTATCTTCACCTAGTTATGCATTAGGAGAGGCTATATAAACGCACTCAATCCTATTCCATTCCAGGAGCCACAAAACACAAAGAAACTGTCACCGGTACAAACTCAGCAATTCGTCATGATCAACTCCAAAGCAGTTTTCTTCGCCATCCTTGGCAGCGTCTGCTTGTGCAGTTCTGTACTCGCAGTCCGCGAGCTGAGTGATAACTCAGCCATGGCAGCTAGGCACGAGCAGTGGATGGTGCAATACGACCGTGTCTACAAGGATGCGGCCGAGAAGGCACGGAGATTTGAGGTATTTAGCGACAACGTCGCTTTCATCGAATCTTTCAATGCAGGGAACCACAAGTTCTGGTTAGGCGTTAACCAGTTCGCTGATCTCACCAACGACGAGTTCAAAGCGGCCAAAGCCAACAAAGGTTTCAAACCACATTTCACAAGTTTTCCAACTGGATTCAAGTATGAGAATTTGAGCATTGATGCACTTCCGGTGACCGTGGACTGGAGGACCAAGGGAGCCGTCACTCCTATCAAGAACCAAGGCCAATGTGGTATGCACAGTCTGAATAATTCATCATGTGTAAGTTCTTGTTTCTTTGATGGCATGATGGCATCTATAACGAAATGATTATTTTTGCAGGATGCTGCTGGGCATTCTCAGCTGTAGCTTCCATGGAGGGAATCGTCAAGCTGAGTACCGGCAATCTCATCTCCCTATCCGAGCAAGAAATTGTCGACTGCGATACTCATAGCACGGATGAGGGCTGCGGAGGTGGCTGGATGGACGGTGCCTTTGAGTTCGTCATCAAGAATGGGGGCATCACCAGAGTCCAACTATCCATACAAGGCAGTAGATGGCAAGTGCAAGGGCGGATCAAAGAGCGCAGCAACAATCAAAGGTTACGAGGACGTGCCGGCAAACAACGAGGCTGCACTCATGAAGGCCGTGGCAAACCAACCCGTGTCTGTTGCCGTCGATGCAGGTGACCGAACGTTCCAGTTCTATTCAGGTGGTGTGATGACAGGCTCCTGCGGAACAGAACTCGATCATGGAATTGCCGCGATCGGATATGGCATCGAGAGTGATGGAACCAAGTACTGGATTTTGAAGAACTCGTGGGGCACCACCTGGGGAGAGAAAGGATTTTTGAGAATGGAGAAGGACATTTCTGATGAGAGAGGCATGTGTGGCCTTGCCATGAAGCCGTCCTACCCCACGGAGTAGAAAGGGAAACAGTTGACACCTAAACTGCATCTATAGTCATTGAATAATTATTTATCTTCCATGCGTTCATACAAACTGTCTTGTATGGACCTTATCCTAAATATATAATTGTAAGTCTGTAACTTCTATCTGGTCTGGAGACTTTGTAAATAATAAATATACTGGACATGCTTTTAGAGTTCAGACGGAGCCCCTTGCTTTTTTTTTTTTTTTTTTTGAGGGCGACGGAGCCCCTTGCTTCAGTTGAGTATTCATAACTGCAGAGAGAATCTGAATATATACTACAAATTATCTGAAAATAAACTGATGTGTTCTACACATTATCTGATTATTGCAATTTCACGGTAAATTCAATAACTTGTTAGAAGAGTTTGGTACTTCATTACACAATGAAATTCGAAATGCTTCTGACAACAAGATGATTTTCTAAGGAATACCTGCAAATGCTTATAATATTTGTATCAAAGTAGATGTGTGCAGTCTAAGTTACAATTTAATAAGTTGCTTATAGTTTCTTTTTTTTTTTGAAAATGCAGGAGAGTTGCGCATTTTTTTATTTAAAGAGAGAAGAAACGGTCTCGTACAAATAGTGCCACCTCACTCCGGACCGAACTATGAGGGGCAAGTTACATCAGATGTGATGTAAACTTATAAAACACACACTTGATAAGGCCTGACCCAAAAGAAAGAAATCTATCAACCCCTCTAGTACTCAACCCAACTCAAGCGCCCGTTGGCCTCGGCCCCTGCAGTAATGGCACACTAAGGACTAGTTTGGTTGATGCCCTCGTCGAATTTGCCTGGCCTGAGCACGCGCCTGAGATTGTCGTTGATGTGTCTGGTTGATGCCCTGAGTTTCTGCCTGCTCAGGCAAGTCGGTCAGGCTCAGGCACTCAAAATCGAGCGCCTGAGCGAACCGGTCGCGATGGCGTCCATGCCTGGGCTCTCCCTCCCTCTCTGCACAAGCGCACATTCGCCGTCCCCTCGTGCTAGCGCGTCGGTGGCACCCGTTGCCTCCACTCCCTGCGTTCCAGACGACGTATCCGGCCCCGTGCTCGGGCCGCAGCCCCTGCTGCTTCTTCCCCCGATTGTCCCCTGCTGCTTCTTCCTCAAATTTTCCCCCTTTTTTCAAACCGTAGTCGCAAAATCCCAAAATTCGTGACACAGGACAAAAATTAGATCAAATTGATCACACAGCTGTCTTCTAAATCTCCTAACGAATCCATTTTGGTGATCGCGAGAACTTATCCGGCGGAGCCTCGCCGTCGGCCTTCGATCTGCTGGGGGCGGCCGGTGGTGAGAAAGAACGAACAACCAAAACGAAGTAATTGATTTACATTTTATCTTTCAGAAAGCGTAGTCTAGTATTTACGTTTCTCCTCAGACACAATATGCAACCAAACACCCCCGGCATCCTTTGCCTGACCAGGCAAGGTCATCATGCCTGACCAGGCACCTGTTTTGCTCAGGCACGATGCTCAGTGCATCATCCAAACTAGCCCTAATAATACGTAGTAAGAAATCTACAATCATATTGTGGTAACATCATGCCCACTAAGATTGGGCCGACAGCGGTCCATGTGCACAAGTTTGCATAAAAGGTTGAGAGTGAAGCATGTGGATCTTAGACTTTCTAAAGGTTTTTTCATGATTTGTTTTTTAAATTTATGAAAGTATTTTTTTTTTTGAATTGTGTTTGATCAAAGGTGGCTATTGTGCGAAGAAAAGACATTTGAAGCTAACCATGTATCAGATGCAGATAATTTCTACAAATACGTATAATATTTGTATCAAAGTACATGTGGCGCAATCTAAGTTCCAATCAAATAATTGCTTCCAGTTAACTGAAAGTAATACAATAATGGCACATACTAATAGTAATAAGAAATAAGCAATCATATCGTGTGTTCAGTTTGCTAAAATGGGAAATATATCCTCCTCTTAGGGCAACATTGGCCATGACATGGGACTGAAATAGAATGCAAATAAAGTTTAAGTCTCCGATATTAATCTTGCAAAGTGGATATTATAATTTGATTTTTCCACTTTAAATGGAAAAATGGTGATGTCAAACCACTTTTATATACGTCATGCACTGTTTACCTTTGATAAAATATAGAGATTAACAGAAATTCATATATACTCTGTTTACAAATCTGATCCGCAAGAATAGTATATGTCGTAAACGTACCTGGGATAATTGGTAAAGAAAGTATCAATTTATACGGTGGGAGAAATATTGGTAAACAAATTAATAGAAATTCATACTCTGTTTACTGGTTATATAGGTAGGGTGGTGATATACAACACACACTATTCTTGCGGATTAGATTGGAAGTAAATTAAATTTATTTCCCTATGATACTCCCCAGAAGCAGTATATATATATCCACCTAAACATCTTTGATGGCGTAATAGTTATGATAGTATTTGCAGGTGAAGCCCAACTATTGATCAGTAGGCAAAATTATAAATAGTCAAAAAAAAAAGAAGCAGAGTATGTTCTAGTTCACATATGCCAAGAATTCCATTTTTTGGCACATATATGGATTAACGTAAACATTTTGTTTGTACAACAATATGCTTTTAGTTTGACTGCTCTTTTTAATCTTGGTCAAAGGTGATGAAAACAACTTATTCATTTAAACTTAAAATAATCCCCAACCTCTAGTTCCATTCAACAGACGTCCCTCCACAGCATCGTCCGTAGCTTTTTAATATTTGGCCCTTACAGCAGACACCGCAGGCTTGTTCAACATAGGCAGGGATTTATATAACGGCTAATTACTTGACCTGCACGGTGTATTGTCTTCACTGCATCGTACAAGCACTGTTTATTTTGCTGATTATAGTTTTTTGATGCATCATGCGTGGATATATAAACACATGGCACCCTGTTCCATTACACAAATCGTAGCAAACAAAGTGTACAAAGGTAGCATCAACAAGAAGAAACACGCCATGGCTAGCTCCAAGGCTTTCCTCCTTGTCCTCCTTGGCTGCCTTTGTTCGTGCAGTTTTGTGGTGCTAGCAGCTCGCAACCTAAGCGACAATGTAACACCCCAACTTAAACCCACTGTTAATCAAATGGTTAATTCAGTTAACAAAGTTTTAGGACAAAAGATGTAAGAACAAATGAACAAAGCTTTAAAATTAAGTCAAACCATGGTCATATTTGTTTTCGACCAAATGTTTCTTAGCAGTGGGGCTCTTTGACAATTTTCGTGGTCTACCTGTACCAAGATAAAATTTTAGAGAATTTTGCAGATTTGTCTGATAAACCGAAGGCGCTCAAATAATTCAAAGTTTTTTTTATCCAATTTCTGTCTTGATAGAATTTTAATTTAAAATCCGCACCGAAATTTGAAAAGTTCCAATAAGAAAAGTTGTTCCTTGTATGAGATCCTTCAGAGGTGAGCTTCTCAGATTTTTTGGAGCACAGGAAGGTTAGGTTTCAATCTTTTCCAGTCAGCACGTGTAAATTCAATTGAAAAATTCAAAAAAACGTCATGGGACCCGCCTGTCATCGTCTCCAGCCTCTGCTCGCCCATGTCGGCCGCTGTGGCTCGCGCTCCGTCGCCTCAGCGCCAGCGCCGGCCGGACGACGCGGTCTTCAAGTCGCGCACCCACTCCTGTACCCACTCCCCTTCTCGTTTCTTCCCGTTCCCGCGCGCTCCACCTCGAAACCTAGCCGCCATTGCCGCCGGACGAGAGCTCGAGCTGCACCACCGTTCCACTGCCCTTCGAGCTTGACCCCGATTGCAAAAGTGTGCGCAAGGAGTCTCTCTAGCCCACACTTAGCACCGTTTTGCCTTTCCCGCGGCAGCAACGAGAAGCGAAGAATCAACCATGGCCGGCGGTTGACCGAGCTTGACCTCGCCGTGAAATTCTCCATCCACGGTGAGCCATTGGTCAATTAATCGCGCAGGGTTATGCTACTCCCCCTCACGCACGCCACAGTGCTAACCTTGTCGTCCCTCTCGCAGTGAGCCCGCCGAAATCCTCTTCTTCTCCGCCGCTGTCCGCCGGTCCGATCCGCCCCTACCACGAACTCCGTCTTCCGCTGCTCCTTCACGTCAACCTATAGCACGGTGAGATTCGCCTTGACATCGTGATGCTCATGCTCGCGCTGGTTTGCCTGCGCGCCGCCTCACCTCGCCGGAACGCCGTGAGCCGCTGCTCGCCGCCGCCGGTGTAGCCTCTTCGCTCGCGCGCGTGCACCTGCTAGTGCCACGTCACCACCTAGTAGTCCTGGTAGTGGAGCCGCCCACGGTTGACCGTAGTTCGCCGCCGTTTCGCCGGAACGTCGACCTCGCCGGCGCGCGCTGGCACTGCTACAGTGCCGCGGCCTTTCCTTTTTGTTGTTTTCTCAGAATTTTGGCTGAACTTGTAAATTCGATAGAAAATAATATACAACTCCTAAAAATGTGAAACAAAATTGTTTGGATTCCTTGTGAAAAGATCTATCCAGTGGTACAACATAAACATCGGGAATGAGTTTAGATAATTTTCTAAAATTCATAGAAAAGAGCCTGAAAATCATTTTTATAAAAATGTATACTCTTGCAAAAGCTCTGAATTTTGGCATACACACTCCTTGTAGGTTAACTGAACTGCTCACCAAGTGGTTCCTTGAAATTCATCCAATTTTGTTACTAATTACAGTTTCAAGTTTCTAACTAAATCAGTTTTTAGCATTTTATTCCTGCACTTTTTGGCACCAAATTTTGGGTATGTTGCTGTCCATAGGAGTATCTTGCTAAGGAAAAATACAGTGTTAATTGCTGATCTTCCAGAATCATTTTAAGGGGTTTTGAAGAAAACCCCTTGTACAAATCTAAACAATTAATAAATCGATTCGAGTCGCCGTCTTGATAGACATAATCCTAAGCTTAATGTCGAGTCCTCGTTAGCGATAGCGGGTGGTATGGAGACCACTTGACATCAGGGGTTTCTGGGTTTATTTCACTCTCATGATGTTATAATGAATTTGAGACCGAACGGGGAAGTTTCATGTGTAGGTTGGGGGTGACAAGGGTCGCCTTGTTCGCCATGGCCCCGTTTGTGTCGGTTGAGGACCGTTCGTTGTGGCCCCGCTGAGCAAGTTCGAACAGTACCGGATATATACTAGGAGAATGGGAATTAGTAAACCGATGTAACTTTATGCTATATTGTTGGACGTGAACCCACCTCTCTTTTGGTGATGAAGATGGTTATGGTGGAATCTGGGACCGTGTTTGAAGGGAGGGTGCCCGGGCGAACCACGGATAGACCCGGCGTGGCTATCGCGTGGGGAGATGTGTACTCGGGATAGGTGTTAAGCGGCCCGACCTTATGGTGTGTTGTAAAAGGTTGCCGTGCGTGACCTCTTTGGGTGTGCGTACGTCGTGTATTCCGGGTTTCTCCTGCAGGATGTAAATCGATTCGAGTCGCCGTCCCTCGCGGTTATTGAGTACCACTTGTTCACTGTGTCACATCGTAGTAAAAAGTGAATTGAATTGATGAATGTTGCTGAATTGTATTTCAATTAATTGTTTTGCAATGTGTTTGATTTAGTTTAGGTGCAAACATTTATATTTCTGCATTAAAAGCTAAATTAAGCTAAAATATGAAAGAAGGACCAACTCTTAGTGCTATCTTTATGCAAAAATCTACCTTTGGCCATGTCAACCCCCTGCATACTCGAAGTCGGTCTTAGAAGGCCATATTTGACGGGTAAGACTTGCTGAGTATTAGTTGCTTAGGGCTTTTGTTGAAAATGTTTACGCAGGTAATTGGACCTTTGAAGTGGTTCCTGTTTCTCCCTCTTCGGAGCATGAAGAGTGATTTTGTGTCTATAGCCGGACATGACATCACTTTAGTTATATCGTCGTGTGTTCCGCTTCCGCTCGTTTTTATGTAATCGAATTTCGAACTCTTTTATGTATTAAGAACCATATTCCGAACCTTGTACCTTATATTAATCGTCGAACCAATGTAATAATTAAACTTGTTGTAAAATTATTTTACTTATGCTTATGTGTGTGGTCATTTGGAATGCTTATCGTCAAGTATCACCCGATTAAGATCATGGTTAGCCAAACCCCTCATTAATTTGAGGTGGGGTGCTACAGACAAGGCCATGGCGGAGATGCATGAGAAGTGGATGGTGCAGTACGGTCGTTTCTATAAGGATGCTGCCGAGAAGGCATGGAGGTTTGAGGTATTCAGGGCACTACAACAATCTTGATTTTCTATGACATTGCAATTTAGTCACAGAAAGTCTGAAAAAAATGTCATAGAATTACATGACAATTACGATTTTTGTCATTACCTATTGGACCGGACCTGGCTGGTTTTTGGCCCATTACTTTCGCTGGCCTTTTAACTTTTGGCCCATTAAATTCGCGGGCCTTTTGACTTTCAGCCCATTAATTTCGGGAGTCTTTTTACTTTCGGCCCATTAATTTCACGAGCCTTTTAACTTTTGGCCCACTAATTTCGCAGGCCCTTTTAACTTTCGGCCCATTAATTTCGCAGGCTTTTTATCTTTCGACCCACCTATTTTCCTGCTGGCCCATTGATTTATCAGGCCCATTTTTTAATTTCAACCCATTTACTTATAAAGAAAATAACTTTTACACCATTAATTTCCATCCCATTCTTCCAGGCCAACACAATACAGCTAGGCCAAGCCCAATTACATAGAAAAACGTCATAAATGAAATTATTCGTTTGGATTACCCAACATTGATCCAACTACAGTACTAACTCAACTTAATTAATCTAAAGTACTACGAAGATTTCAATCCCTCCTACAGATCAGAAACACCTTAACATTAAATAAAGCTTGTCTCACTCCCAGCTTCACCTCAGAAGTTGCACACATCCTTCATTGATAGTCACCTGCAATGGATAGATGAACTGTTAGTGTAACCTAAAGAAAGATGAATGATTAACCATTTGAGGTACTTAGCAACACGAATCTACAGAGTATCTTGCAGTCTAATTCCTTTCATAGCAAATCAAAGTGATACTTTTTGGATTTAACACAAAAGCGGAAGGTTCATCTTGCCATCTACACAATAAGCACACTAACTATTTTTGGACATATATATAGCTGTTCTGAACTGTAAGCTAATGGTTATGACATCCTGAGGCACACGTTACATTAAACCATTAAAATCCAAAGATTATAACATGTTCATAAAAGGAACAAATAATCACATCAGCCACCAAGACGTTTTCTATAAAATACATGGATATCTAGTGCACTACCCTTATCCAATTCTTGGCTAGCTGAACTCTGCATAATGCCCAGCTTTTTCATTGCAAATCTCTTTCTTACCCAAGTTACAGCTACCATACTAAAAAGAACTGAACCTATGATGTGTATGCATGCTTCACACTGCAGTAGGCATACATTCCATGTTGCAATGGATCTGTAATAACAGAACAATACTCCACAACATAACATGTTCTAGATTTCCCTGACAAAGCAAAATGTTCCAGAATCGCCAAACTACCAAGATACTGTCAAGTGTCACAACGCCTAACTTTATCAAGAAAACATAAAGCACGACTTTTTCTTTACCTAGACCTTGATGAATTGGATGAGAGCTTCTTGCAATCCCAGGTTCTCAAAATCCCAGCTCCACTCCTTTTGGCCTAAAGTGTTTTTGAAGCTGTGGGGGGCATGAAACTTTGTTTTAGACTCGGCAGCATGAGAGGTGCATTTGAATTTCGGGGGCAGAAAGAGAGGTTTCCAGAAGTAGAGAGCATCACGAGTGACAGTGAAAAATTAGTACCTCACAATAAAGTTCCTTCGCTTCCTGTTGACAAAATAATCTTGTGGAGAAAATAAAATCAGCTAACATTCTGCAGCGCTTCCTGTTGAGCAAAGAAGAAAAGATATCATGATATGTAAATAAGGAAGAATTCTAGCGTCGGTGTCAACTCTAAGTAGGCTAGGATGGAAGTACTCGTCGAGACGAATCTAGCGGAACAAGAATCGCACAAAGCAGAGGTCGCATGAATTAATTACGGATTTCCAAAGGTAACAAGAGCTTAACTATCTCTGGAAAAACATAACAGGACCTGCGAATACTTGGTTCCCTTGACAGAAGAGCTAGTCGTGAGGCACTACTGGGATAACTGAAACGAGAGACACTGAAACAATTGCTTGAGGGGATTTTCCATGGGTGCACAGCTCGGCCATTAGTAACTGCTACCAAAGGCAAACAATCCAGAGTGCTGGCATACAAACGCAGTCAGAATTTAACCAGGTGCTACAGACTACTCCCAGGTTGAACTCGATTGGTTTGAACTAGCGATGCTGCTGCAAGTCTACGGCAAACCGAACCACATCAAACAGGTAGGCACTGACATAGCTCAACGATGATACAGAATTCCTCTTCCTTTCTCCCAACAACCACACGAGACTCGATCCCCAGCAAACAGTGAGGACGATCAAACTACCAGAGGAGCAATTGGCCTAGCGGTTCTGGCGTCAAAAGCAAAGGCGACGCACAACCTAAGCAGCTGCGGCAAAACGTCGAACACCTGAAGGGCGCTACGCAGAGATCCTCGTTGGGAAGGATAGGAGTGGCCAGGAGGACGGCGTGCTCACCAACAGAGAAGATGACGACGGCGGCGTTGAGGTAGTCCATGAGGAGGTGCTCACCAACAAGAACGGCGGCTCGGCGCGCTCACGGACAGAAGCAGTGCGGCTCGGCTGCGGGAGGTCGATGCCGGTGATGGTGACCGCCGGTGGGCCGCCGTCCCTGGCGGCGAGCATCCTCAGCAGGCCGGCCCATTGGAACCCGAAGCCCACGCCGTAGTCCACGACGTGCAGCCGGCATCACCCCGTGGCGGCGCGGCAGATGGTCATGTTGGAGAAGGTGTAGGCCACCTTCTTGAAGCAGCACGTCGCCATGAACAGCATCCACCCTGCTCGAGGAGATCTGGCAACGAGGAGGAGGTGGTCGGTGGCGCGGCGGATCTGCTCGGTGGCCGGCTCAGACACCCAGCAGGGAGGGGCGCCGCCGCCGGATCCGGCCATGGAAGGGGCGCCACCGCCGGATCCGGCCAAGGAAGGGGCGCTGCCGCCTTGCCGGGGTGCCGTAGGAGGTGGCCGGTAGGGCGGAGGCGGAGGCGGAAGCGAGGCCAGAGAGGATGGCGGCAGAACCGCGAGCCACCGCGCAATCGTGGCTGCAGTCGCCTCAGCGAGCGCCGCCTCACCAGACGGACGAGGAGGAGGAGGACTGGAGGAGAGGTTGGGACGGCCATGTATGGACGGATTCGTTGAGAAGGGCGGCGGATCTGAAGGGGAGAGGAGGATATTGGGAGAGGCGGCTGTGGCTGGAGAGAAGTGAATGGAGAGGAGTAGGGTTTGGCGAGGGCGGCCGGCTCTATTTAGGCCTCGTTCGGTTGGGCCGGGATCGGCCGGGATCACGGCTCGATCCACGTGTATTAGCCTGGCGAGAATTGGATCCCGGCCCATCGTGGAATCGGCGTTCGGTTACTCTTCGTCGGGAACCGGCCCCGGCCCAACTCGCCCAATTCCCCACCATTTGGCCCGGGATTCCAGCCCCTAGTCACGACTCGTGGAACGAGTCCCGCGGCAGCGGCGGCGCGACAGCGCAAGGGCGGGTGGGCGGCGGCGCGGCTCGGCCGCGACGGCGACGACGACGCGGCACCTCTCCTCCGGCGCCGATCTGATCCAACCGCCTTCTCGCCAGTAACGCACGGACGCCTCACCTCTTCGCTCGCTTGTTTTCTTCAATCTTGAGGTCGTGATTCTTGCTTCTTCCTTTCGCTCTGTTGGATCGTCTCCGTATTGTTGTGAGGCGCACGACGGCGTCGTACTTCTTCGCGCATGAGGCCAGGCAGTCCCGCCGTGCAACTAGTTTGATTCTTAGGTTCTGAGTCCTGCAACTAGTTCGATTCTTGGCTCTGAATTGTGCAACTAGTTCGATTCTTAGGTTTCACTGTGACTCAACTTTCTGTTTAGTTTGATTCTTTAACTTGAACACCACCACCCCAGACCTCATGATGGTTGGCTGGCACAGTTCATGGCTCAGGAGTTCCTCTGACATCAACGTCAGGTTAACACCCCATGAGTAGAATTGGTTATGGTGGTTGTCATTTTTTTTGGCTTGATCCTTGACACAATTGGTTATGCATTATTCTAGGCATGGCGGCTGGCTGCGCAGCCGCCGGTGAGCACACGGATTAGTTTAGTGCAAATGATCTTTGTTTGGTTGGAAGATCTCATAGTTTGTGGACTTTGTCTGGTACATGGTCTACAGGGGAAAAGCTAACAGTTCGTGTTTATATGAATTGCTTATCTTGCCTAATAGCTTGTGTAGTCATTCAGCGGTGTCCCCTATGCTCATATATCACCGTAAGAATAGAGTTGCTTTATACACATTTTTCGTATAAGATTACTAATTTTTGCACTTAGAGACTGATTGCACTTCATTCATTATTTGAGCATGAAACTGCACTTATAGCTGAGAATGAAAATTTTTAATCTTTCAGTAGTTGTTCCAGAAATCAACTCCATATATGCCATGTTACACAGATGGAGCTTTTCTTTAATTGTTGAATATTTCTATTGCTTTGAAACAAGCATGGACATATGGCTGTCGTAAATTCACCACTAAATCAATTTAGAAACAAGATTTCTTTTGAGTGGCAATATCTAGCTACTAGCTAGCTAGTTGTTGAAGTCATGGTATTGTTTCTTTCTTTTACTAGATGCTCTACTATTTGGTAGTGTATCATATTGGATTCACAATACTTTAGCTCAGTTGACCCATCATGCATGCATTTTTCTTGCAATGTCCTTTTCATTGCCAAAGGACATCTATACCAGATCACTGTTAAGGCACCATTTGGTTTGAGGAATTCAGGTCAGAATGTTGGTGGTAACAACAAAAAACGTAAAAGAAAAAAAAAACCAAAGTCAGATTAGTACCATTTGTTTACCAGATTGTTGATTAAGGTTGAGGAGAAGCTGGGTTTTTTCATATACATGCACCAATGTCTATGAACGAGATTCCAGTATTTTCAGATGATTCCAAACGAGTGTCAATATTTTCAGAACGTGCTTACCTTTTTTTATTGGCATGTTTAAGGTCTTCGACGACTGGGTGTTCTCATGATGCAATGGTCAAGGTTTCTGGCAACTTGATAACAAAGATGTAGAAACATGCCGGTGAAGATGATGGAAGCATTGAACAGGCTCTTCTCTGAATATTACTGAATGTTGATGCTCCAGTTCTCTGAATATTACTGCATGTTTATATGCACCCGTTGTCACTAAAAATCGTATTTAGATTCTCTGAACTTTTGAATACGTGTACGATGATTATCTTAATACTATTGTACTATGCAGTTGGCATCAATTTTATGGATAGCTTTTTGGTTTTCTGGACAATTGCTCCCCATGTATATCTGCATTCATTAACATTGTTTGTGCAGTCGCCATCTGTTTGCATCAGTTTATATGCAATGGTATGTCAGCATCTACATCCCTTTTCATTCGGCAATGGCAATGGTGCTCTGAACATGCAGTTTGCATAAGGTTGACAGTATGTTTGTGCATTTTATAGCATGGATTGGGCATGTAAATTAGAATCCCTGTCTATCGTCATTCCCTGCTTGCCGAATGCATTTTCTGTGCTAGCAGGGATTGCTTTCCTGAGGGGATTGAGTGATCGCCGGGTTTGAGTGACACACAGGGAACCACTCGATCCCTGCGAGTGACGGATTCACGTGGGGAAGCAATCCCACGTAACCGAACGAGGCCTTAGTGGGCTAGTTTATTTATGTTTCTTTGCAGCGGGTGACTGACACGTGGGGAGAAGAAAGACAAGGGGACCACCCGTCATTGGGCATGGGTAAACTTCAGAGCTTTGTAGGCTGATCAAATTGAAAATGATACATATAAAAATGATTTTAAAAAATTCCACCAAAATTAGCGTTCATTTGGATCGACCAGACACACATTCTTACCAAATTTCACTTGAAGTTGCAACAAACTTCGTGAGATATAAAAAAGGAAAGAAATGAGTGCATTTTCCAATTGTTTTGTCAAATTTTATCTCACGAGATATAACGAATTTTGAGGTGATTTTTGGTTTGTGGCTATTCCATGTCAACCCAAACCCATGGGATCTTTTGTTAATTTTTTTGAAAAAAAATCTATCAAAGTGTGTTCAAAGTGGACAACTCTAGACACATCTCATGAAACTATCACCCAACTTCAATCATAAGTGAACAATGTCCTCAACAAAAGCTTCGAAAAAAGTGTAACATAATTCTCTTGTGTAGAGGTGCTTTAGTTCTCCATCTCCACAAAAATTCATGACCGGAAACATTTTCTTTGGAGATTTACAAAAATAACAAAATTTTGATACAAAATGGCCAGCAGTTATTTAGGGATATGGCACAGCTATATTATATAAAGCAGTTCCATATATTCTACAAATGGGTTGATAAATATATATGGAACTGGAAAAAAAGATATGGCACAGCTATATTATATGGCACAGCTATATTAAAAAATATATATTTCTCAATTTGATTCGCATTTGTATATAAAAAATTGAAATATATACAACTTTCAAAATTCAGCAATGAATCAAATTGAGAAAAAGAGTTGGGGGCCAAGAACTGGAGAAGAACAGGTGGGGTCCACCTGTCGGTGGCATGGTGAGAGGAGAGCGGGCTGGGCTGCTGCTGGGCCAGAGAGGAGTGAAGTTGGGCCGGGGCTGGCGCGAGGGGAAAAAGAAAAAGAAAGAAAGTGGAGTGGGCCGGCAGGAAAGGAAAAGAAAAGATGTGGCCCACGAAATGGGGAAAGGGTTTTCTTTTTCTGGTAGGCCAATTGGGCTGGCATAGGCATGGGCGGGCTACGAGAGGGAGGAGAAAGTGTGCCGCGCGGGAAGAAAGAGAAGGAGGCCGGCCCAGTGGGAAAAGAAAAGAAGAAAAGAAAAAGAAAAGAAGAGGAATGGGCTGGGGAGTAAGATTCAGCCCATGATCTGTCCAGGGTTTTCTTTCTCCTTTTCTATTTCTCTTTCCTCTCCTATTTTCTACCTCAAACAAAAATATTTTCTAACAAAATTTTAAATACATTTTCAACACAATAAAATCCCTACTGCAAACTACTCCAACATGAATGCATCAATAATATTTATTATAACCTATATTATCTAATTTAATTTGGAAAATAATTCTTTTGTCTAATAAAAATGTTAACATCCTAAATGAATCAAAGAAATTTTCTTTGCTTTCGTTACATCTGGGTTCAATTTTTAGCACAAATTTTAATTTTAAAAAAGCACAAATTACATTTCTTATATATTTTAAAAAAGTAAAATGCGGGTCCCACCTCAAATTATAATTTGCAATATTTTATTTTTTTAAAACATGACATGTGGGTCCCACTTGCTATGTTGTGGGACCAATCCACATGTAGGCCACGTGTGCATGATCTAAAAAAATTATTTACCAAAAACTCACATTTTATCAATTACATTTTGCTTTTATTTTTCAAATAAAAATTATTTGTGGGTCCCGCGTGACAGGTATTTGACAAGTGTGCCACTTAATGACAATTCATATCTGTCATAAATTTTGGTGTAAAATAAAGAAAATTTGCTAATGACAATTCATGTTTGTCATAACTGTTGTGACATTTATTTTTTGCCAATTATGACATTTTTGTTTGTCATAATATAATGGCGTCTTGATTTATGACAATTTTGTGGTCAGATTTAATGACAGATCTTGGTTTTTGTCATAAAACACCTTATTTCCTCAAAAATGTCATAGCTTTATGACATAACAGTATGTTGTCATCAGAAAAATATCATAGAAAGTCACGTTTGTTGTAGTGGGGATAACGTTGCTTTCATTGAGTCATTCAATGCGAGGAACCAGAAGTTCTGGCTTGGTGTCAACCAGTTCGCGGACCTCACCAATGATGAGTTCAGAGCAACCACAATTAACAAGGGTTTGAAACAAAATATTGCCAAGGTACCTACTGGATTCAAGTATGAGAATGTTAGCATTGATGCTTTTGCAGTGACCCTGGATTGGAGGAACCAGGGAGCTGTCACTCCTATTAAGAACCAAGGCCAATGTGGTAAGTTACATCTCGGCAACAACACATAACAAACTATGTCTATTTTAGCAATATTTATAATTACTTTGTTCTTAACGACTATAGGCTGCTCTTGGGCGTTCTCGGCCGTGGCCGCCATGGAAGGCATTGTGAAGCTGAGCACCGGCCAGCTCATCTCGCTCTCTGAGCAAGAACTGGTAGATTGTGATACCCACAGCATGGATGAAGGCTGTGATGGTGGCGAGATGGACAGTGCCTTTGAGTTCATCATCAAGAATGGGGGCCTCACCACAGAGTCGAACTATCCATACACGGCAGAAGATGGCACGTGCAAGAATGGATCCCAAAGCGCTGCAACTATCAAGGGCTATGAAGATGTGCCTGCCAACAATGAAACAGCTCTCATGATGGCAGTGGCTAACCAACCAGTGTCAGTAGCTGTCGACGCCGGTGACAGAATATTTCAGTTGTACGCCGGTGGCGTGATGTCTGGCCTCCTGCGGCACAGACCTCGACCATGGGATTGTTGTGATCGGTTACGGCGTTGAGAGTGACGGCACAAAGTATTGGATTTTGAAGAACTCGTGGGGTACTACATGGGGAGAAAACGGATTTCTGAGAATGGAGAAAGACATATCCGACAACAGGGGCATGTGCGGCCTTCCTACCCCACCGAGTAGAATGGGAGAATTGTGTTATGCTTCTCACACAACTTTTCATGTTTGTTATTTTCCCACAAAACTACTTGTAACTTCTTACAAGGCATGTAAGCATTGTAAATATGTTGGATGTGCAAATAGTATATATATACTTTGTTCACGTAATTCATACTCCTCACAGTTGTCATTCAGTTTTCATACAATGCACATAGGTAAACATTGTCTTCTTCTCATCAATAATCCAATCCCATAGGGATGTGCTCAAAATAGGTTAATAATTTTATACTTGTTACCTGATGTGACAACACATCGAACAAGAGGCATAAACACTAATTTTAACTTCCTATAGCACATGTGCCAGGATTTAGTTCCAATTTGTTTTTTATTTGGACCAAAGAAGCCCACTTGTCTCGTTACAGGTGTGTAATTGTACGCCAGTTTTCGATAGAAACAAGACTTCCAGAAGAAGCCTTAAAATATTACAATATCGAGACCATGATTAGATAGACTTCTCGTTCGATATATACTTGGCTGCAAATTCAGCAATCTTCTTGTCGGAGCTTTCCTCCTCCTTGCATAGCTTTCTTGGCCTTTTGCATCCACATAGCAGCATTCCTCTTGTAGTCGTCCTTCCCCTCCCCCTCCATCACCTCCCTTATGCACATGTCGACCTCCTCCCTGGTAACCAATCCTTTTCGCATGCGCAAGCCAACCCCCCATGCACTCTCAACATACTTTGCGGTGGTCGGCTAGCAGGTAACAATTGCTTCAATTGTCTGAGTTCCACCCACAATGAGTCAAGAAACAACCTGTTTATGTGCACAAGATTTAACTCCCATTGATACGCAGTCGATCACATTCTGTGACATGACAGTATATGAATTTTCATGTCAAAAGCTCTCAAGTTTGTACATGTGTCCTTATGTGCGAGCACCTCAAGCTGAGGGCAAAAGGGAACAATGAGGCCCCTGTTGGCTGTTGTTGCATTTGGCACCGAGTTCTGCAGATAACTTTTCTGCCTCGCTGGATCCTCAGCACCCAAATTCAAGGAAGAGGGGTTGCCTGAATTGCAACAAGTTCCGAGCTGTCGAGGTTGGGGACGATGCCATAGGACGCGAGCACAACAGATGATGGCGCCTTATAGTTCGAAATAGAGCATAATTAACTAATTAAGCACACGTCCTCTGTTTTTCCTAGTATATATTTTTCAGGCACGGTGTTTGGGATTAAGCATGCATGTTCTCTGTTTGTTCGACTTACAGTTGGGCACCTTTTGGCTCGAGGTCGCAGAAGGAGTTGACGAGCACGTCGTCGGACTCCTCCAGCACCCACGAACGTCGGCGCGGCGCACGAAGCGATCCCTCCGGCGTCGAAGCCGTCCGAGATGGAAGGGACATGCATGATTCGGTGACGGTGGTGGAGAGGACGTGGCGGGCACCAAGAGCGTGGTACGCAAGCCGGCGGCCGAGCTTAATTTTGTGCCGTCCATGGCGGTGTGACGCTGCTCACTCAGCTCGCTGGGACTACAAGTGTCAGTGGAGTGCCGCTCAAGTTTCCTGCACCTACCAGGAAGCCAAGGTACAATACAAGACGACCATCAGCTCTGCTCACGGACAATGAGATGACAAGTTGAGTTTTGCATCAGCATAATGAGCCATGTGTGCATCGTGTTTTTCAAAGTATGGATGCATGGAAGAGTGCAGTTCTGTTGTGCTGAAAACACAGAAATTTTAGAGTTATCCTCGCAAAAAAAATATATATACATAGTTGGATGTTCATTAACAAGTGAGCGAAAGGAGAGAGAGAGAGAGAAAGAGAAAACATGCATTGGATTGGAACTCTCCAAGGACTTGGAAACCTGAGGTTAGAGCTCGTGCTAGAATTCATCCAAAATGTGGAGGAAACTTTCCTATCCTCTAAAATTTCTCCCTCTTTCCTCTAGTATTCCGGGATCTTGATAGGCAGCATGCTGGCAGAACACAATGGGAGCTCATGCGCGGAGAACAGAGGGGGCTCGTTGGGGATCGGACAGTGCTGCTGGGCGCGCTGACGAGCGGTCGTCCAAGAGCGAGCGACGCGGGTTGTCATGCTCGCGAGCTCCTTCTCATGGGAGCTCGTTAGCCGCGCGATGAGGCAACTTCACAGGGGAACGGACAGGTGTGGTCGCATGAAGTGAGTGCATCGACTTCATAGTACTTCATAGAAATATTGTATACTAGTCATAACAATTGAAGAGTAAGCATTAATAAATTGCGGACTGAGGTTTAGTTGGTTAGTGGAGATGAAGTAAGTATACTTTCTAGAGGATTATCACTACAAAGAAATGGATTCTTTACCGACAGGTTTTGTTTAGATGGCCAACAGTTTTCTAATACAAATTCACATCTTTCCCAACAGTTTTGCCAACAGTTTTGATCAATTACCCACAAGATCATTACCCACAGTTTTGAAAATAGCCACTTCAAAATAAAAACTGCCGGGAAAGATTTTGATTCTTGTGGTGTATTTGGTTTTGAGTTCAAGAACTAATCATCACAAATAATCCCAAATTTAGAATTATTTCTATTACAACTAGTGTGTAGCGACATAACCAAGCACAAGCTTCGGCGCACGTTATGGCAGCCACAGCAGCATCGTTAGTGTGTGACGATGTGGCGCCGTTTTCTGGCGCTACACCTGCGGCGGCGCCGTGGCACACCTAAGCCCGGTACCAAACAGTAATATCTTCAGCAGCAACGTGATGTGCATGGATTTGACTCTCTGGTCCAGTCCATTCACTGTGGCGGCGGCTCTGGCAACAGAAGAGTAGCGCGCAAGTTTGGTTCCTGGGACTGAACCGGCTAGGTGGCGGCTTAAGGAATATGCTTTGCTGCTTCCTGCGAAAGAAAAGGCCGATGGAGACCCTCTGGTCTCAATCACTTTCCGCTCATACCACCAATCACTCGTCCACGGGTGTGATTATTACAAAACGAACTTGCTTTGTCTTTTTCATTAGACAATATACAGTACAGAAATACAAGACGAATGCTCCTAATATTAATTTACAAAATAGTATTAACTGGGACCAATCTTATGTGAATGGCTCACTCGCAGATTACTCCAGTTAGTATCACTACAAACCTAGTTCAGTATAATGTATTCTTTCCTGTTAATTGGCATAATCATCTTAAACAAGAAAGCATGATGTGTGTATATACCATAAGTACCTTTTTTAACCTGGTTCGAATGTGCTTCTTTAGGTTTTTTTAGAGACATTATACTATTTCTGCCTATCAAATTAGGTGGATAAAAAAGTTAGAATACCAAGTAGACGATAGCAGATCTATTCATTAAAGCAAGAAAAAAAGGCGGCGGCGGCGACTCCTCCCCGGAGGCTTTGTGGCCGGCCCCCTCACCTCCGGCGGCCTTGCCGTCTGCGGGAGGGGAGGCATCCTGGCTCGAGGCATCCTGTCTGCTTCTAGTTTTAGGTAGTTAGGTTTTCTCGCGGTTGTTTTTTGGCGGCGGCCCATGGTTGTTAGAGTTAAGGTTCCTCCAGTGGTCCGGTTGAGAAAGGCGGCAGCGCGCAATGTCGGCAAATTCATCGGCATGGAACAATGGAGGATGAGATGTCTCAACGGTGGTAGCGAGGCGAAGGGTCATCTTCGATGGAGAATAAGGTACTCTGGCTCCTCCTTTGTTTTGCTATGGTTCTTTTAGACTATGGCTGTGGGCTAGTGAGATTTTGGTTTCCGGTGACATCTTTCTGGATGTTTCTTGGATTTGTGTTTTCCCACGGCGAATCTGATGAACAAGGCGACGATGAGTTCAACGACGGGCTTGACGACGACAAGTTTATCGTATTTACGTGTGGAAGGTTAGCAGTCTATCCTTTTTTTGCGAAAGGGATGGATTTCAGTTTTCCCCGTCAGAGATGAGGATGGCGGTGGCGGATAGTGAGATGGCCGTGTTCGTTCAGATCAGAGTTCTCTTCCGTGGTATATCCATCTGGGATGGTGATCCTAGATGGTGGAATTTATGGCTCTTTCAAGGTTTCTTGTCTCCCATCAGTGGAGTTGGAGTTGTTTCGGGAGTTCATGTAATTCGGGGATGTAATATGCTTTAATATCAACGAATTCACTCTTCGTGAAAAAAAAAATACCAAGTAGACGCAGCTTTCGAAGGAAGTGTTTAAGAATAGCCGACAATAGAAAACAACCAATGCAAGCACACCTATATGCATATACTGTTAACATTTATACATAGTAATATGTTCATTACTTTGTTAAAACATTAACTCTAATCTTTAATTTCAATAATGTAAATATGGTAGTTTTTAAGTTGCCATTGTACAAATATATGGATTGCTTCTAACCTTGAGTTCGTATGAGGAAATGACCTTCCGAGCCTTTTTCTTGTTGCTTCTAGACGGAAACAGACCAGCATGTTCAGATAGGTTGGCTTTGGAAAAGTGCGAAACCAATACCCAAATAGAGGTTCAACAAACTCCATGCATCGAGTAGACAAGTACACGCACGATCCCTATCAGTCCATGGAAAATTCCGAGCTCCCAGAACAGAGAACCTTGAGCACTACTCCACCGCTAACATCAGCAGGTCTTATTTATTGTGCCACAATCCTCAGGTTCACCGCGGCTCAACTTCACAGGGTAACCTCCAAACCAGCATTGGCAGCCCAAGCACCAGCACCACGGCAATGGCGGCGATGTCCTGCTCCTACAACACGGCTACGCCACGAGCTCAGCCTGCACTTAAACAGATAGCAATGCGTTCCTTCATGTTATGATCACATCTGTTCTTTTCTTTTTCATTTTCTTCTTTCCGAAGGATGATCATATCCACTACCAGAAAACCGAATTTCTGGTAGGACATAGAAAATGGTGGTTGTTTACTGTTTATTTGCCTGATTTTGCATTTAAGATCCTGAACTTAAGCGATTTTTAACTTCTTTTCATACCTTTTCAGACGAGTATGCCATCTGAAACCGATGCAACAATCCTGATATAATTCTATCCAAAGAAAGTCGGATGTTCTTCCTTTGGTGTGAAATGGTAAGTTTCATGCAAGTTCTTATTCATGAGTGACCCGTGCATCATGTTGACATATATTTCTCTGGATATGGTTGCATGAATTTTCAAGTTTGGTGTTCGCTTTCACTTGATCAATATTTATAGTAGATGTTATAACTCATTACTTCAGCCTCTCACTAACAGTTCTGCTGGTCCTAGGTGACGAGCAATGTCATAACTTTTATATGCATGGTTTTCCAAGTTTTATTTCCCATTTCCCAATTTTTTCCATTAAACATATTTTATTTTAGTTCCCTTGCGAACAAAAAAAAAATGTTGTATGCTTCCTAATTTCATGCATCCTTGCCCATGGTTTTAGCCAATGACGAGTTGCAGAGTAATTTGCCGACATCGATTGAGTGCAACAAGAGCATGATAGTATCTGCAAAATCTGAGGCTACCTTCTTTTTCCATCATATTGGAATGAAAGAAAAAAGTTCATTTTACACTCTAAACAAAAATGATGGCTCACTTTACTTCCTCAAACAATTCAATTTGGTGCGAGAACCCTGCCTGTCCAACCCGGACGTGGTGGATTACAGAGACCGGTGTAGCTGTCACATACACTCGCGGCTGCCATCCTCCGTGGGGTTGGGTGCCAAACGTGCATAGGCCAAGCTCTAAGCGCTGTGCTTACTACCCGCCTAGAGGAACTATCCTTGATCAACGGAGCATCCTATCTTAGAATAGAGCACAGATTTCACCAAGCGCGGACACCATCTCCAACAGAGGCACTTTCTCGTACTCTTTAGACAACAATCACGAATCCCACAACAAGACTTCTACGAGCACTTAACCAAATAAATAAACTAAATAGAAAATAAATACTAAAAGAAATAAATAAAGATAACTAAATATATAAATAAGAAAATGGTTCAACTAGAGTTATGATACAAGAACTATACCGAAACTCCAAGAAGAATCTTCCGGAAGCCCGAGAGAGCTCTCACTCTACTCTACTCTACTCTAGCTCCCAAAGTAACCACTAAACAAGAAATGTAATGATCACTTGGATGAGGTGCGAGTTACTTCTGCTGCCGAGGGGGGTGTTTATAGCTTGATCAGGAGCGAAGGAGCTTTATAGTGGAAGGTTGAGTGGCGGGGCCGCCAAGGAAGGCCGGCTGGCCATGTAGGGGGGCCAGCCGCCCACCCAATGTGACGGTTCGCCACCGCCTTGCTCCTGAACATCTCTGATTGCCTCCTGATGGCGGTTGTCCATTCGGTGGCTTGATGGGGCGGCAGAAGAGGAGTAAGGGCCAAGTTGAGGCCCAAACAGCCCACCATTTGCTAAGTCGGTGCAATCCGCTGGAGTGGGCCTTAGTTTCTATGTTTTGGGCTTGTTTGCAGCCCACTGGAGGAAGGCCGAGGCCTGGGGCCACCTTGTGAGGCCGCCCGGCCTATGGGTGGGTCCGACTGGCCTATGTTTCTTTCGGCTGGGCCCACTTTCCTCCATAATATCCTTCTGAATCCAAATATCACCAAAACTTGTAGAGTAGCATTAATCCTGCCTACTATGCACAAATTCATGGTGACATGCGTTTGTTTACCGGTATGGTGATGGTCAAATCATGGTTTAATGACCGTCAACAGATTATACGTGGTGATATTGATCTAGTGAACTTTATTTATCTATTCGTTATTATTGTTCTTATTTGCTTACGGGATCATCGCTCGTGTAAGCTTCATGACCATTGGAGTTCGGAAACCCCAAAGGTATGAATATTTTGGTGATTGGGTGACCATATTGATGTGACTAACATTTCCATGTAGGATATTCAAATGGTCATGTCAAGGAAGCGTCGTCTCACAAACTCTATCTTTATCGACGACTTGGTGATTGGTTGCCTCGACAATTCGGATCGAGAACTTGATGGAGTCAAGGTTGAAGATGGATCAAGGCTAAGGACATGATAGATCCAAGCAAGTGTTGGCTTGGTGTAGATGTTAGCTTGAGTCCATAGGAAAAACCAGACTACCAAGAGGGATCGAATTGGTTCTCTTAGAGCACACTAGGTTAGAGATCATATGGATGCATTGTGAGTCTCTTGAGGGCTAGGGTGGCTGAAGAGAAGAGGAGGAACCAAGATTGGAGAAGTTGGAAGTAAGGATCAAGAGTGGATCAAGTTTTCAGCTCAAGCAGAAGAGACCGGACGGTACGGTCCTAGGGACTGTATGGTACGGTCTTCATTGAAGATCCAGACAGAAAAGTGAAGTCTTGGGATGCTGAGAAAATGAAGACCGTAGCATTGATCGGACGGTACGGTCAAGGGACCGTATGGTACGGTCATCAGAGGGATTCTATACAGAGAAGCTGAAGTTTCTGGAAGTGAAGAAAATGAAGACCGGACTATTGATCGGACGGTACGGTCCTAGGGACCGTATGGTACGGTCTTTATTGGAGAAGTTCAGACAGAGAAGAAGGAAATGGAAGAATGCCTGGAAATAGAGACCGGACCGTACGGTCATTTGAGGACCGGATGGCATGGTCAATGGTACGGTCCCTATATTTCCTGGGCGCTTTTGAGCAACGGCTAGTTTTGGGTTGGTAGCCTATAAATAGTTGGTTGCTCGCCCCTTGAGGGGTCTCTTGGCCATTTTTGGAGTGCAGGAAACTCAGAGGAAGCCAAGAGCAAGGGAGAGAAGCACTTGTGAAGGATTTGGAGTGATCCTAGTGCTTGAGAGAGTAGCAATTGCATCCACTTGATCTCTAGGCTAGTGTGAGCTTGAGAGAGTCACTTCGGTTTGTTACTCTTGGTCTATGGCAAGGCCTAGACCGGTTAGGCGTCGGTGTTGAGCTGTCCAAAGAGATTGTGGAAGCCGGCACAATTTTGTACACGGTCTTGGAGCTTCCCGTACGAACGAAGCATCACTAGTGGAGCGCCCTTTGGCACGCATCAAGTGCGGAGCCTTACCTCCGGAAGAATACCCGGGAGAGAGCTCGGCGGGACGTGCCCGCGACTTCACTCGGAGGGTGAAGTGTGCTCTAGGAGGGATCGCCGTCGAGCGGAGGGACGGGGTCGAGACTCTGACGGGAGTGACCCAACGTGGAGTAGGGAAAGGCGCCATCCTTCCGAGACCACTGGAAAAACATCATGAGCATTCCTATCTCTATCTCCTTTACTTACTAGCATTTACGCTTCCGCATTTACTTTCGTGCTAGTAGAATTACTTGATAGGTTGTCTCTTTGTTACTTAGTAGAATTGCTTGTTTAGGGTGTTGCTCTTTGCTAGACTAGATTGTGTGCGCGCTTTGCTAGCTTCTTGTCATCACCATATCTAGTCTTGCTAGCTTCACACCTCAAGTACGTTTGGAAGAAATTATTGAGACATCGATTCACCCCGCCCCCCCTCTCGGTGCCCTTGATCCTTTCAGCTCGGCAAAGAGTGCTCTAGCTTTCTGAATTAGTATCAGGCCGAGGCTAGAGTAGTAGTCAAAAGCATAGATGTGGTGTCTAGGCCGGAGATTACTTTTGTTTTCAGCGTGCCCTACGGTTTGTAGAGGTAGGCAGCAGGTGGTGACAGCCCTGTCCGCCCTTCGATCAGGTACGTTGTAGAGCTACAGGCTGGCGTGGCTTGGCAGACCAAACCTATACCAGTGCCTGAAGTAAACAAGTAGAATCTGAGTGCGTCTATCCTTAGGGATAACTCGATCAATATTCATCCTTTTGATCCTAGACTACTAGTGTTTTTTCTTGTCCTTGGGTAAAACTAACCCTGCTGCAGGAAACCTCCTTTCCTTGGGAAAAACAAATACGATACCTTAGAATACTCCCGGGTGAAGTGCTACAACGATATTCTGGGCGCTTGCGGATTTATTCGTGACGTAAGAAATACCAACAACCCTAAACAAGGTTCTCCTACTGATCCTTGTGGATTCGATATAAACCTTAGAACACTCTAAGAGAAAAGCTACAGGTGACACCGTACGCTTGCGGTATATAAATTAGGTGTATACAAATGACCAACACCAATATGTTCCAATCCCAGAGTATGTTTCTTCGTATGGCACACAATAGCTGGACGTGCAAATTTGTTACACATGCTCCATCGGAAAGAAATGCAACAAATGTTATGATGCAAAACAACTAGAACAGAGTGTTGCTTGTTAGCAGATATAGATTATGTTCAGTTAGGATTAGAGAGTTTGATGTAATCTCTAAGTCCTGAAGTCCTTGATGCACAAGATATGATAGAATACCTAGCGTCCAAGGTATGTGTAACCAACTGCTATATATATATATATATATGTGAATATACCCATTGAGGTCATTGAGCCAAAACATATTTTTACATGGTAACAGAGCTAGGTTGAACGACATGTCGTCTCCCTCCTCCACCACTGCATCGCAATCCTCCTCCTCCATGTCCGCCACCTCCTCCAGCACTTTTGCATCTATTCCCATTCATCATGCCGTGTCTATTCGCCTGAACAAGACCAACTACGCTCTATGGCGAGCGCAGTTTCTTCCTTATCTTCGTAGTGTCTCCTTGCTTTGCTACGATGATGGGTCTGTCGAAGAACCACCAAAGCTGGTCTCTACGTCTTCTGCTGACGGTGCGGCGCAGATCCCCAATCCTGCATACCGCATCTGGTATAGCCAGGATCAGCATGTCCTCAGGGGCATTGTCTCCTCAGTCACCGAAGAAGTTCTTCAGGACATTGTGACTGCTGAGACCTCATATGAAGCCTGGAGTATTCTTGCGCGCAGGTTATAGCGCCAAGTCTCGCGCCTGGTGCAGATCCGGATGCAGCTCGCCACTCCAAAACAGTGAGATCAATCTGGTCTGGACTATTTTTGCCATATCAAGAACTTGGCGACATCTATGGCGACGGCTGGGTTGGCTCTTCGCCCGATGAAGTGATCTCCTACTTTCTCTCTGGCCTTGGACAGGAGTATGACTCCTTTGTCACCTCCATGACCGCCTTGGCTAGCGACCTCAACCTCTACGACGTCTACGCCCAGCTGATGGCCTTCGAGCATCGCGTCGAATGCCACAACACCATGCAGCAGATTTAGGCCAACTCTTCGGCCAACTTCGTCGGGCGTGGCCGGAACCGTGAACGTGGTGAAGGCGGTGGCCATCCACCTCATGGGGCTGGTCGCACTGGAGGCGGCAACAACCAAGGACGCGTCAGTGGTAATAGCAACCTCAACACCAACCGTCGTCCACAGCAGGAGAGTCGCGATGGCGGCCAAGCACACGCTGCCAAATCTGTGGCAAAGTTGGCCATACTGCTGTTCGATGCTGGTACTGTCATGATGATTTGTACCAGCAGGAGTACTCTTCGGCCAACATCGCGTCTACCTCCAACAAGGGCGATCGCATCTGGTACGGCGACACGGGGGCTATAGATCACATCACAAGTGACCTAGACCGCCTTACCATGAGAGAGAAATATCATGGAGAAGATAAGGTTCAAGTCGGCAACGGAGCGGGTTTGCAGATTAAACATATTGGTCATTGCAATATTAATACTCCTGCCAAAACCCTTGCCTTGAAAAATGTCCTTCATGTTCCTCATATTTCTAAGAATTTAGCTTCTGTTCATAAGATGTCACGTGATAATAATGTTTACTTTGAATTCTATCCATAGCATTTTGTGATTAAGGATGAGTCGAAGATCAAGCTTCTGGAAGGAACATGTGAAGCTGGTCTCTATCCCATCAAGCCATCCCAAGTAGAAGCGGCCAAATCAGCTTTTGTTAGTTCTGTCGTCAGTAGAGAGCAACGGCATGCACGGCTTGGTCATCCTTCATCGCAAGTTGTGCAATCTATTTTGCTCCTTAATAAAATTTCTTGTCCTAGCAAGTCGTCAACTTCAGTTTGTAATGCTTGTCAACTAGCTAAGAGTCATCAACTGCCATATTCCAGTTCTGTTCATGTGTCAACCTCCCCCTTGGAACTTATTTTTTCTGACGTATGCGGCCCTGCTCCTTTATCTATTGGAGGTTATAAATACTATGTTAGTTTCATTGATGAATTTAGTCCTTGACAAGAAAATTTAGTGTGTGCAATCTGATTTGGGGGGGGGGGGGGGGGGGGGGGGGTGAGTATCGCAAGCTTCATAATCAATTTTTTCGTTCCCTTGGTATAGCCCACAAAGTGTCATGTCGTCATACCCACCAGCAGAATGGTTCTGCTGAAAGGAAACATAGACATATTGTGGAAATTGGTCTTGCTCTCCTAGCTCAAGCTCATATGCCTCTTAAATTTTGGGATGACGCCTTCTTGACAGCCACATATCTCGTTAATCGCCTTCCAACCCGTGTTATCGATAACTTTGCACCTCTTGAGAGAATATTTAAAGCACCACCTAATTATTCTTTGTTAAAAATTTTTGGGTGTGCTTGTTGGCCGCATCTCAGACCTTATAATCAGCACAAGCTTTCCTTCCGCTCTAAAGAATGTGTTTTCCTGGGTTATAGCTCTCTTCATAAAGGTTATAAGTGTTTAGATGTGGCAACTGGCCGTATATATGTCTCCCGAGATGTTATTTTTGATGAAGGCGTGTTTCCTTTTGCTAGAGCATCACGTTCCACCTCACAAACCTCTCCTTCTCCATCCGTGGATTTTTCTGCGCTCCATAATTTGATTCGTTGGCCGCAGGATAAACCCCAGGTGCTGTGACTGGAGTCAGCGGGGGACAGGAAGCTGCGCCTGGTGGTGCAGACGTGTCTGTGCCATGTCTCCATGCAGATGCTGAAGCTGCCGAAGGGACGCAGGTTTCGGTGTCAAACAGTCCTGAACAAGCAGATGGCGATGAATTATTGGTGAATCTTAATGCAGCGCATGCAGGAGATGCTAATCAGCCAGTTGAAGCTGCACCGAATGAGCAAATTGCTGATGCTACACGTCAATATGGCACCAGACTCCGGCATAATATCAGGAACCCCAAAATTCGAACGGATGGTACTGTGACCTACTCAGCTGTTCGTACTGATGGTCAAGAACCTGCTACTCACCATGAAGCTCTACAAAATATACATTGGCGTAGAGCTATGGATGATGAATTTCAAGCTCTCATGAAGAAAAAGACTTGGCACTTAGTTCCTCCTAGAGCTGGACTTATGTTATTGACTGCAAATGGGTGTTCAAGCTAAAGAGAAAATCAGATGGTTCTATTGATCGTCACAAAGCTTGCCTAGTTGCTAAAGGTTTTAAACAGAGGTATGGCATCGATTATGATGATACTTTTAGCCCAGTTGTTAAACCAACTACTATCAGAGTTCTTTTGTCTCTTGCTGTGCGTAGATGATGGAACTTGAGACAAATCGATATCCAGAATGCATTTTTACATGGCAAGCTTAATGAGGAAGTATATATGAAGCAGCCTCCTGGGTATGAAGATTCAAAATTTCCTCAGTATATTTGCAACCTTGATAAGTCTCTTTATAGGTTAAAACAGGCACCTCAAGCGTGGTTTGCAAGGCTAAGTGTTAAGTTATTGATGTTGGGTTTTGTAGCTTCCAAGGCTGATGTTTCTCTATTTATCTTCAATAAGGGAGGGATTCACATGTATATCCTTGTTTATGTTGATGATATTATTATTGTGAGCTCTTCCTCAGTTTCTACAGAGAAGCTACTTAAACAACTTCAAGAAGACTTTGTTGTGAAGGACCTTGGAGTTCTCAATTACTTCCTTGGCATTGAAGTTAATCAAATTCAGAATGGTATAGTTCTGTGTAAGCATAGATATGTTCAAGATTTATTGAAGCGTTGCAACATGCTTAAAGCCAAGGGAGTTTCGACACCAACGAGTGTGGTTGACAAGTTGTCTTTGTATGATGGTGAAAGGTTGACAGAAGAGGATACTACTCGGTATAGAAGTATTGGGGCTCTACAGTACCTGACGTTAACTCGACCTGATATTGCATATTGTGTGAACAAAGTGTGTCAATTTCTGTCTTCACCAACTACTGTGCATTGGGCGGCAGTCAAACGAATTTTGAGGTATTGAAGGAGACTTCAAGACTTGGATTGGCAATTAGAAAATCTGGATTCTCTTTACTTAGTGCATCCTCTGATGCCGATTGGGCTGGAGCTTCAGATGATAGGCGTACCATAGGAGGGTATGCAGTCTTTCTTGGAAATCTTGTTTCGTGGAGTGCAAAGAAACAACCTACAGTCTCACGGTCCAGCACAGAGGCTGAATACAAATCCATTGCAAACGCCACTGCTGAAGTTATTTGGATACAGGTTTTGTTGAGAGAACTTGGTATTAAACAAGAAAGACCTCCTAGTTTGTGGTGCGACAATTTGAGTGCTACATACTTATGTGCTAATCCGGTTTTTCATGCTCGGACAAAACATGTGGAAGTAGATTACCACTTTGTTCGTGAGAGAGTTGCAAGCAGAGAATTGGATATTCGCTTCATCTCTACTAACGATCAAGTTGCTGATATTATGATGAAGGCATTGGGAACACAGCTGCATGAGAAGTTTAGGCGCACTCTGAACTTGTCCACCCAAAAAGAAAGGGGGACTGGGCATAAAGGACCTGGAAAAATGAATTTTTCTCTTTGTGCAAATGGTGGTGGGAATTGGAAAATGAGGAGGGAATTTGGAAAGAGATAGTAAAGAAGAAATATCTGAGGAACTCATCTGTGACTGATGTCAGACACAAGAATGATGATTCGGCATGTTGGGCTGATCTCCTCAAAGTAAAAGACCTGTACATGGTAGGTAGAAACATTAAGGTAGAAAAAGGTAACATTGCCAGATTCTGGCAGGATAGCTGGCTGCTTGAGAAACCTTTGGCAGCCATCTATCCAGAATTATACAATATCTGCCATGAACAACACATGGTCAAAACCTGTGCAGATAGAGACTGGATTCTGTCCTATAGGAGATGGCTTAATGATGACCAACAGAGACAATGGGAGGACATCCGAAGTAAAGCTAGATCGTACATCTTCTCTGTACGATAAAATGGTCTCTGCACAAGAGTGGCCAGTTCACTGTAAAGTCACTATATAAATGGCTTTTCAAAGACTTACCTCATAGTCCCAACACACACATATGGAAAGCAAAAATTCCTTTAAAAGTGAAAATCTTCATTTGGTTGCTAGAACAGAACTCTGTCCTGACTAGAGATAACATGAAAAGAAGGCAGTGGAAAGGCATCAATGTTTGTGATTTCTGCACCCAGGAAGAAACTGCGAACCACCTTTTCTTTTCATGTCCTGTGGCAAGAGCTGTATGGGGCTATGTTGCTACATGTCTTGGTGCAAATAGCATCCCTAGCACAATCACACAGTATTACACTTGGATTAATAACTCGCTGCCCAATGGGTCAGAATTCTATGTGATTGGCGTGGCAGCAATTACATGGGCAATCTGGAAAGCCCGAAATAAAGCTTGCTTTGATAATCAGTTGATAAAAGCTCCTAACGAGATAATATATCTTGCATGTTCTTTTCTGAAATTTTGGGCAGATCTACTCCAGGGACTGTCGAAGCAAGATCTTATCAGAGGAGTGGAGGGGCTTCTTCACACAGTGGCGCGGGTGGATCGTCGGGCAAGAAGGTTTCAGACAGCTGACCCAAGCCCCAGGCTGCTCCTGCAACTCCCCGCCCAGGCTGACCATAAAGACCACTCCCAGGAGGACGCATTGAAGCTCAATCTCCTTTCCACAATCCCAACCAAAGTCTGTTCTGTAGTAGAAAGCAATCATGTTGTTTTCGTTCCGCTGGCTCTGTATCCATTAATCTCATGTTTTCTGTCCTTCTGAACTCTAGCTAGATTGCTGTTGCTGCCTTTATCTTTGCTCTGGAACTCGCTTCACGAGATGTAACGAATCCTGTTATTTCCGTTATTTCGGTAATGGAAAAAGGGGTTCGCCCCATGTCGAAAAAAAAACTCTGAACTTGTCCTCCCCAAGTCCAGAGTTGAGGGAGGGTGTTAGCAGATATAGATTATGTTCAGTTAGGATTAGAGAGTTTGATGTAATCTCTAAGTCCTGAAGTCCTTGACGCACAAGATATGATAGAATACTTGGCGTTCAAAGGTATGTGTAATCAATTGCTGTATATATACGTGAATAGACCTATTGAGGTCATTGAGTCGAAACATATTTTTACATTGTTATATGTGATTCGATCGATTTTGCCTCTCTCGCGCCAATTTGATATGCGTGTGCCAAATTGAAGAATTAAGCCCCAAATCCTTGCCTAGCTAGTTCACTCCCAGTGCAACGGCCGGCCTCCCCGCACCGCCCGTCGTCCTTTCCGAGCGTCCGGCTGGCTCTCCGCGCACGTGTGCGACGGTCGCTGCTCACCTGGACTGGACATGCCGGCGAAGTCTGTGCACGCCGCCGCAGGTGCTGCTCCCAGTCCATGCGGCCGCACGCGGTCTGCATCATGCGGGCCGGCGCCGTGGTGGCAGCGCTCGTCGAGCTAGGTGCTCCCCGGAATCCGTGACCCAAGGCGCCAGAGCAAGCGGCAGGTTCCAAACAAGTTGAGCAGCGACATGCCTGGTCGAGCTCCGTGTGAAGGCTCGTGGTGACCTGAAGCCATTCTGCCACGAGTACATCCATGACAATAATTCATATTTCTGTGAAAACAAAATAGCAGTAGTTCATGAAAATTGATGAGCTTACGTATTGCGAAACTGAACCTTTTGTTTGGATGGTATAGCATCTGGTTGCTGATGAACATGCATGTATACTTTTCATATTATGTTGTTTGACGAATGATCACAAAGATCTAGGCCACACCATATTGTATCCAATGTAAGTATTAAGTGCTTGCTCTTTGATTTGTGAGCCTACCCATTATATGAAAAGCTTATATGAAAGGATGAATATGACATGGTTAATGCATTTAGCCAGCAGCTGGCTAAACATCATCAGCCTTGCTCTAAGGAAACGCCATCCACGGGATATTTGAGAGGGTTCGGGAGGGTGGATTTTGGAGAAACTCAATTTGCAAAAGGCAAGGGCAATATAGTCAGACCAAATAAAGTTCATGACAGAAGGTAACGGAAGTGAACGCTGGAGGAAAAACAAAGTTAACATGCATGGACATTTTTTTTTTTGATTGCATAGTACAACTCAAACGCTTACCTCTATAAACGCACATAAGCAAACCCTACCCCTATAAGCATCTTTGAAGACTGGGCCGGCAAATCCTCGAGATTGACGAAGTCACTACTAACGCCTCACTGTCGATGGCCACGTCGTCTACCGCTGAAAGCACAACGCCGTATGTAACCACGGGAAGTACTACTAAGCCTCTTGTAACCACCAGGCTGCACATGTCGGTTCGCAACATGCATAGATAGTTGATAAGGAAACTCAACTTTTTCCAGTGTTTGATAAGAATTTTCTTTAAAAAAAAGTATGGGTGGAGGTCTCGACGACACACATCGTCAAAGTTGTCATGGAGCCTAAGAATTCACTCGTATTTTGAGTGATTTTCCAATTGAGTGGTTGGATGAGATGATCGTATTTATATTCAAGGTTCCCGAGGTTTCAGATTTCCTGAGTATAGAATGGTTAGGTTGATAATTAATACTCCCTCTCTCCACAAATATAGTGTCTATTTAGTTTTTCCTAAAATAAAAATTTTGAACTTTGAAAAACAACGATAAGAGCGTTCTATCTATAAATATACATTATTTCAAATTAAAATAGTTAGACGTTCATTTCGCGATGAGTCTAATAAAATCGTTTTCATGTTGTCAACTTGTATGGTTTTTTTTATTATGGAGAGTCAAAGTTTGAAAATTTTAATTTAAGACAGAACTAAATGAACATTATATTGTGATATGGTGATAAAAATTGTATTTTATTAGTTTAGATAGATAGATGCACGAGGGGATAACGACCTCGCGTCCCGCGCTGAAGCTTTTGACCAATGATTGAGCTGCGTTGCTACTCCACATTGATAGAGAGTAGACGATTCAGGTAGCGATCCAGCGGGCTAAAGGAAAGTGACTAAAAGAAGATTTTGTCACTCCTGTTTGGTTTTGAACTAAAAGTGACTAAAATGCATTAAATGAGGTGGAAAGAGAAGGGCAGGCGCTGTCTTTTTTCCGATTAGCTCGTTTTAGCTCCTCTGGGCGGGCTACTCGTGCTAAATTATTTTAGTCATTTTTAGTCATGGCGTTTGGCACTTAGTCCCTGACCTGACTAAAATTAGTCACTTTTCCTTTAGCCCACTGGATCCAAACGCACCCTCAACGGCGAAGTTCCCACCAAGAGAGCCTTGGGCGCCACTCCACTTCATCGTCTATTTATCCTTGTCACATTCGCCGCATGTCTGAAACACCAACAACTTGTGACCGACCATGGAGGACACAAGCACCAGCACCAGCATCACGGCAATGGCGGCTGCCACTCCCTCCTCAGCAGAGCTATCCGGCGGCGCGCACGTCCTGCTGCTGCCGTACCCCGGCGCGCAGGGCCACACCAACCCGATGCTCCAGTTCGGCCGCCGCCTGGCCTACCACGGCCTCCGCCCCACGCTCGTCACCACCAGGTACGTGCTCTCCACCGCCCCGCCCCCCGGCGAGCCCTTCCGCGTCGCCGCCATCTCCGACGGCTTCGACGGCGGCGGCGCGGCCTCGTGCTCGGACTTCTCCGAGTACGTCCGCAGCCTGGAGGCCGTCGGCGCCGAAACGCTGGCGGCGCTGCTCCGTTCCGAGGCGCGGGCGGGGCGGCCGGTGCGCGTGATGGTGTACGACCCGCACCTGCCGTGGGCGCGGCGCGTGGCGCGGGCGGCCGGCGTGGCGGCCGCGGCCTTCCTGTCGCAGCCCTGCTCCGTCGACCTCATCTACGGGGAGGTGTGGGCGGGGCGGCTGCCGCTGCCGGTCACGGACGGCCGCGATCTGTTCGAGCGCGGACTGCTCGGCGTCGAGCTCGGGCCGGACGACGTGCCGCCGTTCGCCGCGAAGCCGGACTGGTGCCCGGTGTTCCTTGAGGCGTCTGTAAGGCAGTTCGAGGGGCTGGAGGACGCCGACGAGGTGCTCGTCAACTCGTTCCGCGACATTGAACCCAAGGTGAGGCCATCCGAAACATGCCCCGCACCTGTTTGTTGTTTTGCTTGTGCGGTGTGAATACTCTGTTTTCCTGACAATACATTGAGACATTTCCTTTGTTGATGACACACGAGCAGGAAGCAGATTACATGGAGTTGACATGGCGCGCAAAGACAATCGGCCCAGCGCTGCCGTCCTTCTTTCTCGACGACGGCCGTCTGCCAGATAACAAGACTTATGGTTTCAACCTCTTCAGCAGCACTGTACCCTGTATGGCTTGGCTAGACAAGCAGACTCCTCGCTCTGTTGTCCTCGTGTCCTATGGAACTGTCTCCGACTACGACGCAGCTCAACTGGAGGAGCTTGGCAGGGGACTCTGCAATTCTGGCAAACCATTCCTTTGGGTTGTCAGGTCAAACGAGGAACACAAGCTGTCCGAGGACCTCCGCGACAAGTGCAAGGAACATGGCCTCATTGTTTCTTGGTGTCCCCAGCTTGAGGTCTTGGCACATAAAGCCGCAGGTTTGCAATAAGCTAACTGGTGATATGTTTCAATAGTGATTTTGTGATATTTTCTATCTAAAAAGATTGATCTAATATGATCATACAGGATGTTTCTTCACACACTGCGGATGGAACTCGACATTGGAGGCAATGGTTAATGGTGTGCCAATGGTGGCAATACCACATTGGGCAGACCAGCAAACCATTTCGAAATACATGGAGAGCTTATGGGGGATGGGCGTACGGGTGCGCAAGGATGAGAAAGGCCTGGTTACTAGAGAAGAGGTGGAAAAGTGCATCAGGGAGGTGATGGATGGGGACAGGAAGGATAAGTACAGGATGAATGCCACTATGTGGATGCAGAAGGCCAAGGAGGCAATGCAGAAAGGAGGGTGCTCAGACAAGAATATCACTGATTTTGCCACAAAGTATTCATGAGTTAAGCATCTAGTAACTAGTATTATTTTTTTCCAAACGCAGTGGAGAACTGCGCGTGGTTTCAATAAGGAACATATTATTATTTGGTGAGTGCAATCACTGTTTATGGACTTGTGCCTTCAAATTTTGTTGCTCTGGTTTATGCGTGCGCAATCAGAAATCTCTAAAGAATTTAAAGGTGCCCTGAGACCTTTAGGATTTTAACTGCTACTAGCACCGAGACCTTTAGGCTGTATTCATTTATATTAGTGTCAATTTCGACCCAAAATAATAGCGTGGGAATCCAACAGGTGATGCAAACATTTTCATTATTAATGTAAATTTCATAACAGATTTGTACAACACAATTTTACAGAGTGTACAATTTTACTATATAAGTATCGGCTCGGTGCCTATGCATGAGAGTCCGAGGTGCTCGGGAGTAATTATTTTCCTATGCAGTCGGGTAGGATGGCTGCATGGCAAGGCCGCACATGCCCCTCTTGTCAGAAATGTCCTTCTCCATCCTCAAGAACCCATTCTCACCCCATGTTGTGCCCCAGGAGTTCTTCATCAGCCAAAACTTGGTGCCATCGCTATCAGTTCCGTAACCGATGGCTGCAATGCCATGGTCCAAATCAGTGCCGCAAGAGCCAGTCATCACACCACCAGAGTAGAATTAAAGGTCATGTCACCGCCATCTACAGCCACTGAAACTGGCTGATTGGCCACTGCCTTCATGAGCGAAGCCTCGTCGTTCGCCGGCACATCCTCGTAGCTCTTGATCATCGCGGCGCTGTTTGATCCAGCCTTGCACGTGCCATCTTCCGCGTTGTAAGGGTAGTTGGACTCGGTGGTGAGGCCGCCATTCTTGATGATGAACTTGAAGGCATCATCCATCTCACCTCCGTTGCATCCCTGGTCTTCGCCGTGGACATCACAATCCACCAACTCTTGCTCTGACAGTGAGATGAGCTTGCCGGTGCTAAGCTTCACAATGCCCTCCATGGCAGCCACTGCTGAGAACGCCCAACAGCAACCTGCAGACAAATTTTGTTTCCATATATAGATTTCAGGTTCATGGGTTTACTAAGACAGATTGATCCATGTATATATAGTATAAAAAATGCACGTACCACATTGTCCCTGATCCTTGATGGGAGTGACGGCACCCTTGGTCCTCCAGTCAACAGATGCCGGAAGTGCATCTATGCTAACATTTTCATACCTGAATCTTGTAGGCACGTTTGCCATGCTTGGATTAAACCCCTTGTTAGTCTTGGTTGCCCTGAACTCATCGTTGGTGATGTCAGCAAACTGGTTGACACCAAGCCAGAACTTGCTGCTCCCAGCGTTGAATGACTCGATGAACTTGACGTTGGCCTTGAACACCTCGAACCGCCGCGCCTTCTCGGCATCATCCTTGTAGACACGGCCGAACTGGGTCATCCACTGCTCGTGCCTCGCCACCATGGCTGAGTCATCGCTCAGCTCGCGAGCTGCAAGGACAGCACTGTAGAAGCAGGTGCCAAGTATGGTGATCAACAACACCTTTGGGGTGGCCATTATTGATCAGCCTTTATCTGTTCCTTGCTGCTGCTGTGAGATCTGCTTCGGCATTGATCGAATCTGGGTTGCATAGATATTTATAGTTGTATGTATGTAGTTAAGTAAGAGATACGGTGCTTACACGTTGTACAAATATAGTTTAGTTTGGGTGGTGTGCGTGGCTGTCAAGCAAGTTCAAGCCAGATGGTATGGCGTATATAATTCTTGAGCATAAACGTACGCTTTGCTTCACAGGAAACAACGACAGTGGTTTGTGCATGGCGTTCTCACGAAGTACTAAATTAATCGCTCCTTCAGCAGACAGCAGGAACTAAAAGAGTTCTTTATGCCAATTAAAATTTGTTAGTGCTTCGTGCGACCAGAGCATAGCATACTCTGCATTCTAGGTTTTTCTTCAGCAGTATACGTAACCCCTCGGCCTTTCATTTTTTTCATTTTGCGGAGACCCCTCTCAGCTTCTGACTGCAAATGGCTTGTATCACACTCATAGTTTACTAATTGAGTACATAAATTCGATCTCAAAACATTTTACAAAAAATTCTGAATGTTATCAGTCTTTTTCAATACATGTACATGAAACTATATTCAAAGAAACGTTATTGGTTAAGATTTGCGAAAACATAACAAAAAATATATATGCTTCGAACTTGAGGTCATAAAACAAAGAGAAGCAACTAGAAAATACAAAGAGGAAAAAAGTAAATTAAGAAAATCTGAAGAAAAAAATCTGCCACTTGGAAAATCCAAATAATAATCTCCCTTGGAAAAACGGTGAGGGCGGCCCATCCTCATTCATTTCTTTCTATTCATTAACGACGGGATAATTGGTCAGACACCACTTGTAAGGAGAGGAGTCAACAGAACAACAAGAATAAACGCGGCATTCACTCAACACCACTTGTAAAGGTCCTCTTCACCAGGAAATAAAAGACCCCCTGATCTTCAGAACAAAAGAACATTCTACCCTCATCGGCCATTGACGTCGCTGCCCCAATGCCGCCAACATGCTAGATGCGCCGGCAGGCGAAGCGGTCGACCGAGGCGCGAGCAGGCAGAGTGGGCCCCGCCCAGCACGCACGGCCATGGATCTCGGTGCAGCGAGCTTGACTTCAGGCCGCGGTTGAGGCTGAGGGCATCTCTCATCGTACGCGGTGCGGCGGCGGGTGGGCGAGGCGGCGAGGCTGTTAGGATCCAAGTAATCCAGACAGGAAGAAATAGATAACCAGAAATCAGAATGATAAATCTCAGGAAAAAGAAGGCAAAACTGAAGAACAGAACAAACTGATAGAGTGATAGGTAATACGGATGTATATTAAGAGGAAATATCTAGGGTTTCAATCGATGGTTTGCTTGATTACAAGTGGCTGCTTATATGGAATACGCAGCTGTAAAAGTAAGCCGGCGGCAAAAGTAACAGTGTCCAAAACTCAGGTGACAGGCTGCAGTAACTCTTCAGGTTGCTTCTCCACCATCATGTTATCATAGGTGAATCGGTAACGTCTCGACCGTTTATGATTAATGACTCTGTTATTACGCGCTACTCTGCTACAACGCATGCTGACACTTCAGGCCGTGGCTGAGGCTGAGGGCGGCTCGCGTCGTGCGCGGTGCGGCGGCGCCGCGGTCGAGGCGGCGAGGCTTCGTCGCGGCGCGGGCTCGGCTCGCTGATGGCCGAGCGGCAAGATCTCGATGTGGATCTCTGGCGAATCGTTCATAGTCTTTTTGAAAGGCTTCAAATATTTGTGGGGTGTATATTGTACCTGCCTGCAGTAGCATAAGGGTTTTCACTTCCTTGCTTCATACTCTGAAGTCTGAACCAGTCTCTTTATCTCACTTTACTTGTACAACTCTTTCAAAGTGATTGAAAATGGAACAATATTTAACTCTGAGTTCAAATAATCCTTCAAGTTGTTGTTCAAACTCTCACTTAATTGTACTCCTCATTCTTTAATGTATGGCGTATACCTCATATGGCATTCAATCCGACCAATTCTCCTTCAGGTTATGAATGCTGCTATCTAACAATTTTGTTTATGAACTTTGCTGCTCATATTATTGAAGACTTTTTTTTCCAATTTCTCCACATCCTCATATTCATACATGCATGTAGAGAATAATTCAGAAAGAACATTATTCAATCCATCATTACTGTGACATCGCAAATGCTTCATCTCTTTACTCCTCCTAAAAACGGCAGTTGGTGATGCGTCGTCGTCGCCGTGGTCCGTCGCCCCTCCACTAAAACGCGTGCCGACATGTGGGCTCCACGGGCCCGCTCCCTCCCTCGCACGGTCTCGCCTGTTCCTCTCCAGTCTGCTCCGTCGCGTCCTCCCTCAGCTGACCCTTGACCGCTACCCCGACCCACTCCCCGCGCCGCGCCCGTGTCCGCATCACGGCCCGCTCCCCGCGCTCGCGTCGTCCGCCTCCCCCGCCAACTCCATGCGCTCGCATACGCCTCCCGGCTCTTCCTTCCTCATCCGCGTCCGCATCTGAGAAAAGATCCCTCTCGATCTACCTCCTGGCTCATGGATCCATGGCGGCCTAGGAGAGAACCAAACTCTCCCAGTCTGCTCTGCTCTGCGGCGCGCGGATGCGGCCCCCCACTGTCTGGACACGGCGTCGCGTGTGAGGGCCGGGGCGAGGGCGGCAGCCCACGTCGGCGTCTAGCGGCACGTCGTTGGTGGAGCTAGCCAAGCTTCCCGTGCGATTCACGCCGGCGACCCCATGGCCCTGCGGAGTTAGCGTCGCCCCTGCCTGTGCGTCGCCCTCCCCCTCCCTGCTGATGCAACACCCGAGGTGGAGGCGCGCCGATGATCGAGGGTTCGACGAACCGTCACTGTGGATGGGGAACACCTGGACTGGAGGAGGAAGGACGAGCTACAGGTATGACCCGTTGTACTCCCTCCCCTCTCAAACCGTCCCTTTATATGCGCCCGCCCCCGAGATTCAACTTTTCGGGCACCAAATTTGAATCCACGCGCGCTGGCCGCTCGTTCTAGAATCCTCTCTGTTGCCGAGTAGTATAAATCAAGGTGTGGGCGGGCAGCTCGCTGCTCATGCCCTCACACCACACCAGATCACAAGAACTCAAGGCACAACTCATTGGTCGGCCCGCACGCGCTCAAGAAATCGTGGAGCTGGGAATTCCTGCTCTCTCTCTTCCGAATCATTAGGTACCAGGGTACGACCAGGCTATATATATTCCAAGTTTCGAGCTTTCTGATTACTATATATTTCATTGAAACCTGTTTGTTAAGAAATATAAGAAAACTATGAGCTGCACACAAGCTCTTAATTTAAGTCTTTTGTGTGGGCGGATGCCAAAGAAACATCATATGTCTTCCGGTCTGTCTGCTTGTCAAATGTTACTAAGCTCTTTGTGTGTACCAACTTAATAGTAGCACTGTGTACCAACTTAATAGTAGCACTGTGTATAAGTATATAATCAGAAAGTGAATCTGTATGTTTCTTTTCAAGTTCTTTTGCCTATTGTTGGTGCGAAATTGCAGAGCAGAGGGTCAGGACATCAATTCTCATGAATTCAGTTAGGACCCGAATCAGTGACATGTCAATAGCAATTGTTACAAAGCCGTTTAGTTGGTCCACTTTTGATTGACGGGTCTTGCATGATCAAAATTAGTTATTAGGACTACCGTTTCTTCGTACTGAACTTGGTTAAAAACTCTCTTCTGAAGACATGTCAGTAGCACTAAATGACATATTTTGCAGTAAACAATAGACCTGTCTCAATCTGATTAACTGTTTCAGTTTATTTGTAGAACTGCTCTATTTAAAGCCTCCAATATAAATGTTACTTTCCGATATAGACCAATGGTTTAGTTTTCAGTCTTTTGACCTGATACTGCAAGTTCTATGTTTGTCAGGCATTTGGTCAATACATTATCGGCATTTGTATTCATGTTAGTGCGTATTTTTTTTCAGAATCTGTAGCAAGGAATTTGTGAAGATTACTCCTAAGGAAATTTACATTGTTCTGATATTTGTTGGCTTATCTGTACTATAGGATTTGCTGGGTTCCTTAGATTCATTGGAATTCCCCACAGGGAAAGCATCAATTTATGAAGTGTCCAAATGCTCAGGAGATGTAAGTATTATCTTTGATGGAACCATTCAATTCCTCGGGTCTATTATTTTCTGCTGCAAGGAAATTTCCCTCAATTAATTGTCTCGGTCTTTCTTAGTTGTCACTGTACGGTACCCTTTATCACTTAAGCATGTCAGCAATTTCTGCCCCGTGGTTTCTCCATCAAAACACAACTCTTTTACAATATGCTGCTTCCTGTCAATTTCTTCTAGCATGCCAACCCTCCGTCATCGCCGAATTGCAATCATACAGTCAGTTTCCTATTAGGGATCACTGAAGTTAAACTTGGAGATCGGTGATAATGCATTAGCTGTCTTCCCTTTAAAATTTCAGTTATTTGAACAATCTTGTACTTAACTTCCTATTGGGACCTGTGCTAGATTGTGACTAAATAAATGTGACAGCACAGTATGATTACATAGAACTTTGCCTTATACTTGCCATTAGAAATTCTGATTCATCCTGTAAATCTCAATGTCGGCTCCAGGACTGGGGGCCACACAAACAGCTACAAGAGATCTAATGCTTGAAGCCTTCCTCCACCTCTTTTTTTCTTTCTTCTTTTATTGCCGACTGCATAAAGAACAATGTTATTAGACACTTTGTGGAAGATTGAAAAATCCATTTGATAATTTATTGATAGCAACTAACGATGGCTTAACTTTTTGAATATGAAGAACAAAATTAACCATAATAAAATTTAATACACTTATTTCGCATGCCTAATAATCTATCAGATTTGGCATCTTACTACTAATTTTATGAATCAAATTATGAATATCTCCGATCATTTCCTGCTGGATTATTCTTTATGCATAATTTACTAATTCAGTTTGCTTTGGCTGTGTATCCTTTCTCTATCATACTGTTTAATTTGGACACTGCGTAGAATCTGCATGTGTTGCTTGATAATCATTTTTCTTAGTATTTTTTTATCTCGCAATTTAACATTGGGAATTCTGATATATGTCCTTTGTTGCTTGTATAGGCATTTCAGGTCACTGTCCGGAATAAGAAGAGAGTTGGATATAATTATGAATTAAGCCTGAAATTTCGAGGTAAAACTTGATATCATGCAAAGTTAGCAATGTTCCATCTGATTCACTTGACGTCCATAGCCGCTTTGTATTACAGTACTGAGTACTGTAGCTCATGTTAATGCTTATTAGGTGAATGGTTAATTAAAGAAGAAAACAAGAAGTTCAAAGGCCATCTAGATATTCCTGAGTTCTCCTTTGGTGAGCTTGACGACTTGGAGGTGGTAAACATCAATTCTATACGAGATCGGTACAACTGTATCTAATCTGGGCCAACGCTGGCAATAGCAGTTACACGTGATTTTATAGTATGGTTAGCAAAAGACAATCTGAAGTCTAAGTGATTATCCTCTTATTTCTTATTTTTCAGTGACATCAGACATGCTCCTGGACCGATATCTATGTGTGCTGTTGACATGCCCTTGGACATCCATATCTATGTGTTCTGTCAAATGAAACCCTTTTTTTTTTTACGTGTGATTCATGCCATTCTGTCTCTGGATGGTTGATGCATTTTTTTTAACATGTGATTCACGCCATTCTGTCTCTGGATGGTTGACGCATTTTTTTTAATGTGTGATTCATGCCATTCTGGATGGTTGATTCGATTTTGGTATCCTAGATAGAGATAACGGAACAATTTATTTACACTCCAGAGCAACGGAACGACTAGCTGGGAAGAAAAGTTTGTCGCTAGCAGGAAAATCATTTCAGTACTGTACATTCAAGGCGCTTTGAAATAAGATGCAACGGCTCCCGAAATACCAGAACGGTAAAGGGAAAGAAGGTCTGTACATTGTCACTATAATTATTTAGATCATTATATTAGCAGACTGGCACTAGAGAGTACATAATTACACTCTGGAACGATATTACAGTGGCTGATGAACATAATCAAGCAAAGAGATGCCGTCTCAATTCTACTTCATCTACTCAAACAAGTTTCATGATACGTGAGCCATCAACCGTCGACTACAGTTACTCATCCTCGGACGACGATGTGGCAGTACAGTTACCTACTCTTAGTATCCTCAAACAAGTTGAGGGGTTTGAACAAGGAGAATGTTCAAATGGTATCGTCATCTAACTCAGGAACTTCATGTAGTTTGTTAAACATCAAATCTATTTATTCATGTCACGATTACGATGACTGTTGTAGAGCGGAAGCGTTTTCGTGAAGTCACCAGCTATGCTAGCTATACACCAGAGCAAGGCGAAGCAAGCAGTTCTCGGAAAACCGTTGCAGATCCACCAGTTCTATCCGAGCAAGTGGAAGCTATGTATGGCCAACAAAATAAGTCAAATACAAACCCCACATCAGAACAAAGAAATGCAAGGTGTGACCGTGACAGAGCACGCCGACAAAGTTTGACATCCGAGCAAAGGGAGGAGATTAATGCCCGTAGAAGAGCTCGCCGCCAAAATTTGACACCTGAACAAAGAGAGGAGATCAATGCTCGGAGAAGAGTTCGCATTCAAAAATTGACACCAGAGGAGAGAGAGGAGATCAACGCTCGAAGAAGAGCTCGCACCCAAAATTTGCGACCTGAGGAGAGGGATGAAAGGTCACGCAGTCAAAACTTGACACCTGAGGAGAGGGAGATGATCAATGCTCAAAGGAGATCTCGCTATCAAAACTTGACACCTGAGCAGAGGGAGGCGATCAATGCTCGTAGAAGAGCACGCACGCATAATTTGGCGTTGGAGAGTAGACAAAAATTGACGGAAGAGGCCAGACAAGAGAGAAACGCACGGCAAAGAGCACGTCGGAAAAGCTTACCACCAGAGGAGCAACGGGCACTCTTGGATCAACGCAATGCAAGATACGCAGCTAGACGAGATGCCCCATGCAAAGAATCCATCGCATTGCAGTGCTCGACAAGTTCATCCGCGGGACATCCCTTCTCATGCTCCTACCCATTCAGCTATCCAAGTACGTTGGCACAAACCTTTGCTACACCCCAAGGTAATTATCACGTACTATGATTTTTTAAGTTGTTTACAAGTGAATCAATAATTTATGTAGTCAATAAAAAATAGGTAATATTTCTTAATAAATAATAGGTAATCTTGGAAGCATACGTGAAGAGGAAGAGGATCTCATCCTTTTTGCAGGAACAGGTATTGTGATGGTGTAGATGTCTTCCCACCACAAGATCATATACATACTCAAACTATGTAATAATGTTGCTCATACATTAGGTGACTGTTGGTCGTTTATACGCACCCATTTATATACCGCAAGTGGACGGTGTACATTGTAGCGTTTTCCCTCAGAGTATTCCAAGGTTTATATCGAATCCACAGGGATCAGCAAGAGAACCATGTTTAGGGTTTACTATTTCGTCTAACAAATCAATCCTAGCATGAAGTACTTATTGCACATACAAGAGCATGAAAAAGGGTGAAAGATGAGGGTTGTGCCGGTCGGCACAAGAGGTGTGCCGATCGGCACAGGAGCTAAATTGCACGAAAATTGCTTGAATGGCCTAAGGAACCTGATTAGGTCATGGGGTAAGTTAGCCAAGTCTGCTAGTTGAGATCGTAACCAAAAAGCTTAATCAAATAGCATCATAAACGGGATTACTCAATTATTGATAACCGAAGATCGGTAGGTCGAAGCCCCTTTCCGGAATGCCCTGTCACGACCAATTCGCCGTAGTCGCTGACCTCTTCCCACTCTACACATCACCTCAAGGATCATCGCGTATGCATTAGCGGCTGTTGAGGTACGGAGGCAACGTGCAAATATGGCGCATTACAAGATCCCAATGCTACCTTAACCACAATGGAGATAGTGAGAGATTGAACCTCTCACCTCTTATTGCCACCACAATTAAGATAACATCTAATACTTAGTCATCACTAAGCGTAGGAACAAGTGCATGTAAAGACCATAAAATCCAGGCAATCAATAATCAAAACCATTCATCCACATATTCAACCATACTTCAATGATACATAGTGCAAGATACATCACCATCTAGTAGGCCTACCTTGATGGATCACCTCTTTAGCACCAATGGTTCTTGATCAACAACTAGAGAACATGAAGAACGGGGCAAAGCCCCGGTGGCTCTAAACTTACTAGCTGTGTTGTCCCTCTGGCGGCCGATCTCTAACCCTAGGGCGTCTCATGGGTTATATATACAGTGGAGAGGCGTTTGGAGGCGAAAAGAACCAATTCTAAGTCGGTGCCGGTCGGCACCAAGGGTGTGCCGATCGGCACGACTCGTTTCCAGTTCGGACTCGATTTTCCTTTTTCGCAGCTCCGCCTTCCATAGGTCATATCTCCACCGTCCGGAGTCCAAACGAGGTAAACTCGGATTCTATCTTGTAGCCCTCGAAAAGATCTACAACTTTGGTATTCATTAGATCTCCAGATTCGGCCGTCTTGGTTCCCAAATATGCGATGCCAAAATATCTGTCTCCTCTACGCAGGTTTCCTTGCGGGGCCCATATCTCCTAGCTCCAGAATCCAAACGGGACAATCCATATGTGTTCCGGAAAGCTCTCGACGAGATCTACAACTTTCCTTTACATTGGATTCCCATTAGAGCACGTCTTGAACTTGAGATCCGCGGGACAATACAGTGCTGTTTCTGGACTGCGCGAATTGATCTTTCCTTCCGGATAAACCTTCTAGAAATCCTTAGCCATTGGGCCACGACCTTGGGCTTGCATGTTGGGTTCCATGGACGTCCAGAGGTGTCTTGTAGGTGCCATGGGCTTGTGGGAAGCCCTCCTTGCATGGCGAGTCGGGCTTCATGTCGATACTTCTCATATAAGAGCCATTTCTCGTCTTTTCACCTGTTTCTGCAATATAGCACTAAAACGACACTACATGTGGAATTCATCAAGGTTAGAGGTAAAACACATGATTATGATGAGAATATGGAGGATTATGGTACGATGTTGGTGGTTTTGGGCATATAAAAGAGGTACTTAGAAACCACCAAAAGCTCCCCCATGCTTAAACCTTTGCTCGTCCTCAAGTAAATAAATCACTTTACCCTCTAAAGGAGAGATCAGCGTTGCAGTCATGTCATCTTCACTTGCATTCATCAAAACACATGCATATCCAACCCGCTTTAAGAGTATAGCACAAGAGTTTTATATTGCACCAATTCTACTACTCAAAGATACTAGTGGGGAACAGATTATGACTTAGAACCGACCACAATGATCAAATAAAGTAGTTTCAACTCTCAAAGCAGATTACTCCTCAAACTAGGCCTTAAGATGATAAAGTTTTTCCAAAAATTCAGTCTCATTCATCCAAACAAAACACTCTCTTGCAAAGAATCAAGACAACACTCATCTCACAAACCAACTAGAAGTGATCCTATCTACAAATATTTAGTGGAAGGCTTTATGTGTAGCTTGGTAGGAAAACAACTAGCAAAACAATGTAACTTAGAATATTGTCAAATCAAGAGATAGTTCTACTTGGTTTTACAGAGACTTGTCAAAAAGGCCATTGGAATAACATGATGAAAGAGAGGAAAACACACGCTTTAGAAAGGTGGACATGTGCAAATGGCAAAGAATGATCTCAAGACACAAATGAAGTTCTCAAAATCGGATTGCACATGGTTGGAAGGATAGAGTTTCAGCCAATTGAATGCACTTACTTGAATATGATGGTTTTATGCACAATCTTCTATGAAGTCCACTCTTGCAACTTGATATAACACTATAAACAATCTTGATCTTCCATCAACAATCTTTAAAGTCCATTAACTAGTGCTTCGGAATGTAGATGACAATCCAACTCCCCCATGCTTAAACGATGCTCGTCCCGAGCATATAGGAAGTGGAAAAAGAAAAAGCACTAGTTAAACCTTTTATTTCTTCTCTTTGACCGTCTGAAACATAAATACTTGATTTCTGGAGATAACAGGGGGCTTTTCGCTGATTTTGTACTTTGTGCCGGTCGGCACAAACCCAACTTTTCTCCGTTTTCGCCTCAAATTGATCCTTTGCGCTTCAGAAAGTCTTCAGAGGTGTTTGGTGATGAAAATCTTCGTCTTGAGCAAGATATCTTGATAATTTGTGCATAAAACCATAGAAATAGTGCAACGGCTCGACGAGAAACTCATATCATAGGTTGTGGACAAGGATTTGGACAACACCAAAAGAAATATGGGTTTACAGGTGGGAATATTCAGCGAAATATGCACACATTCCAGAGTAGAATAGGCAATGCTGAATATGAATAAGGCTAGAAAACAAGTGATAGTTACGCAAACGGAATGGCCAGCTTCTAAGTATCATACCAAAAGAACACAAACTTGACCCAACTCACCAAATTACATGTTGCAATCTACAGGTTTATCATATAGGTGTAGCATAATTGGCTTTGGTAGGTATGATCGATGCAAGAGAGCAATATTTGCAGGATTAGAGAATAAGACGTTATAGTTTTCCAAAAATTAGTAAGGACTCAAGCTATGTTGGAGTTTTCTTTTAGAGAGCAAAGCATATTGTTATGAAGAACAATTCAATCATATGGGGTCTCTATCAAATCATCTGTCAACAAACACCACCACTAAAGCAAATAGAGTTCATAGAATTGGTGCTTAGTTCAAGTTCATTAAAATTCAGCGGGGGACAATTATATGCAACGAGTCATACATGCAAGTTCCAACAACAATAGCAACTTTCATCATATCTCTAGCAAAGTTCCTCATCATAATTATGCATTATTTAGAGTGAAAGCACAAGCACATAGGTGGTGATGATACAAGCCAGCTCCCCTAGATAGAGTAATGACATTTGGTCACCCTAAGGTAGCTATTAGGGATATGTCATTGTCCATTCTATATTCTAAGTGGCAAATTACAAACAACCTCTCGCATGAACAAAACGAGAAGGGCACCACACCATAAAAGAAAGCAAAACCCAAGTTGATAGCAAAAGGCAAGAGCAGCGAATGAGAAGAGAATAGGATTAGAGAAGAGAAGGAACTAAGAGATGTTACCGTCCTTTTAGTGAATTGAAGTTCAGAGCGTGCCTCCCCCATGCTTAGAATGTTGCTGAATTGGATGAGAGAAGCTTGATAGTAGGGGCAACAGCTGAGTGCCGATCGGCACAAGTGGTGCCGATCGGCACAGGGAGTGGTGCCGGTCGGCACACTCCATCCTCAGCATCGTTTTTGGATTTTCAACTCGATCATCGCCTTGTAGCTGCCGTCCCATTGCTCTCTCTTGTTCATGCGGCTGTTTCTCCTCAATTCCTTCAATTTTCTTCTTGTGAGATCGATTCTTTATTCCTGCAAAACAATTGAAGCACACACTACCCCCGAGGTGATGGTCGGGAGTAGAGGAATACCTACCAGCTAACAACAACTTCAAAGTTCCACTTGTGTCAATTTGATTCTAGCAGAAAATAAAACAAAATCCTAACGGGTGTACGTGTGTGCACAAGTGTGGATGCATGAAGTTAGCTATCACAATGTTAGCAAGCAAGACCATAACAATGTTGATCAGCATTTTCGTCTAAACACCATGCTCACACAAAAATGCTAAAAGAATGTGCATGCATACACAATTCTAGAGACATAAGTTACTCATTATTTAGTCTTGAAACAATGCTATCAAAGTGAAGAAAAAGGTTTTGAAGTTAGCAACGAAAGCTAGAGGCGTGGAAGCAACACAAGAGCAATGTTTACACCTAGCTCTAAGCACCATGCTTACAACTAGATTGCTAGCAATCTAAACGAAATTCTTTAACAACCAACGTCTAAACACCATGTTCATGACTTAGCCATTGCAAAACTCCGCTGGATTAGAAAGATAGCGCATTGAAAAGAGTAGCAATCAACCAATGCAAATGATGCAAAACATAGCAATGCAAATTAACTATCCAATGTTGTTCAACAAACAAGTATAAACACCACGTTACACCTACATTGCTAGAGAGAGTGTATACAAAGCCAATTAAGTGCTCATTGGAGAGTTCAAAGCAAGCTATATGAGTGATGAAGCGAATATGAATATGCAAAGTCAGAGGCTAGTGCGCAAATAAATAAAAAAACAGTTAGGCGGCGTCGATGGAATGCTTAGAAAAGCATTTGGGCATTTGTGCCGATCGGCACATGGGGTCGTGCCGATCGGCACATGGGGTCTTGGCTCTGGTATGTTATGAAAAATGAGTGGAGAAGGCTTAGGTAGGCTGAAATCAGATGGTTAAAATGCAGGCGGAAAAATTATGCAAATACAAAAACAAAGCAAGTGCTCACAAATTATGCATGCAGTGAATGATTTTGCAAATACTCACATAATGATGGTGATCTAAAAGAAAAAGTTAAACTAGAACAAATTAGACACAAGTGAACCAATTGAGTGGGTAAAGCTCACATCAAAGCAAAAACTCTAGGTTGCCCTCCTAGCAGCACTAAACAATCCACACAAAAGACTCAAAAACACGGGTTGCCTCCCGAAAAGCGCTTTAGTTATAGTCGAATAGCTAGACTTCTTACATACCTGATTGTGCGAAGCCATGGTTCTTGGTGTAAGATCCCAATGATATCCATGCAGCTTGTACTATGCAAACTTCGTCGTGGTTGACTCATAGCCCGTCTTTATTGTGTTGCATATTGCTCAATGTGTGTAAGTGATATAATGCTCTTGAGTCTTCAATCTTGTTCAACTTCTGATCATTTGCTCACGGGAGAATTGCTCAAGCTATTTTCATTGTTGTCATCTTCGTCTCCTCCTTAATCTTGCCATTGATAATCTGCAGCTCCTGTTCCTTCTGAATTTCGTGTCACAACAGAATGAAATAGGTTCTAAAACCTGTACCATAACGTAGGTAGCAAAAATATCTTTCCAACGAGTGCTCATACACCTCAAACGGATTCCGTATGAAGGACTTATGAGTTTTTTACTCCAAGGCTGCGTGCTGTTTGAAAATCTGACAGCTCGCGCAGCGTCCAATGATTAGCTCATAAATCCTTGTAGAAACATCCAAATCCAGCACCGTTTGATGTGTTGGAAAGAAGACTTGAAGCTCTATCCAGATATAAAAGTTTCATATATTGATCAGCTCGGAGAACTAACAGAATTACCAATGATTTCAGCTTCTTGCTTCGTCTTCCGGAGAATCTTGACGACTTCATCTTTTCAAGCATCGGAGCATGTGTCGGCTTGTCCTATGACTTGTGAATTTGATCAATGTTGCACAGCAAAGTATGATGATGTAGAGTCGATGCAACTTCTCAAAACTTGCCCATTGATCCACCAAGCTGAGGGAGAAAAATTCCGAAGAAATCTGCCATGTCCTGTTCCAGCCGACGACTTGTTTGTGCTTTTCTGCTGCGACCAGGAGGAATTAGAGGCTGAAACCTGTGCCATTGCGTCGGGCATCAAATTATCTTTCCAACGAGTACTCGTGCGTCCTCATCGGACTCCGTATGAGGGAGATATGGCCGTTTTTCTTAAGGTATGTCAGGCTGTCTCGCGATAAATCCGAATTGAATTCAAACCTTCCAAATATTCAAACTCCGTGTTTGGAACGACTTGAATCCGTGTCAATCATCAAAAGGAAGTCTTCTAAATGTTGGAAACCCATAGATCATGTGGATATTGGACTTTAATTCCATATTTGACTCAAACTTCCAATCGTTTGCATCTCTCGCGAAATATCCAAACAGCCTGCGCAGCATCTCGTATTTTGGCCATAAATCCTTGTAGGAAGCTCCAAATAATGCGAGACTTGAACCGTTGGAAACTAGACTTGACGCTCTTTCAGAATGTCAAATTTGTAGGCCTTGCAATCGTTTGTACTGACGTGCACACCTCTGGAAAGTCAGCAAACAGAATAACAACTCATGATCAAGAATTTATCCACCATGCCTTCAATGTTATCAATTGAAATCCTCGTTCTTCATGGTAAATAGCCCTCAATCTTCTCTCCCATTACCTATTGCTGTAAACAAGCCAAATCTTCGCAGAGCATTAGTTAAAAAAAATTATTGACACACAAGAGCGTACCTCCTCTCGAGCAGTGTGGTGCCGATTGGCATGGGCGTTGCACCGATTGGCACTAGCGAGTCTTTCATGGAGAAGGGCTCCATAGCAGATGATGGGCCACTAACAAAGTTAGCACCTACTGCTATGGAGGTTGTGTGCCTAGCCTTGTACATTTTTCAATGGACACACAAACAAAGAAAAACAGGGCATATGCAATAAAAAGATATAGGATTAGTTCGATAAACTAGATAGATCGCCCTAGGTTCGAGTTGCCGATCCCCGGCAACGGCACCAGAAAAAGCCTTGTTGGTCGTTTATACGCACCTATTTATATACCGCAAGTGGACGGTGTACATTGTAGCTTTTTCCCTCAGAGTATTCCAAGGTTTATATCGAATCCACAGGGATCAGCAAGAGAACCATGTTTAGGGTTTACTATTTCGTCTAACAAATCAATCCTAGCATGAAGTACTTATTGCACATACAAGAGCATGAAAAAGGGTGAAAGATGAGGGTTGTGCCGGTCGGCACAAGGGTGTGCCGATCGGCACAGGAGCTAAATTGCACGAAAATTGCTTGAATGGAATGGCCTAAGGAACCTGATTAGGTCATGGGGTAAGTTAGCCAAGTCTGCTAGTTGAGATCGTAACCAAAAAGCTTAATCAAATAGCATCATAAACGGGATTACTCAATTATTGATAACCGAAGATCGGTAGGTCGAAGCCCCTTTCCGGAATGCCCTGTCACGACCAATTCGCCGTAGTCGCTGACCTCTTCCCACTCTACACATCACCTCAAGGATCATCGCGTATGCATTAGCGACTGTTGAGGTACGGAGGTAACGTGCAAATATGGCGCATTACAAGATCCCAATGCTACCTTAAACACAATGGAGATAGTGGAGATTGAACCTCTCACCTCTTATTGCCACCCACAATTAAGATAACATCTAATACTTAGTCGTCACTAAGCGTAGGAACAAGTGCATGTAAAGACCATAAAATCCAGGCAATCAATAATCAAAACCATTCATCCACATATTCAACCATACTTCAATGATACATAGTGCAAGATACATCACCATCTAGTAGGCCTACCTTGATGGATCACCTCTTTAGCACCAATGGTTCTTGATCAACAACTAGAGAACATGAAGACGGGGCAAAGCCCGGTGGCTCTAAACTTACTAGCTGTGTTGTCCCTCTGGCGGCCGATCTCTAACCCTAGGGCGTCCCATGGGTTATATATACAGTGGAGAGGCGTTTGGAGGCGAAAAGAACCAATTCTAAGTCGGTGCCGGTCGGCACCAAGGGTGTGCCGATCGGCACGACTCGTTTCCAGTTCGGACTCGATTTTCCTTTTTCGCAGCTCCGCCTTCCATAGGTCATATCTCCACCGTCCGGAGTCCAAACGAGGCAAACTCGGACTCTATCTTGTAGCCCTCGAAAATATCTACAACTTTGGCATTCATTGGATCTCCAGATTCGGCCGTCTTGGTTCCCAAATATGCGATGCCAAAATATCTGTCTCCTCTGCGCAGGTTTCCTTGCGGGGCTCATATCTCCTAGCTCTAGAATCCAAACGGGACAATCCATATGGTTCCGGAAAGCTCTCGACGAGATCTACAACTTTCCTTTACATTGGATTCCCATTAGAGCATGTTTTGAACTTGAGATCCGTGGGACAATACAGTGCTGTTTCTGGACTGCGTGAATTGATCTTTCCTTCCGGATAAACCTTCTAGAAATCCTTAGGCATTGGGCCACGACCTTGGGCTTGCATGTTGGGTTCCATGGACGTCCAGAGGTGTCTTGTAGGTGCCATGGGCTTGTGGGAAGCCCTCCTTGCATGGCGAGTCGGGCTTCATGTCGATACTTCTATAGAAGAGCCATTTTGTCGTCTTTTCACCTGTTTCTGCAATATAGCACTAAAACGACACTACATGTGGAATTCATCAAGGTTAGAGGTAAAACACATGATTATGATGAGAATATGGAGGATTATGGTACGATGTTGGTGGTTTTGGGCATACAAAAGAGGTACTTAGAAACCACCAACAGTGACGATGATAATTCTCGGCACAAAGAACTTATATCAATGTTGTGCCATACACCAGCATCTGTTGACAACCCATCGTCAGCCCCACCTGCATCGATTGACAATCCATCATCAGACCCAGAAGACTGCGTCTGTTCTGATTCCTCAACAGAAAACTTTGCGTCAGATGATGATAATTCTAACATTTCTGAAGAACAAGACGATGAGTACTTCATATTTGCTTCGAGAGGTATTGTAGACGTCAAGGATACCTCCTTAATTATTTAGTTGCATGTAGTACATAAATTGAAACCCATATAACATCGACCATCTCATTTATCCAGGTGACAACGAAGATCTTGATGGCCAAGTTGATTCCTCTGCACCGGATCCCACTACTCCTGACCCTTACGATCGTGTCTACCAAAACATACCAGATAGTACTCACAAGCTTGAGCCAATGCCTGACTGCAAGCATTGTGGCGCAAAGAGATTCCAGTATGAGCCAAACAGATTTTGTTGTCGATCCGGAAAAATTAAATTGGCACACTCGGAACCTCCTATGGAACTTCAGAGACTGTACACAAGCCCAGATCCCAACGCCGTGCATTTCAGAGATAACATTCGTTACTTCAATGGACACTTTTCATTTACCACGCTTGGAGTTAGCTTGGACAATAGATACACTAATATGAGGTCAAGAGTGTACACATTCCGAGCCCACGGTCAGATTTACCACAATGTCTTCTCATTTGGTCAGACGGAAGATGGGCCTAAGCATCTGGAGCTCTACTTTTACGATGACGATCCGACTCTACAACATAGGTTTCGGCGCTCCCCAAACCTGGACCGAGATGTCATCCGGAGGCTTGTTGAAATCCTCAAGGACAATCCGTATTCCCAGACATTCAGAAATATTGGTGGAGCAGATGACCTAGAGGAATATCGTATTGAACTGAACACCGACATGAGACTGGATCAACGTAGATACAACTTACCTATATCATCAGAGGTCGCTGCTGTTTGGTCGAGAGTAATGACCTTCGTAAGCACTTCGAACGTAGTGTCTTTCTCTTCGGTAACAACAACTTGAGATACAGAATCCAGCCATATTATGGAGCTATGATGCGTTGTCTTACCCTCTTTTCTTCCCGAGAGGGGAGATTAGCTGGCATCCTGAGATTCCGAAGGTTGGCGTCAGCTTGGATGAGATAATTCGATCCCGTAGGAATCGCCGACAAATCATGGTATTCCTCTAACATAACTAGCATGTGTTCATTTTTTTCTTATATTCTTTGTTATACTTCTCCATATAATTTTTATTGCGGAACATTTCTGTAGGTGCATATACGAACAGTCGATTGTGTGTCTCTGTTAGAGACTACTATTGCTACAAGTTTCAAATGCGTCGTGGTATATTTAACACCATGCTACATGGAAAGCGCCTATTCCAACAGTATGCGGTTGACATGTACATTAAAATTGAAAGCTCGAGGTTGGACTATATCAGACATCATCAGAAAGAAATACGGGCTGATGATCTATACCAAGGTATTGTTGACTGCCTTCAAGCTGGGGAGTATCGTGGGAATGCAGTGGGCAAAAGAACCATACTTCCAGGATCATTTATTGGCGGAAAACGAGATAAAAAACGTAGATATTATGATTATGCTATGGCCTTGGTGCAAAAGTAGGGAAAGCCTGACATATTTCTAACCATGACTTGCAACCCTAATTGGGATGAGATAATAAGTGAGCTTGAGCCTGGACAACCCCGCAAGACCGCCCCGATTCATTGTGCGGGTATTTAGAGC
>JAAXCT010001775.1:0-127284 GCA_012490785.1 Eragrostis nindensis | reverse complement strand
AAAAGTTATGAACTGATAGGCAATAACCTTTTTTTTCACAAAAATATCTGTTGTGGTCTTGTGGATTTAGATAGTGTGAAGAAAATGTGTTAGTAAATGAAATCCATAACCATCTTCCCAAAGAACAAGCCTTCCTTCAGTTTTAACCTAATTTTTGAACCATCTCGTGGCGTAAGTATCTCTTTCGCTTGTCCGCAAAAATCTTGTAGCGAAGTTACCACCAAGGCACCCTGTATGCAAAATATAGAGCTTGAATTTAAAGTTATTAATCTGCATTGTGCATAAAAAGTATTTTCCATAGCTAATAGATATGTGATTTCTTAATTCACGAAATCTAACTTCAATGTCCTACATTATTATTTCAGAAGAGAAGGCATTCAATAAAGAGATGAAGAGGAAGCTGGACGAACTGAAAGGCACGGCATCTTCCCTTAGAACTCAGAAGAGAGACCAGAAAACTAAGCTCAGGGGACTGGAAAGCACAGTCACAAATCTTAAGAACACTCAAAAAGAACTGGAAACAGCTCTCACAGAGAAGACACAGCCGCATCAACCTAATGGAAGAGACAGCCACAAATCTAAAGGAGGCTAAGAAAGAACTGGAGGCATCTCTCAAGGAGAAAGAAAGTCGGATCAAACAAATGGAAGAGAAAGCCACAAACATCAAGAACTCTCAAAAAGAACTGGAAGCAACGCTCAGGGAGAAAGATATCCGCATCAAACAATTGGAAGAGAAAGCCACTAAGGTTAACAACACTCAAAAGGAACTGGAAGCTGTTCTCAGGGAGAAAAGCAGCCGCATCAGCCAAATGGAAGCAAAGGCTACTGGTTCAAGCCCTGATCAGATGGCAGCTCTGATGGAAATCCTTCAACAAAAGGAAGCCGAACTCGAAGAGATCAAGACCAAGTTCCAAGGTTACGAGGTAACAAAAAAAACGTATGTGAATGATAAGAGAACTCCTGCGCAAATGAACAATGCAAGTGCAACACCTGACATTGCGGTACCCCAAAAATCTACAAACTCAAGCAGTGCAGTTCCCGTCAAATCTGAAGAAAAAGTCTCTGCCAATATCACTGCTGTGGAAAGTAGTCACCCAAAGAACCAATCTTTAGAAGACAAGAGATCTGCCAAAACCACGGTTTTGGGAAGTAGTCTTCCAAAAGACAGATCTTTAGGAAATAAGAGATCTGCCAATAACACAGTTTTGGGAGTAGTCTCCCAAAAGACAGATCTTTAGAAGAAAAGAGATCTGCCAATACCACAGTTTTGGGAAGTAGTCTCCCAAAAGACAGATATTTAGAAGAAACGAGACGAGCCAATACAACAGTTGTAGAAAGCACTCGCCCAAAAGAAAATCTTTAGAAGAACAAAGATCTGCCAGTACCACAGCTGTGGAGAATAGTCCCCCAAAAGACAGATCTTTAGAAGAAAAGCAGTTGAAATTCACAACTAACAAGGAAGATGATAGCATACAAGGCAACATAAATGATTTTGATGAATATCTAGATGATATTTATGGAGAAAGTTATTCAAAGAAGTCTGGATCCCCTAAGAAGAACAAGAAGTTTCTGACCAACAATCAGGTAGACAGCGAAGGAGATGAACTGGATGGTTTTGGACAGTTATGGAACTCCCTAGATCAGGACAGTGACCGCGTCCGATATAACAAACTGCTGGAGAAGGAAAATGCTAATGATGCTTCTCAAATCAGGAAGCCCAAAATTAGTATGCCAGTAAACAGTGACGACGCCAAACAGAAAAATAAGAAGCAAAAAAAGAAAAAATCTAAGTCCAAGAAGAAGAATAGCTGATATTGCCGCTATTAATGTTGGAGGTGAAGATGCTAACAAAGGGGGCGTCAGATGCCAAATCGATCCCAAAATGAGTTATTTGAACCTCCTAGATTTTTGGATAATAGACAAGAAGCAATGCTACTTTTCGTATGACGAGATACAATGAACAAAATGCAGGCAAATTGGCAGAGGGTGGCTGAGAAAATAGTGTTCAATTCATAGATCATAGCAGCAGCACATAACTTTTTTTGTACAATACTAATATGATTATCGGTATTGCTTTATCCAAACTCAATAGTAAATGCTTTCATATTTCATTATCTGTTGAGAGAGCAAACAGTTCTTCACAAAGTATGTGTATCAGTATTCCATTTTTTTTACTGTACTGTAAAATCATTCTGCGTCATGTAAAATCGTACAAACAACTATGCTGAGAGCCTGAGATTCCACTAACCCCAGAAGTCCACGACAACAGACATGGTACAGCCAGGCCGTGTGTAATCATTACTGCTCCGCGAATTGAAACTAAATCCAGTTAGCAGTTGCTTTGCTTTACATTCATGACTGGATGGGTGCGCGCGACAACTACGACAACAGCTGCAGAACAACGAATGCTGCTTAGTCAAGCCTAATCACGGCAAAATGAAACAGTAAAACACAACAGATAGCATACAACAATCCGATAGAGCAGGTTCAGGAACAAAACCTAGAGAGTTTCTACTTCCAAGATTTGACCATTCCCTCCCAAGAGGTCAATTGACGGGCGCCCCCCACCTTCGCCGCCGTCCGCCGCCGGAAAACCGTGGCATTCCGGCCGCCAGCCGCCCCTTTTGGCCTCCTCCTTCAATCCGAGCCTCGTGAATATGAGCCGCACACCAACTTACGATGACGGCTCCGGTACATTTGCCGGCAGCCCCCACAGATAGGGCCGCTGATTTTTTTTAGAACTCCCCGAACTTTATTTAATTAATAAGTGTAAGAATTACAAACCTATCTGGTGGTGTCAAAACCAGACATGTCTACCAATATTGCTATATATGGAGCTTCTAGCTATGACATGTGCATCGACATTGGAACTTCTCTTCTCATGGACAAACTCCACCGAGATGAAGTCTCTTTTCCTTCCTTTGATCTCTCTCATGATCTGGCCATAGGAACCCAAAGCTTCTCCCTTGATATTATTGACGACTGATAAACAGTCACTAGCAAGTCTGAAGTTCTGCAGTGCTAGGTCAGCTGCAAGAGACATACCCTCCCTGCACGCAAGCGCCTCAGCGATCTCCGGGTCCGTCAAGCCCTCTATGACAACAGCTGAAGCACCTAGGAAATTTCCACCATCGTCGCGAGCAACCGCAGCCAAAGCCGCTAGGCTCGTGTTCTTGGATAACGCCGCGTCAACATTGACCTTTGTAAAACCTCGCGGAGGAGGAATCCATCGAGGAATATTTACCTGGCGTACTTGGCGTATCTCCTGTGCCGGCTTACACATCTCCAATTCTTTAATGTATCGATCAACAAAACCATTTGTAGAGAGTGGGCTTTGAAAGATGCCTTCATGTATCGCTTTCCGTCGTGAATGCCAGATTGCCCACAACCTGATCACCACCCGGACTAAATCTTCATGTGACATTGTTCTGATCAATTCTGCCAACCAACCTCTAGCATTTTGGACTTGAATTTGACTCAAGTGCTCAGTGATCTCTTCAGGTTCTAATGCCCAGACACACCGTGACATATTGCAGTCCCAAGAGCTGAATGCCTCCATGAATCCTTCGTGCCACAGATCCCACAACAACTTGTCGTCGCCATGTTTCAGTGGTGTCGAACATCAGTCGTAGGGATCGAATGTTGAGCAAGCCTCCACAAGAACAACCTAACCTTTGATGGCACTTTAATCTTTCAAAGGTCTGTCCACTCCTTCTGGTCAGCTCTTACATCTGATCTCCCAGACGTATGTTCTATCATGCCTCCCTAGGGCAATGCGTTCAGTAGCATCTGGGCCGCCGCTCGCCCAGTGGCACGTACAAAACATGGAAGGTCCAGAAAATGATGGGTGCGATCGGTCCGAAAATAGAGGAAGCGTCGGATCCATAGTTTGCAATTTCGGTCAAACTGGTCCGGTTAGCAAAACCGGTCAGTTTTCGCTCAAAATCAACATTATGTATTGTAGCAAAACAGAAAACCAGTCGGTTTTACCGGTTTACCAGACCGTTTTTTTTTTTTAAAGTTTTTCCAAGATTGCAAACCTTGATCGGAGCAGGTAGTTGTGGCGTTCTGACGGCTGCAGCTGCCCTATTCCCCAAACTATGCGACAATAAAAACTACTGCTTATACGATAGACAACTATAGGTAAATAGTAATCATCAAGTTCAAAGTACTCTCATTCCTGCATCCCACAAAAGTTAGGAAGCAACCCAATTCGATTGTTTTCGGTCCAATTTATTCTTTTTATATGGTCAGCTTAGTTTTAAGTTAGGTATAAAAGCTAGGTTTTGGTTTAGGGCCTGTTTGTTTGAGTTGTTGCTTTTGAGCTTTTGGAAAAGCTGGCTGTTAGATTTTTAATGTTGACTTTTGTAATATATATTAAGTTTCTCAGCATGCCAAAAGTCAGAAAAGCAGCTCTCAGCAAGCTTTTCAGCTTTTAGTTCATTTCATCAGAAATCAGCTTTTCAGCACTCTAAAAGCTAGGTCAGAAGTTTACTGTTTGTTTCAGCTTTTCAGCTAGCTAGCTTTTCAGCTGGAAAAACCAGCTGAAAAGCTGACACAAACAGGCCCTTAGGCTAGCTCTTGGCTTTCGAAGCTGGTCAAATAGGTCACCGCTTTGGATTGAAATGGATAAGCTACCTTGCTTTCCTCCTCGCATATCTATCCGTCGGAACACAAACTTAGATCCTAAGCATCACCACAATGGCATAGAAAAGCACGTTGGGCTGTGTGGCCTTAGTTAAATAGTAGCAACAGCCTGATCTTCTTCTCTATGGCGGAAGCCCATGCTCTAAAGGAAGGTTTGAAATTGGCACAACACATCGGGTGTAATCGCTTTATCATTCAAACAGATTGCATGCAAGTAGCTGAAACAATGAAAGGAGGTGGATACTCAGCGACATCCGCAGCAGCAATTTATGAGGAGTACAGTACCTTATGGAATGGGTTCGATGATGCATCAATTCAGCATTGCAACCGGGAAGCCAATGGTAGCATATGAACTAGCTAGAGAAGGTTTTAGCTTGTATCTGGGTCGATGAACCCCCTAGTTTTATTTTTGGTGCTCTCATGAACGATGTAACTGTTTTATCTAATCAATAAAGCTAGCCGGATGGCATTCCCTCAAAAAAAAAAACAGCCTGTTCTTCTGTGTGGATGGAAATAGCATGATGTTTGGGTATTTCTTGGAATACTCACCTATTTGCAAAAATATATCAATATATATAGCATGTTCTTCATCAGTTTTTCAACATTTGATGCTTAGGCTAAATGTGTATATGCTTTGAGACGTAAAAATGGCTAAAGTAAGCATGGTAACGAAAAAAATAGAATTTACTATGCATTGAAGGAATGTGATATTTCATTTAGGAAAAAAATGGAAATTAGTTCTTGAAAATGTGAAGGTAATTGGAAGTAAACACAATGTTACAAAAATGTCGAGTATTCAACATTTTTTTGGGCCTACTGCCATATTGAAATCACTAGAAAGTATATGGGCCATCCAAGCATGCCGTGCTCCAAGCTCACCATCCATTTTTGACGCTCCATGGCCCAATGCGACATGAAGATTCAACAACTGTCCACAAAAAAGCTATCTCTAGTTGGCAATGAAAAGGATGAGTTTTGGATCTGTTTGTCCCTAGCAGACCCACCAATAGTTTAATTGTTTAGGGAACCCATATGACATTGCTAGAAGTTCAAAGTAGATCATCAGTATATTTTACTCCCATATCTGATAAACCTAATAAAGCATCACATTGTGTCATTAAGCTTTTCAAGCATTTGACAAAAGAAAACTGGTACAAATTTTGCTTTATCTTAATTTCAATTGTCACCTTCTAATTCTTTACCGTTCATGATATGTTCTAGAATTTGGTTAGCTCATATGTTCTAGAGAAAATATATTTATCAAATGATTTTTATATGTCATACATAACAATGACACAATAAATAACTTTGGCCTTAGATATGTTGGTTAGGAAACATTACACTATGCCACTTTCATTTGAATTCTTATGTGTATGCAAAAAAAATTTTAAATGATGGCAGCATTTCTTCTTGAGATGAATATTTACGACACAAAATGTATCATTGGAATGTAATGTAATAGAATAACATATATTTAGGAACAAATTAAATATGCAACAATGTTGAACTTATCCTTAAAAATGTTGCCTGAGCTACTTCAAATTTTAAGGATTGTATGTCAATGTATCTCCATAAATTTCATTACGAAGCTTACAAGAAAAGACCTTATAGCATTTCGAAGATACTCGTCTAATTAAGTCAAAGAGTAGTCCTAGCTCAAAACAGAGAAGTAATATATAGAGTCCAGGCGTAGTGCCAACTTTGCTCAAACCAATCTAGATCACGTCCTCTATGCTTTAGTTTGATGTCTTTCATTTTACTCGAAAGAATATCGAGTGGTTCTTTCAATGGACATATGCCTTTCTACTTTAGTGTTCACCATTCTCTCATTTGCAAGTGTGTATCTATGGTCTTTCGAAAGACAAAACCACCCATGAAGACACCAAGAGAGCAAACATCAAGTGGTAAACAATCATACTTGACTTAGTGAGGCCGCTTTACGCATCAGAACACAAGTTTGCATATGGTGACATTTTGACTAATTTGTCATCAACCACGACATGATTTGGGGCCCCTATAAGATCCTCTCAGAGTTTTCCATCGAGCATCTCAACTATGACGTGGTGAAGGGCTACCAACTTGTTATAAGCCTCCATTTCTAACTCTAAACAGAAGATCCACAATTAGTGTTAGATGAAATGGACCCCATGCTTCTCAGTTTTAGTGTCGATTTTGCTTTATGAACTTTTGTAATATATAGCATATCCGCCATAATGGCAAAACGACAGAAAATTTATAATTCACTCAAATTCTTTTGATAAGATATAGTTGCACCAACTGTAGTACACATGAGCAAATTAAACTTTTGTTATTCTAATATTATGGCAAAAATCATCCTATATCCAATACATGTTCTATTTACCACCTGGTCCCAACCAAGTAGCTCTAGTTCTCCACTTTCAGCCTCTAGATAAACTACGGGCAAGCTATTAGTTTGTGTGCTCGACCGTGCCTAAAATGAACAAAGGAAAACCCGTGCCAAACAAGATCATTTCATCTGCTTTTTTGTGTGGATGCATATCCCTGACGCGATTGTAGGTAACACAAAGCATAACAAGAAGGCAGAAAGGAATAAGAAGAATGCATATGGATGAGGGAAGGAAGAAGTGGGTAGAAGAGACATTTTAAGTTGGATGCCATGTTTAAAAATAAAATAAAATTTAGGTGGCTTTGAGCCTCTAAACAAGAGCTGAAAATTGCGGACGAGGGATGAGACCAGCCAGATGCCAAACAATAGCACACAATAAACACGATTGTTTTTTATGGGTGAAAAAGGTTGAATCCCTCCGAGACGCGACTATATCAACTGACCTAAATACAGCGTTGAATACCCCCTCTTACAAAAAGCAATCTTCGTTGCACAGCTAACTTTTCCTTTCCTTGATTTTCAATAAACGAGAAGAGCACATTTTGGCATTTTGAAACCTATGCAGTGGCATGGCATGTCAAGGCTTGCAAATCGAAACCATGCCTACAAAATACTAATAAAGCCAATAGCTGTCAGAAACCATGGACGTCGCCGAGAGAAGATCCTTTTAGAAATGAGAATTACTGCTGAGAAGAGCAACAAAGTAGTAAACAATAACGTCACTGCAGATTCAGATAGCATCAAGAAACTACAGTTAATCAGGTAGACAAGCGCTGTAAAGCAGTGTAATGCAGAACCCAGAAGCAATTCGCCAAATAACGTCACGCGTTTAACAGCTCACTAATTCAGTCTACTTAACTTTAATTTCACGCACTATCCAGCTCCAACGAATTACGTTTGACACCACCAGCAGTCAGGTCCAAAATCCATGCTAGCCACAGACACCGATATCGGTCATCACTTCCTGATGACCGCCCCATACCTCCCGGCAACCTGCACGACAGGCAACCGCACCATGAAAGATCAGAGCAGCTCCGTCGCCACACATGTATACAGCACAAGAACGCGTCTCTGAGAGACCAACTGACGCGACAAGCAAGTGGCAGCTGCGGGGAGATGAAAAATATGCAGAGATACAGTGGGATGAACTTACACTAGGGCGGTTTTTCTTGGCCGCGTCGGCATCTTCTTCCTTCGCCGGCGCCCTCTGGAACGAACTCAGGTCCGTCTTCCTCCTCCCAGTGGCGGACGCACCACCATCCGGTGCCGCTCGCCTCTTCCTCCCTGCTCGCTGTCCGCCACTCTCCTCCGGATCCTTAGCAGCACGGAGCAGTCAAACATGTCATTTAATTTGGCAACAAGCACACTAACATTTCTCAGTGTTGACTTGCAAAGTTGCAATGGTCGCGTCAGAAGAAGAACCAGGGCAGGGTTACGTACGGAACATTCCACAATGTCATCATCTTCAGGTTCATCGAGAGGCCACGGTTCCACGCTAGATGAGCTCTTCAGCTCCTCGAATGCGCTGAGTGCGCCTGTCAGCAGGTGGTGGGAGCTTGCACTTGCCATGGAAATGGTTTCCTTTCCTTGCGCCTGCACAACAAGAATGTCCTCAGCATTTTTTTTCTCATTTTTTTAGTTTCTCTGCTAAAATATTGTAAGATGATAGAACGTGGCTCAAGAAAGGATAAGCGCATTGTAACACCACACCTGCATACATTGATCCAGCTCGTCTTTTGTTCCTTTTTCATCGATATTAATAGAATCCACCATAGAATTAGTCACCTTGTTCTGCAAATTCAACCAGACGTTTTGTTAGAACTGGATATAAAACTAGAAATGTTACACGGTTAGGATATTCAGGTATTTGGCTTCCAGAATGTCTCGCTTTATCGATGTTTACCTCCAAGCAGGAGTGAAATGCCATCTTGTCATCCTTTTCGACAAATTCATGCAGCGCGCGGTTCAAGTCGTGTACAGAAAGGACCTGCATTTTCTGGATAAAAGATGGATATAAAATTTTGGTGAAGGAGTATTAACTTACATTTTGCAATTAAACGACTAACATAATGATGATGCCCAAAGCGTAGTAGAGTACGACTGTGTGACATCAATAGGACCAAAGGAATGTTAAATGTACCAAGTTACTCTCTTCAATCAGAGCTTCAATTGTCTGCACGTTGAGCTCACTTGGACCAGGTTCTCCAGAGATTTCAGCATTTTCTAAAATTGACAGAGAATAGTTCAACAGTTCACATTAATCAACTGGAAATACAACACTCATTTTGTTGGTCAAGTAGTATCGACAAAATGAAATGATCTCTTTTCAAGAACATGCCAAACTCTGTGTGTCATTGTGTTAAGTGAGAGAGACAACAGAACCATGAAAGACGATAAATGCAGACGGCCTGAAAGTACAGTTCATTTTATTTGCATCTTTTGTGTTTACAGTCTTGCTATTTAATTTCAATCATTACTTTCTGTAACTTTATATTAAAATCCAGAAGTAAAGTTATAAATTAAGAAAACATATTTGTGATAAAATAATAATATAGTTTTTATCCGGCCAATCTATATTGTTTTAAGTGTGTTTATGTAAAATTCAGAAATGTAATCAAGAATAGGAACTCAATATGTGCACCACCCACGACTCATGAATGAATCCTCCAACCCCTCTTATAACAGTATAAACACGTAGTGAAGACATCATTCGAAATAGACACTAATTAATGAATACCTTGCATACTTGGACACCTTTTCCATGATTTTGAAAAGTAAAGGATATCTTGTGGGTTCGCAACCTACAGCAGCAACAGTAGAAAACAGAAACAGTCCAAGTTCTAAGTAGCATTAAAAAGGGATCCCACAGCATTGGTAAGTTCTTCCACTACCTTGCCAACATACTTCTGACCAAATTGCTTCGAATTTGTTGTAGAGATCCCAGGGTAGTTCACCTGAAGAAGAATTCAATATCTTTCATTTTATAATCTTGGAAAAAGAAAAAGGGATCAAGAGCTTCTGATTTACCTTTATTCTAACTAGTGGAAGTTTTGGGTCTGACACACTTGCTGCTGTTTCCCTACTTTTCACAATAAGTTTGCTTACCTGAAGCAGATCAGCAATCAGTAATCCAAAAATAAGCACGAATTTCTAAAAATACAATGCAGTGCTAAAAACCAAGAGAAAACACAACAAAAAAAAAATGAAACATTGTTGATGGACCTGGGTAAATATGCCATTCTTGTACTAATTCATTCAGCCTTGGCCATATGTTCAGTAAATTGGCAGAGTTTTTTTTTTTGGGGGGAAAAACAAGCTATATAGTTGGAAACTTACAACTTCATGCAAATGTGCATAAACAGTTGCTTCATCACTAGGATCTACATCCACCTGATCTTCCAGTAGAACCTACATGACATTGGCTGATATGAATTTCACATTACTGAAAGCAAGGGAGAATTAAGGAGTGACTTACCTCTGCGTATTCAAAAGGTCTAACAGACTTCAACAGTATTTTGAATGTCCTGTACTGCCTACCCTACTCAAGGAAGCATGATAAATTAGGCAATGACAATATGTTGATGGCTAATACAACAATGTAACAGCAATAAGGACCTTGATTTCTAATAAGAGCACATGCTTTGGCTTGGCTTCTGCACCGATCAATGAGGTGGCGATTGTAGAGCCTGGTTGGGTGACGTGGAAACCCATTCCAGGAACTCCCTGTAAAGTAAGTGATTGCAGAAACGTGAAGTTAAAATAAATAAAAATACATAAATAGTGAACACTTGACTAAACATGCATGAATTGCAATTTTTGTTTTGTTAAAGAAGGCACATGTCTTGTTACCTGGGGTTCAATGAAGCATTCATGCTCATGTCCCCAAATTACCAAGTCCAGAAAACGTGGTAATAGTTGTTCACTGATAGCGTTGTTAGGACTTCCCTTTGTCCTGCCGAAACAGAAATCAAAACTCTCATCAGAAAGTGTTGCCACAAACATAAATTATGAACCGATTGTACAATCAAACTGCACACCTGTTCTGATGAAGAACCAAGAGGTTGAACCAGTCAGACAGTGGCATATCATCTTGACTTTCAGGTTGCATCCAGTTGACTGCATGAGGTTCCTGAAGAATGCATACATGTAAGCATATTCAGAACTAGAATGTGATAGCTCCACCTCCAACAAAATTCTGAAAATTGTACAGATCATAAGAAAGCTGCGTAGTGAACAACTACATGTAACATTTGATTCAGTCTCCCATCCCTAATGTTACCAAGTCCATAGAGGGCAACAGAAGTTTCAGCCTGAAATAATACAGGTTGCAGAATTAGTCACTAAAAATAATAATAGTTGTCTAGATGAAATTTCATATAGTACAGAAGTATAGTTAGATGTACCTTTTGATAAGTATAGGGGAGACTGTTATTTTGCCAACACCAGAGCTTCCAAGATCCATTTTCCCAAAATAATTCAAGAAATTACAAGCTGAAAGAATATCGATTGCAGACATGTAATCCTACAAGGAAAAAAAATGGTTAATATTGATTAGACTGTCACAAGAGGGAACACAGAAGAAAACAGAACTCAGAGCTGCACATACAACACCAGTAGGATCATCATGGTTCCCATGGATGGTGAACACAGGCAAGCCAACCTTGTAGTTTGGGTCCTCAAAATTCACTTGGCCAGACCTGAAACTCATAATTTGTTAAATAGACGAACAGTTCTACCCGGAAATTTTCAATTCAGTCTAGCTAGTTAGAGAAATAATAACGTCTAGACGTTCAGACATGAGTTGAAGTGATGGGTTGCCTCGCCTGTTCTGGAGGCTGGCTGCTTGGTCACTGACGACCTGAAACTGCACCGGACGGTCATTGAGACAGTAGCGCCTCAGGATCTCTGTGGTCTTCACTAATGTCGAGCATGAAGGCTTGTTCTCGTGGAACAAATCACCACCAAGGAGTATAAAATCGACCTGCAAATCGTGCCTCTCCAACCATACATCAAACTGTTCGTAGTTCAAAGTCAAATAACGTGCAATTGTTAAAAGGAGGAAACTATACATGTAGAAAGGTAGACCATGCCTGTAGGTACAATAATGGACTGAGAGATGTATATATTTACAAGTATAAAATATCCTGACAAGTTCATCATGCACCTTGTTTTCCGCAGCCAATGAACAGATCTCCTCAAAGGTGTCAAAGGAGTCGAATCTGCGCACCTCATCCTTCTCAAGGTAGCCGAGGTGGCAGTCCGTTGCGACAAGTATGCGCAGAGTGCTGCTCCCTTCTGCCCTGGAAAACATCTCGTGCAAAAGCTAAAAATGAGTAACATTAGACCATTTTTGCAGGTATCTGATAAATTTTTTTTTGCGAGGGCAGGTATCTGATAGTTGACGACGTCATGCATGAAAGAAGCAAGATGTTGGATGGACGATGGTTTACAAGTAAAACTGAGAGTAAACTCATGAGGGAAAAGGAAAAAAACGTCTACCTTAACTCTCACTAGCTCATGACACCGATATCATCATCTTTCTCCAAAGTATAATATTGATTTGGTTTGGCATATACGATTTATGAAACAAGTTAGTTGAGTGATTCCTAGAACAACCCAAAACAGTTTTGAGAAATGAGAAGAAACACACCTGATAGGAATTTGAGCTTGAACTAGCTTGCCATATTACCAGCATATGCATGAGAATAGAAGTGGATTGAAATTTATTTGTTATTATGCAATTTCTTACGGTGTGAAACAAGCCAGATTAAGAACAAAAAATTATGTGGTAAATTTAATTTGGTATATGAGACATGAAATTTAATGGCCAAGATAATTACATAGTAGGAAAAGAAGCTCTAAAATACATTCGCTTTTACTGTTTTATTTATCAGAGTAGTTTGATATATATATATATATATATATATATATATATATATATATATATATATATATATATAGCTAGTCATCAACAAATTTGCGAATCTCCAAAAACATATATTTTGTTCCCTTTATACGAACTAAACCTTTTTATATGGCTGGTGCAATAAGATTGGTCACAACTTACAAAAATAAAAAGAAAAAACATGGTGGCACCCCCAACTTAAAATCCTACACAATATGAACACGATGATTTCGTAAACAGCTAGGAACAGTTACATGCAACAATCTGATATCCTTTTTACTATGCTTTAATTTGTCGACGAGCAACAACAATAGATGGTTGTATATTGCATGCATGAAATGATGAGTGTAACAAAAATAAAATAAAAAACCGCCAGCAAAATTATTTTTCGTGGAGGTTTTTGGCAGCCCTCGCTATGATACACAATTATTGTGTAGGTTCGTGATTACTCTCACGAAAAATATTCACTCGCATGAAATTTCGGCTTTGTGGTAGTGCTAGCTGCATCCTTCTTTTGGTGGAAAATGGTATCCCTCTCCTTCAATGTAGATTTTCATATGAACTACTGTGATCATGATAATAACACATCTTGATTTAACAATAACAGATGTGTCAAGCATGAGCACACAACAACAGGCACACCCACCAAGCACCCAACAACAGTTTTATGCCTATACATGATCTGTTAAGATAGGTTCAATAAAATGTGCTGCAAAAATAAACTAAATAAATGTATTGGAAATTCGATCATATCTGCAAAAGAGAAAGAGAGATGGTTGGTGATGAGATCCACCATTTAATAATAGTGCCACATTATGAACATTAATGGTGATTTAGCAAACAGCTGGGAGAGCACACCCTCAATCTTTACTACTCGCTCCCATCTTTTTTTTAATGGAAGTTGCTTATGAAAAATACGCATTGTCAACAAAAGAAGACCGGAGCTAGCTAGGGGGGCATGTTACATGCATGAAATGATGAAATAACGTCTGCCTCCTTCCGATTGAGAATAGCATATCACTCACTCCTTCCGATTAGAATCTGACATGAACACTTTGGGGAAAACTGTAACAAATGGCATGCACGAGTAGATTTATGCACGAGGGGGAGAGAAGCAAGCGACAGTCGAGCAAATGCTTATTCACCTGTGGATTTCCGCCGCTCCGCTCAGCCTTGGTGCCATGACGGCCGGATTCGGTTGCGGGCAGCAAGACGACTGGTGGAGCTTTTTGGCCGCGTCGTCCTCGCCCTCCTGCTCCTGCTCCGGCGGCGACGCTGCACGAGCGCGACGCGGCGGCGCTCCGGGGGCTCCCGTTTCTTCGACTCCTGGACGACGTGTCGCGTTCGCCCTGCGCCTACGTGGGCGTCGTGTGCGCGCCCGATCCCGACGACCCTACGGCGCCGGCGCCGCTCCGCACTCGGCACCGGCCTCGCCGACTCCCCGGGCCTGGCGTCTGGCGAGCACGCTCCGGCCTCGCTCGCCAGCCTCGCCGCGCTCACGGATCTCGTCCTCTACCCGAATCCGGCAGACTAGACGGCGTGCCCGTGGATCACTCCGGCTCACAGCACTCGATCCGGCTTTCAATTAATGTATGTCGACGATGGGAGAAGACTGATATAGCCGAGTGGAGTGTCACTGGCTTCCTTTGGAAGACACAGCTCAAGCGAAGGGTTTTTACCCTTTTGTTGTAACGTTTACCCTACACCAGCAGGGCTGCATGCAGCAGCCAGCAGCCAGCAGCTGTGCTTGTAGTGTACGAATAGTGCCGGGCAAGTCAATTAGATAGGAAACCCAGTTCGTGAAAAAAAAAACTTCAAAAATTACATGTTCCTCATCACTAATTGGTGACACAAGCACAATATATATATTGTGAAGGAATTGGTTCAAATCTATATAAAAAAGACTTCGTTTTATCGTCATGTTTCTTATTACATCCCAAACAAGTCCTTGCACATAGAACAGATCAGGTCAGTCTGTGGACGATTAATTCCAAGCATAGTTAAAAAAAAGTTTTAGAAATTTTAATCTTAAGGGTTTATCTTTAGCACCATATATAGTTTCCAAGTCATATTATACTAATTAATAAATCAGAACCGTCGTTAAGATGTGGGACCCATTTTGATGCACTGTTACACTGAGAGCCTTTAGTAGTGGCCGGCGTGCCGTCCGCCACTCCGCTTCCCACACTGATTCTCTAAATTTCGGGAAAGAAGAGTTGTGCGTGTCCGTGATTCCTAACATGCATTTTGTCAACAGGGTAACGTAAAAGTGTGCCCTGAATTTCTGAACACCATGAAAGTTTAATTTTCTGCTACCTAAAAAAAACTACTACCTAGCATTGTGCAGAAAAGAAAGTTCTTCATACCAAATTGCCGCGAAAATTAGTGTCCTCATCATAGCACTGGGCACAAACCCGTTACCCGAATCCCGAACCCGATAAACCCAACCCCGAACCCGAAATACCCGAACCGATGACCGAACTAATTTTTCGGATCTGAAGTTTAAAAACCCGAAATTATTTCGGGTTTTTTTTTTTTTTTTTTTTGAACCTCTCATTCCTGAATATAAATGTAGTACCTGTTCGTGTACATAAAAGAGACACAACCCACGCAAACACACACGAACTCCCTACATCTATACCCAGAAAACAAACGCGTCCTTCAAGAGAATATAGCACGACTGTCACCACGCGATGAGAGGTACCAGAAAACTAAAAGTCCCAACAGATTACAGAAGAAAGCTGGCGAAAGAAAGAGATCCCTAGGATCTCCCAGCTCCGACGCCGCAGAACGCGGTACCAATCGCCGAAGCCCGCCGTTGCTCGACACGCCGCAGACGCCATCGCCGTCGCCAAACGAGCCGCCAACTGCCACAGCTCCGCCGTCGCTCAACACGCCCGCCGCACATCGAAGCTTCATCACCAACAGCTCCTCTGCATCCTGGACGAGCACCCCTGTGCGGCTCTCGAAGGCACCCAATTCCACAAGCTCACCAACGGCGATGGAGAGCAAATCGCCGTCGATACAGCGGAAGCTCGGAAAAAAGATTCCACGGACGCATCAACGCCGCCGTATCTCCGATGCGTCCCGGACAAACACTCAACGCCACCGGTGATTACATCCGCAGCAGCAGTCAACCCCCACCAGAAAAGGGAAGCATCACCACCACCTCCGGTCACCAACCGGCGACGAGGAAAACAAAAACCGGCGAGGATGCATTCAGAAGTCGAATACGTCCCCCCGAGACAACATCCACCACCACCAGCACCAAGACCGGCGAGGGGAACCAAAATCCACACGACGAGGAGGAAGGAAGCTAGACCGTCGTCGCAGGAAACCTTATTCGCCGGCGGAACAGCTCCATCGCCCAGAAACCGACGATCCGCCGGGACAACCTAACCCTACCGCCGCCGACGAGTCGACGACCGAGGGAGACAGGAGCTACCTAGATCTATACACCTAGAAGCTAAGAGAGCGGACGCCGAAGGCGGGCCACCCTCCTCCGCCGACGGCGAAGCCGCCGGGGCGAGGGGGCCGGCGGGATCGTCGCCGCAAGTCCTCTCCTTCAACCCGAACTTCAACAGCCCATCTACTCTTAACTAATTTGAGCCCAGACCAAAAACTGAAACTCCTACGGCCCACGCTATAGCCCATGAAAGGAAAGGCAAGGCACGTACAGGAGAGCCACCAGGCTGCCCGACACAGCACATCACGTCATCACCTGAACGCCGCCGCCCCCTGCTCTCGCATCGCAGCACCGCTCTCATCGCCTAATCGGCTGCCCGGCGTCCCTGCTGCGCAGAGGGCCGGCGACTCGACGCACCCGACGCCCGGACGCCCCGGCATCACCACGCGCGCGCCCCGACGTCCTAGCGTCGATTCGTGGAATTTGCCGGCAAGATCCGGCGTTGCCGCCGCACAGGCACAACACCCCTCCCCCTCTTCGCACACTGATCCCGGCGGCGATGCGCGCGACCGCGTCGGCGACCGGCTGCCGTCCGTCTGCCTGAGTCGCATCGCCTCCGACCAGCTCGCCGGCCATGGACACCGCCGGCGGCCAGCTGTTCTCCGTGGACCCCCTGGAGCGCCACGCGCGCGGGCCACGGCGTCGTCACCTCCATGGCCGCCGGCAGCGACGTCATCGTCCTCGGCACCTCCCGCGGCTGGCTTGTCCGCCACGACTTCTCCTTCGAGGACGCCCATGGTTAATCTCCTCCCCCTTCCTCCTCCCTCTCTCTGCAGTCCTCGTCTGACCGCCCGCGCTTACTCTCCTTTCCAGCGGATCTCGACCTCGGAGCAGGCCGCTCCGGCGACCACGCAGTGCACGGGTGTTCCTGGACCCCGGCGGCAAGCACTGCATCGCCACCGTGGTCCACCAGGGCGGTGCTGAGACGTTCTACCACCACGGCAGGTGGCCGCGCCCCAAGGTGCTTCCCCGCCTCCGCGGCCTCCTGGTCAATGCCGTCGCCTGGAACCGCCAATCAATCACAGAAGGTGATCCGGTGCCGCCTCTCCATCGAATTAAGTATTGAATTGATTGATGCGGTTCATGCTGTTTTGTGCTTCTTGCTGATTGTTCGGTGTCTCTGATTTTGGTGCTGCAGCATCAACCAAGGAGGTGATTCTGGGCACGGAGACCGGGCAGATTTTTGAGATGGCCGTGGATGAGGCTGACAAGAGGGAAAAGTACGTGAAGCCACTCTTCGAGCTCACCGAGCAAAGGAGGGCATCAAGGGTCTGCAGGTTTGAGTTATCGCCAATCTGTCCTTGGTTCTTCTGTAAGTTCCTTGGAGTGTGCGTGACTGACCAATTGGCTGCGCAGATGGAGACTGCTGTGTGGTGGAAATGCCACAAGGTACTATGTGATGGCTGTCACTCCGACACGGCTTTACTCGTTCACTGGCATCGGTTCACTAGAAGTAAGTTTTAGTTCTCAGCTCGACCAGTTCCTCAAAGGCATACACTTCTGTGTCAGTGTCAGTGCTTATGTTGAATGACCTTGCTTAGTACTCAATAACCTCGAATTTACTACCATATACAATATAAACTTCTGTTCTGATTTACACTTTCCTTTTGTTTTAAGAGCAGCATCACATATTACACATTCCTGCATAAGTTGGTTTTTTTCCCATGTTGGAGCTTGTTTGACCTTTAATAACAACTATACTGTACAGACTGTTTTTGCTAGCTATTCCGATCGTGCCATACACTTTATGGAACTCCCAGGAGAAATACCCAATAGGTAACTGTAACTTGGTGTAATATCTACAGTGCTAAAAAATAAATTAGCTTCGATTTATACACAGTAATTTTGTGTTTCTGACATTATTATTCCTTACGTGACACCCAGTGAATTACATTTCTTTATCAAGCAAAGAAGGGCCAAACACTTTGGATGGCTTTCTGGATCTGGAATTTATCATGGTGAACTGAATTTTGGAGCACAACACAGGTGATCAACTGAATTGACGATAAGCTCTTAGTACGTAGGTTGTTCTTTAGTTGGCTAATCCTAGTAGTAAAGTTTGACTCAGCTCATTAGCCAAGTAACATACTACATTCCCATGTGTAATTTTCTCAGTTCCCTTTGCGTATATAATGTCAAACTCGTGAACATGGATGAGTAATATAAGCCTTGATTGCCATGATGCTCATCAAAATATATTAGCTCTGACCAGACATTGTGACATGAATTAATTGCCATCAGCGTGTATTTTAGTAGGATGAGAATGAGTACATCATAGAACATGTGCCCGAATTAAATTTGGCATGGACAAACATTGGCTCTGTTCGCTTGAGCTTTTAATGGCTGTTTTTGGCTGTTATGTTTACTGTAGTGTGTCTTGTGGCTGGCTGTTTTCCAGCAGCAGCCAGCCAAAAATATGATAAGCGAACAGAGCCATTGAATTTGACTGCTGCCTGCTTGCTACTTGAGCTTCTTAGGGTAGTGCTCGAGATTACATTTAAGTGTTGGCAAACAGACTTAGTATCACAGTATCTTGCGAATACTATGACATATACTATCCTTTTCTTATTAATCAAGTGATGGAAGACACCATTTCGTTGAACTTCCGTATTTTCTGTTTTATTCTTTTCTAACTCAGATTAGTTTTACAGCTCTAGTAGTGGAGATGATGAAACTTCGTCGAAAATAAGGGTTTCTTTGACTACTCAAAATTGGGAGATTCAGGCATTAAACCTAGGTCGTTTGCATTGTCTGAATTCCATTTTCTGCTTCTGATTGGGGACAAGATTAAGGTAAAATTTAATAAATACTCCTCCTGTTCTTAAAATCTTGTTGCCGTTGACCTTTTGAGTTACATTTGACCGTTCCTCTTATTCTAAAAATTAACTCAAATATGCAAAATTATGAGTTATTTTTTAATTTTCTTTAGTGATGAAACAAATCATAACAAGATATATGATAATTTTTAAATTTTTTGAATAAGACAGAATGGTCAAATGTAACTCAAAAAGTCAACGGCGACAACAATTTAAAAATGGAGGGAGTATAGCTGTAGACCATTTCTCTGTAATTCATTTTTTTTTACACTATTTTATTTTTCCCTGTGTGTTATGTATTTCCTTACAAAGCCAATGCATAACCTTTATTTTGTAGGTTGTGAATAGAATCAGTCAGCGGATAGTGGAGGAACTTGTAGTTGATAATATACCAGAAACCTCAAGAGGGATTATTGGACTTTGTAGTGATGCATCGACAGGACTTTTCTATGCATATGATGAAAGTTCTATATTCCAGGTTTGGGACTAATTTGTTCTTGCTTTGACTCATGTCATCAATGCTACTTGAATTGCATAGCTAATTTTATCAATCGTTTTAGGTTTCCACTTCTGACGAGGGCCGTGACATGTGGCAAGTTTATTTGGATATGAATGATTATGCCGCTGCTTTATCCCATTGTCGTAACCCTTTCCAGAGGGACCAAGTATATCGAGTGCAGGTAAGGTTCATATATGTTTGCTTGCTTAAGAATCCCACATGCTATTTTGTCCTATTATTTATTTCCTCCATCCTATATGATGATAAGCTGGACTTCGTTCTTCTTGTGATGATGATTTATCAATGGCTTCGATCTTGGATCGAAACCTTTTCTTTTGCAGGCTGATGCTGCATTCGCTGCAAAAGAATATGACATAGCAGCTTCCTTCTATGCAAAGGTGACACCCACACAGTTTTTTGTGTCCCTTCTTAACTTGTTTTACTATTTGTGTTGTCCTGTTCACACTGAGACTAATTATTGCTTTGCTTGATTCTAGATGAATTATGTCCTATCATTTGAAGAGATCAGTTTGAAATTTATATCAATAGGTGAGCAGGTAATTTTACTTAAAACTCTCTAAGGAGATATATTGTTGCAAGTTTGTGAAAGTGCTTTCTTTCTATGTACTCTTGTCGGTCAATCACAGTTTGGTATACTTTCATAGTTATATTAGATCATAATTTGGTGATTTTCACCATGATGTATTTCTTCTCGTTGTTACATCCATGATTAAGACTGAGTGTTGCTATTTCCATGTTTGGTGATGAGAAATGTAGTACTCCCTCCCTCCCATTTTGATCAGCGTATTAGCAAAGTTAGAAAAATCCCAGAATGGTCGTTGGCTTAGTAAACCATCGGTTAGATTGATGGGCAGCAACGACTGGTAATTGATTGCATCGTGTGGTGATTTGCCTCCCTGCCTTGTGAGCTGAACTTCCTCGTGCCGCAATGGCCGGGCAACTGAGGCACCAGGCTGCCAACTCATCATTAAATGATTAACTGTGGAGTATTTAGTTACGGCAGCTCTTTCTTCATTCCTTGATCACCGTGTCTAGAGCTAATACGTTGATCAAAATGGGAGGGAGGGAGTATTATTAAGGTTGTGTAGTTTACTTACAGAAATATTTCCTACAAGCTTTACATTACTGTATCTTTTTTTTTTCATGGGCATGTTGGGTAAACCATCATCGTTATATATTTGTCAGGATGCACTCAGAACTTTCTTATTGAGAAGGCTTGATAACCTCACCAAAGATGACAAGATGCAGATTACAATGATCTCAACTTGGGCTACTGAGCTGTACTTGGATAAGGTTCCCGCTGTTGCATTTTTCAGCCTCATAGACTATATAGCATCTATTACATTGTTATTATTTCCTCAGTCTCATTGTTTGTTATTTTCCATGTATTTTTGTAGATTAATCGCCTCCTGTTGGAAGATAGCACTGCCGCCACTACAAATGCGGTTGCAGAGCCTAACAACTCAGAATATCGTTCTATAGTAAATGAGTTCCGTGCATTTCTTAGTGATAGCAAAGACGTACTGGATGAAGCAACAACAATGAGACTACTGGAGAGGTACGTTGCACTTTTTTCGAGCTTTATGCTTCAGTTGATTTTTTTATTCTCATAACAACATATAAAAACAATAACATTACTTTGGATAAGTCGTGGTTTTATTAATGTTACAGGACTTGAATTTGCAATACGCTCAATACGAACGAAGACTTAAAAATTTGATTATTCACTTGTGAAAGAATGGGCTGTTGTATTCCTAGAAGTCTAAGATAATTTGAAAGTTAATAGTGTCATTTTTGCAATGAGCTCAGAACTTTCATGTCGTCCACTATAGTTTTGATCTAAGAACAGCATATTTGAATTTTCAATCACATACTTATATAGCAGCAAAAATGCGGTGAGTTGACTCGGATAAATGTAAAAACATGCCATTTCTTTAGTTTAAATCATTCTTCCATACTTGAAATGCATGAGGTGTATTTTCTCCATATCTTCTGGACCATTGTTGATTTATTGTGCAAGCCCAAGGCCCTGAATTACTGCTCAACTTTTTGCAGCTATGGGAGAGTGGATGGTGTTGGTGTACTTTGCTGCGTTGAAAGAACAATATGAAATGTGGTTCATCATTACATTCAGGTGGGTGTCAGCATCTGTGGCATTTTCTTGTTAGAAGTAATCCTTGTGTTTCTGAATATGTAGAATATGCTGGTAGTGTTCCCGGAGTCTAGTTAGTGTGTTCCGGAAACTAGCAGAAGTAGTACTGCAGCAGGTACTGTAGCAAACCGACTTACTTTAGCTGGCAGCTTCTGGACCTAGGAGAACTAGCAGCTAGCCAACCAGTATTATAAATAGCACCTAGTGTGCAATGTAATGGTAGACCTTCACAGCCTCACTTGCAACTGCTGTCCAGCACCCCCATAGAACTAACAATTGGTATCAAGAGCCTAGGTTGGATTGTAGACTTGCCGGAGGGGTGCTGGTGGTGGCCGGCACAGGTGGCGTGCGATGGGTCGCCGCACCATATGTCGGTCCGTGCTTGCAAGCTAGTGAGGAGTTGCGGCAGTGGATCGGTGTCGGTCGTGCCGGGGATGATGTGATAAACGGTTGTGTGTCGCTGAGCAGGATAGAAGCAGTGTGTGTCGCCGAAGACGAAGAGAAGCGGCGTGTGTCGACGGGAGATGAGAAGATGGAGGAGGGTCGTGTGTGGGGAGGAAGCTCATGCACGTGCTCCCCAGAATAGATGGAGAGAAGTGGTGTGTGTCGCGGAGCAATAGAAGAAGAGTGCGTGTGTCGCCGAGAAGATGGAGGAGGGTCTGTTGTGGTTGAGGAGGCTCCTGCGCGCTGCTCCCCATGAAGTGAGGAACACAAGGATTAGGGGGAGAATTGTTAGAAGTAATCCTTGTGTTTCTGGAATATGGTAGAATTGCTGGTGTGTTTCCGGAGTCTAGTAGAGGTGTTCCTGAAACTAGCAGAAGTAGTACTGCAGCAGGTACTGTAGCAACCGAACTTACTGTAGCTGGCAGCTTCTGGAACCTAGGAGACTGCAGCTAGCCACCATGTATTATAATAGCACCTAGTGTGCAATGTATGGTAGAGCTTCACAGCCTCACTTGCAAGCTGCTGTCCAGCACCCCCCATAGAACTAACATTCTCATCTCCAGAAGGTGCAGCACTACTATTGTTGAACCTATTAGTAGCATAGACTAGCCCCAGTGTTGACAGTTGACGGGTAGACTTAGACGCTTAGATAATGTATGTTTGCTACTGTTTTAGGCCTACTTGAGTCCAAAAGGAGTCAGAGAGTTGCACAAACCCACTAACTGTTCTAGCAGAAGCAGCTGAAACTGAGTTTAGTTTAGGGCCAATTTCTGGTTGTGGTGCTGGATTGGTAGGGTACGGGTTGGGATAGTCTTGCATTATTCTTCCTAGAGATATACCATTGAATCCACTGGTTGCGAAATTGTAATTCTTGAACCAATTATTTTCTTATGTTGATATACAGAAAATGAATTTGTCATGTCATTGTCTCGAATTATTCACCTATTGTGCGTTTCAACACATATACTTATTCGAATAGCAATGGTAAAAAAAAAAAAAAAACAGGGAGCACCACTGGTCTTTGTTGTACATCTTTTGTGGAAGTGCTGTTCTGTTGCCTCAGTGAATTGAATTGTTTGGAAATAATCACATAGCATGACACAATTTTATACTTGGGATATGATTCACTGCAACAATGTAGTTTGTGCATGTTGACTTCAGCTGAGGTATCTAGATCTAATTCATCTTTCTCAATTTATTGCATCAGCAAGGAGAAGCAAGAAAAGCACTGGAAGTGCTTCAACGGCGCAATGTTCCTGTAGACCTTGTGGTACAGAATTTCTTTACATGTTTTTCAATGATACATTTTAAAACTTATCTGTTGTTACCATATTAAATTTACTTGCCTATTTTCGTGCAGTATAAATTTGCCCCAGATTTAATCATGTTAGATGCTTACGAGACTGTTGAGTCATGGATGATGGCAAGAAACAAGTTGAATCCAGGGAAACTTATACCTGCAATGATGCGTTATGTTAGCGAACCACATGCCAAGTATGATATGGAGACAGTTTATTCTACATTATTTCCTCCTATTATAACACTATATATGAGTATTCATTTTTACAGTTTTTCTGCTAAAATTTCTGCTAAAATTTCTTCTACATGATTCATGTATTTTGAAACATTGTCATCTTATTTCGATTCCGCAGCTGCTTTTGGATGGACGAGAATAGTTCCAATGAACTCGAATCGCACTTTGCGTTTCCAAAACTTTGAATCAAACCATTAAAATATTTTATGTTTATCCCCTTTGCTCTTAAGCTGTAAGGAGCCTTCAATTTAAAGCGGCTAACATGTTTTTTTGCTAATGTGCTTGATGTAATGAAAACATGTTTGCAACTCTTGCAGGAATGAAACGCATGAGGTTATCAAATACTTAGAGTTTTGTGTGAAAGATCTTGACAATGAGGACTCTGGAGTGCATAATTTGTTGCTATCACTATACGCCAAGAAGGTAATTCTCTTTGAGCTCATGTTGTACACTTGTATGCGAAGGAGGAGAATCTCGTGCTGTTCTTACAAACTAGAATACAGTTTGTGGAATTCTTTATCTTAAAATTTACTTTGTTTCTGTTGGATACATTCATGTTGCACTTATGCCAACTTCATTTATTTGTTAGGCAGTAAGTACCCAGATCCATAAGGTTGAGTAGATATTTGCCAGACATCTGAACCAAGACTTTTATGTACTCTGGTCTATTCATCTGTAGGAGGATGAGTCCCAGCTTTTGCAATTTCTGGACACTAAGTTTGGCAAAGGACAAACAAATGGCCCTGAATTATTTTATGATCCCAAGTATGCTCTCCGCCTATGTCTTCAAGAGAAGAGAATGCGTGCATGTGTTCGTATATATAGCATGATGTCCATGCATGAGGAAGCTGTGGCACTTGCTTTAAAGGTAAATCTCATTCCTCACGGATTAGCAGCCATTGTGCTATGCATAATGATGATTTATTTGTTCTTATTTCCTGATATATTGTTCTTGCATGTTGTTTGGTCCTCGCTAGGTGGACTTAGAACTTGCAAAGGCAGAAGCAGACAAAGTAGAAGATGATGAAGAGCTTAGGAAGAAACTGTGGCTTAAGGTCGCGAAGCATGTCATTGAGCAAGAGAAAGGAGTCAAGAGAGAGAATATAAAGAAAGCAATAGAGTTCCTTTCAGAGACCAATAACTTATTGAAGATTGAGGATATCTTGCCATTTTTCCCTGACTTCGTATTGATTGATGACTTCAAAGTAAGATAAAGAAAAATCTGCATAACTACCTTGTACTGCTCATTTCTCTCGTCATCTCAGAATTCTTATGAATCCATTCCTGTAATCTCTGTTCTACTTTTCTGCCATCTATTTTTTTCTTGCTATAATATGGAACTGTGCTATGAATAGGAGGAGATCTGCAAATCGCTCAAGGACTATAACAGCCAAATTGAGCAGCTAAAACAGGAGATGGATGATGCTACACGGGGTGCAGACAATATCAGAACTGATATTGGTGCTCTTGCTCAGAGATACACTGTAATTGATCGGGAGCAGGATTGCGGGGTAAGACACTAGTGCTTGAAATATCCAGAATCCTGCTTCTCTTTGCATTTGGTACATGTAAATACTCGTATTGTTTGGATTTAGGTGTTTTGAGTTCATCAGAATTCTTTACCATTTCATATGCATGGTTGCGTTAATATATGTGCTCAATATCTTGCACTACATTGTGGTGCTAACTCATGTTCCTGGCCTCACAGGTTTGCCGGCGCAAAATATTGACTGTTGGAGGGTTACACCAGGTAGGACGAAGCTATACTCTGCTGGACACATGGCCCCCTTTTATGTGTTTCCCTGTGGACACGCCTTCCATGCAAATTGTTTGATTGCTCATGTGACTCGTTGCAGTAGCCAAGCGCAAGTAAGTACTATCAAATCGATTGTTTGCTGCTGTATCCAATACTATAGCCAAGCTTATATTTGATCTCTTGTACAAATTACTTATGGATGAGTTCTATTATCCTGTAGGCTGAGAGAATATTAGACCTTCAGAAACAGCTTAGCTTGATTGACAGGAAAGCAGCAAAAGACAATGGTGCAAGTGTGAATGGTGAATCCATTATGAGCATGGCCCCAGTTGATAAGGTCTGGTGATATCTGAACTCTCGTATCCTTCAGTTTGCAACCTTTATGCTGATGCAATCAATTATTGTTTTCACAGTTGAGGTCGCAGTTGGATGATGCTGTAGCAAGTGAATGTCCCTTCTGTGGTGATATGATGATCAAAGAGATTTCGCAACCGTTCATTCTCCCTGAAGAGTCGGAAGAAAAGGCTTCATGGGAGATCAAACCGCAACCAGTGACTCAGAAGATCCTCCCTATGACCATGTCTATATGATGAGGTGGAATGTGTGTTGAGTATACATCATTTGGTGTTTTTTTTTTACACTTCTTGCCCTAGAATTTGTTGTGTCATGGTTTTTGACAGCCTTTTCTTATTGGGTAAATCTGTTTTTGATAATTACCCAGCTTGTGTAAATCGTTTGATGGGTTTGTGTACAGGAGGTCACCCCACCTAGTATCTTTGTATATGGTATATGATGTTATTGTGGTTGCAACTTACAAGAGAGATTTCAGTAACGTTGAGCGAATCCTGAGTTAGTGAACTGTGATATCCTTAAGTATCCAAATTGACGTCTTGTGAGAAAAACTTTTGACAAGTGCAGTGTATAATAGTAAACTTGTGAGAAAAACTTTTGACATGAGAATCGCCATTGCCCAATACAAAGTTGGAAAATACTATAGAGCCGACTGGATTAGTACGACTCTTGTTAGACTGCTTTGATCTACGGATAAGTGAATGTGTGCGTTGAAGATTTAATGGCCCTGATCTGACATTTGTTGGAAGTCGGACTAGAGCAGATCTCCTCCTATTCATAGCACAGTTCCATATTATAGCAAGAAAAAAAATATCGTTTCTTGAAATCTTGTTGAAAGCAGATGCTACAAATAGCCGAACAGATATTGGCATGTTGTACACATTCAGAGTTCAGTCATCAAATCGTGCCACCCCCTTGTTCATGGGGTTTGGTGAAAGATCAAAGATGAGTTATTCCCTCTGTTTCAAAATATATGCAGTTCTGAGTGTTCATATTCATACAAGATGCTATTAATCTGGACAATTTTGTCCAGATACATAGAAGATGCTATGAATCTGGCTCAGAGCTAGAATTACATATATTCTGAAACAGAGGGAGTATTATATTCTCTTCGCGGTTTTGGCTTGACTGCTCACACCTGGAATTACTGAATGGTGGTTCCCCGATTTGAATTGCAAAATTTAACCAGGTTTCTTGCGGTGTTAGGCAGGATGTGAAACCCGCATGCCACACAGGGGCGAGGGAATTAGCAACGATGATCATCTTTGAAATTATATTAATTCACAGTTGCATGACCGAGAAAGAAATAGTAAAGACTAAATATGGATTGAAAAGGTTACGACCGGCACATGGATAAGATGAAGAGAGACTCTAATAACAGCAAAGTAACTGAAGAACAAGGAAAATGATATATATGCGATGAAAATAGCCTAATTTTAGCAGTTTCCGAGGCACTCCTGCAAGGAGTGAGTGATCACAAATCGCAGCCTCGTCTCATCCATCAGTGGCGCCACTGGCCAGGATTGCCGCCGCTGCGTCCTCTTCCTGCGTATAAACAAGTCTTCGGTGCGTCCCCCACACGACGCACTCCTCTCCTCTTCCATCGCCATTGCCATTGTCCTGTAGCAATGGCTGGCGGCGTGGTGGTGAACGCGGCCGGGGGCAAGACGTACCCCGGCCGCATGACGGCGTTCGTCTTCTTCACCTGCCTGGTGGCCTCCTCGGGCGGGCTCATCTTCGGCTACGACATCGGCATCTCGGGGGGCGTCACCTCCATGGACTCGTTCCTGATGGAGTTCTTCCCGTCGGTGTACGCCAAGGCGCAGGCGAACAAGGACGCGAACCAGTACTGCAAGTTCGACAGCCAGCTGCTCACCCTGTTCACGTCGTCGCTGTACCTGGCGGCGCTGGTGACGTCGTTCGCGGCGGCGTGGGTGACGCGCGTGTCCGGGCGCAAGTGGTCCATGTTCTGCGGCGGCGTCACCTTCCTGGCGGGCTCCGTGCTCAACGGCGCCGCCACCAGCGTGCTGATGCTCATTCTGGGCCGCATCCTGCTCGGCATCGGCGTCGGCTTCGCCAACCAGTCCGTGCCGCTCTACCTGTCGGAGATGGCGCCGGCGAAGCTCCGCGGCATGCTCAACATCGGCTTCCAGCTCATGACCACCATCGGCATCCTCGCCGCCAACCTCATCAACTACGCGACGGTCGGGATCAAGGGCGGCTGGGGCTGGCGCATCGGCCTCGGCCTCGCCGGCGTGCCCGCCGCGGTGATCACGCTCGGCGCGCTCGCCCTCCCCGACACGCCCAACTCCCTCATCTCCCGGGGCTACACCGACGACGCCAAGGCGGTGCTGGTCAAGATCCGCGGCACCGACGACGTGCACGACGAGTACGAGGACATGGTGGCCGCCAGCGAGGAGGCGCGCGCCGTCGAGGACCCGTGGCGCAACATCCTGGAGCCCAAGTACCGGCCGCAGCTCACCGTCGCCGTGCTCATACCCTTCTTCCAGCAGCTCACCGGGATCAACGTGATCATGTTCTACGCGCCGGTCCTGTTCCTCACCATCGGCTTCGCCGGGGACGCGTCGCTCATGTCCGCCGTCATCACGGGGCTCGTCAACATGTTCGCCACCATCGTCTCCATCGTCTCCGTCGACCGCCTCGGACGCCGCGCGCTGTTCCTGCAGGGCGGCATGCAGATGTTCATCTCGCAGATCGTCGTCGGCACGCTCATCGGGCTCCAGTTCGGCACCACCGGCGTCGGCGAGATGTCGCGCTCCTACGCCAGCCTCCTCGTGCTCTTCATCTGCCTCTACGTCGCCGGATTCGCGTGGTCGTGGGGCCCGCTCGGGTGGCTCGTCCCCTCCGAGGTGTTCTCGCTGGAGATCAGGTCGGCCGGGCAGAGCATCGCCGTGTGCGTCAACATGACGCTCACATTCATCATCGGACAGTCCTTCCTCACCATGCTCTGCCACCTCAAGTTCGGGCTCTTCTACTTCTTCGCCGCGTGGATGTTCGTCATGACAATGTTCATCGCGCTCTTCCTGCCGGAGACCAAGGGGGTGGCCATCGAGGAGATGCACCATGTATGGAGCAAGCACTGGTTCTGGGGCAAGTACGTCGCCGGCAGCGAGCCGCACCACAACCGGAGAAGCAGCGTCTAGCACGCTCGAATGCATCACGCGTGTAACTAGTTCATCATCACTCATCAGGGAGGCGGCCACAGGTGCCATGGGCGGGAAGCAGGCAGTGTTTGAATGCTTCATAGACAGATTGATCACCTCCTATGCACCTGCAGCGGTCACGAAGACATATAGACGGTTTGTTTAGAGACTTTTTCAGAAGTTCGTATGGTCCGGCAGATTTAAGAAGTTTGTAAGAAAACTTAATCTAGGATTAGTCTCTGCAAGGTAAAATCATGTTTGTAGCGGCAACTTTTCTTGACTTTTTTAGTAGGGAATTCTTGCAAAAAATTGTACTCAATAGTGCCTTTTTCTCCTAGATATACATTTGAAAAGTTACATGTAGGCATTAAGGCATATCGCAGTTTTTAAAGTTAGTAAAAATGTTACTGGTACTAGTTACTAACTGATGACATCTTCCTCTACAATACCTTTCCTTTTATTCGCTCTGATAACTTACTGCTTCTCCGGCCACCAGCTCCTCCCTCAGTTAGTTGTATCTAAAGTTCTTTTTATCGATTTTACTTATGGTATCTTCTATCTATGGCACTAACATAGTTTTATGAGGGTGGAAAATGAATCGTACAAGGGTGGAGTGACAAATTTCCTTGTGTTTCTATTATATATGCTGTTTTGCAAAGGTTGCTCTAGCTACTTGTTTTTCAGAAGTAGAATAGTCTCCTGACCACATGTAGTTGTTGATATAATTTTATCTTCTATATAGTACCGAGTTATCATAAGTTGGGTGGAGGACAAAAGGCTTATCGAAGAATCATTGTCAACATCACGGGGCCATCCCAGGGAGATGCTGAATCGTGGATCATCAACAGCAAATTGCGCCAGCAGGATTGGATAAATTTTTGATAGTCTTCGTGTAGCTCATAGCCCGCAGGAGTATCTTCAAAGCAGTTACTGCAGCTGTCCAGAAACAGGGCCGGTCCTGAGGTTTCGGGGGCCCGGGGCAAAACAAAATTATAGGGGCCCAATCAATATAACAAATATAATTTATTTTAGATATATTTTTCTTTAAAGTGGTTGCAATTCAGTCGCTCATAAATACTAGCAAGTATACAAAAAAATATGACATACTATTAGGGAAAAAAAACTTCCGAATCGAGTAGGATATTGTTACAAAAATTATTTCGAATTACATAAACTCCCCAAAGGCTTAGATGTGATCAGATGATCAGAAGCTTACAACAAAAAGCTGAACACATTGTTAATGTGTCAAAATATACAACATTCTCTTTTTGAGGAAAATAAAACAAGATTTTGTAAATGGGAATACAAAATTTGTCCATAGCTCTTTTTATTATTCATCAACTGAACAGTTTGTTTCATTTTTTTCTCTCTATATTTATACTTTCTGGATCATTGTTTTTTATCACACAATAACATTCGTTGGTATAAGCAAGGAAAAGTCACTTGAATTTGATAAAGAGCTTGACAACGCCTGTTATTGAATCCGAAACTAGAACCAGAAGATATCACAGTTAATAGGTCTTAGATTAGATGTAATCAACTCACCTCCTTCATTCTTGTGTGCTACGGGTGATCACGGGATAATCTTGGAACAATAGCAGACAGCCGCCGCCGGCATCGTTGTTGGTGGCGGAGATTAGGGATCGAGGGCTACACAACTGAGTCGGAGGGGCCCGTGATGATCTCGTTGATGAAATTGACGAGAAAGATATCCCTTCCGTGATTTGCATCTTGGGCCTTCTGCTAAATTCGTAGTTGGCTGGCCGAACTGTGGATTTTGTACACATGCAGGCATATGCATCGACGGATGAGGCCCCTGTTATTCGGGGGCCCTGGGCGGGTGCCCCGGTTGCCCTCCCCCAGGGCCGGCCCTGTCCAGAAAGTCAAGAGCCTCTTTTTTAATTTTTCCGTGATAAGACATGTTTTCTTCTTAAAATCACTAGCTGGAAGTTCCACCCTAAGAAGCCTATATACCTCAAGGTACATATTAGCAGTCACGTGTTTGAGGAAAAAGTAAAAATCACACGGTACAAGATTATCCTTAAATTTTGCGAGTTCTTACTATAACAAAATTATTTTTTAACCTAAAAACAATTGATCTAGTGCTAATGGATCAACATTATTGCATACTGGACCCTTAATGAAGGAAAGGAATGGTTTGTAACAATTTGCCTCTGCATCTTCTAAACTAGACACTGAACCTGCCTTATGAAGAATATTAATATTTTTGAATATCGAAAGATCTAAGCCTTGGAGGACACAACATTCCCTCCCTTGATGTTTCTAGTTAACTGCTTGTGTGTTGTATGTTAAAACTATAGTGTGTAGCGAGAGAATGATGAGAGAGGAAGTAAAAAATATGAATGTTTTTATATAAAGCTGGCAACCCCACCAAAACGGTTTTGCTTTAAATAAAAATAGGTTAAGGCCTTTGGTCTAAATGCCTGATATTGATTGTTAACATATATAGCCTACTTAACATTCATTCTCAAATTTAGGAGAAAAGTTATAAAAATATTTCTCAAAAAATCTATCGAAGTAAAAGTGGAACGGCACTGATCCTTGATGACATATCCAACATGTCTTTCTTGGATTACAGTTAAATTAGTTGCAATGGTTGAGTTATTTAACCACCGCAACTATACTCATGATAAGTCGTAGCTATCCACTAACCAATCTCGTCTTAAATATTGCTTTTTTTAACAATAAAGTATGACCATGTAACTAATCCACTCTATATTTGTCTCTATTCCTGAAACATGGTTGTATACTAGATGAAAATATATTATTAACACTAGAGCATGCATGCAATCTGTATTTGTAGACAGGCCAGAGTACCGTACGCTCATAAATATCTATTCTCTAAGTATTCACTAATTGCAATATCCAAATTAAGGTTATTCTTTCTCTCGAAGTGGTATGGATTATCAGGTATTTGAGAAGGACATTGGAAATGAACTAAGACATATTTTGTTTTCCCACCTAAATTATATAAGTTGACTATAATCTCAGATATATTTATTTTGATTTTACGGATTACAATGCAGATTATATAATCTGATTAGGGAATAAACTACACAAACGTCGTACGACTACTCAAAACAGGGATATGATGATGCACTATAATCTACGGAGACGAAACAGAGAAGCTCTAAACCGTGGAATAAATAAATCGTAGCTGCGCAAGTGACGACCATCTGTTATTTGAACTTAGCTTTGCAGTTCACAGCTTTTAAATATGTGACTTTAGGATAAAAATTTTAGCAGAAATTTTGGGATTATGAAAATGTTGTCCCAACGTACGGTGAATAACAGGCACTTCGGGCATGAATTGATTCCTGCCGATTTAGCGATTACTTGGCGAATAAGCATCATTTCATTTTGTACTAGTACGTTTCATTCTTGGCCAGCAAGTTGCAGTAACTAGCCAGCCCTGTGCTACGCTATATCTGCCAGGTTTCACACGGCCATCATTTGTTCCCCCTGGATCTTGACCCTCGCTCGATCGACCAAAGGCACTGACCCTGCTGCAGGGTCTTGCGGGAGCGATGAGCCTGGCCTACGTGGGCCGGCTCTGCGCCAGGGCGCTGCAGGCCGCCGTCCGCGCCGAGCAGAACAGCCGGGGTCCAACCGTCGGCGGCCGCCGCTGCTCATCATCAGCCGAAGGCCAGGTGGTTCTCCGGCGGAATGTCTGGGACGGCGGCGAGGTCTGCGGAGATAATGTGAAGAAGGCGATGAGGAGAGCCGAGAAGGACGAGAAGCTGATGAATCGTCTGTTGGGGACCCAATTAGCCCGGCCTTTTTATCAGTTTTATTCAAATAACTTTGGTAGCAGATTTTCAGTAAGTAGGCTCGGTGATTTCAGGTCGCCGTGCGCCGAAAATAAGCAGGACCAAAGTACTCCTCCGTTTTTCAATATTTGTCACTTTTGACCATACTATCACATTTTTGACCTTTTAATAACTTCTAAAATCCTTAGTTACATAAAGTACACTTATATTAATAGATGTGGAGTAGATAATATTTTAGTAACATACTATATTTATGAGAGTTTAATTATGTATTAATGAAAAAATAAGGTCAAAGTTGAAAACAGTAAAGTCAACACTGACAGTTATTAAAAACGGAGGAAGTACTTAACAATCTTGTTCCTAAAACGGATTTGAGTTCATTTAGGCTTGATCGGTGATTTCTCCGTATGTTTTAAAATTACAAAACAAGTCAGTATATGCAATCAAACCACGCGGAGGAAATGGCTTCGCACTTAATAATATTTTTCACATGATCATCTTGTTTATTTACTCTGATCATCGTACAGTACACTTTGTTGACGGAAGAAAGGCGAGAGATCAGCAGAGAAGACTAATCTCAGCTCGTGACGGATCAGCTAGCTAAGCTACGTCAGGTGTTGGGCCCCCAGAAAGAGAGGAACATCAGCGCCCGCACTGGCTCCTCTGCCGCCGCCGCGACGCTCACCGGCGCCCGCCGCGCCGAGTCCACCGCCGCCGGCCTCCTCGCAGCTGCCCGCGCGTTCGACGGCGACGGCGAGCAGGAGGAGGAGGGCACGCTTTCCCGCGTGGCCACCACGCGGCTCGTCACGTAGTAGTACCTCAGGCTCATCGCTGGCTGCCCGGCCCGGTGCTCGATCGCTTCCTCGTCGGCCGGCCAGTACCGTATGATGATAATTAAGTCGCCAGCTAGGTGTGTGTGCCCCGACGCGTGGCTTTATATAGCGGCGGAGGAGGGCGCCGGCTGTTTCCGTTCCGGTGTGCGCGGTGCTCGTGGTTTGCGCTCACGCCGCCCTTTTCTCCCGGGAAATATCGAAACTGCTGCACGCCACCGCACCGAGTTTTCTGCATGAGATGAAACGGCGGGCAGGCGCCGATGGTTTTTGCCCCTCCCTCGGTGTGACGGGGACAGCGGAATGTGGGCTGGGCTTTGCTGCTTTTCGTCGTCGCCATGGCTTGAGCTCGGGGGCCTCTCGCAGCTAACATATGACGGGCCCGTTAGTTACTTACGAAAAAGAAAAACAAGTTTTTTTATCAGTTCACTATTTAATCTCAGCCCCTCCTCCTCGCCTCCGTCAGCTGCGTGCGACCATTTTTTTTTTTTTTTTTTGAAGCCAGCTGCGTGCGAACCATTGATGGGCTGTTCCTGGGGTGCAACTGTGTGGGCTGAAAACTGTTTGCAAAACTGGAACATCCCGGCCCAAAGATAACACTGTAAAATCAGGCATGAAACAACCCTAACCGTTTTCGCTCCCGTTTCCGTTTTTCGTTTTCCCGTTTCCGCCATAAATCCTGGACTGAAACCAGGACAAAGAGAGTAACGGCTGCCAGACGGGATCCCGTTTTCATCCCTACCGCTACCTTGTGAGCGCTGCGTCTACATGTCACTTTCCTATTGGCACATGACACGACACAACATGACATGTAGGCGCAAGTGCAGGTAGAAAATTTACCATTAGCACCAAAACATATCGATTGCTTATTTTCTTAGGGTTATAGGGAAATTCTTAATTGGGCGAAACAATGTCGAATCTCGCTTTAGCTTGTGGATATAACAGTTTAAACCATTGACTAAACAAATTTTGATTAAAGATGTTCTGAGCATGACAAAGACGGTGTCAGGTAAGAGATTGCATTAAGTACAAAAAATAATGCCATCTATATCATATTAAACACAGCTTAACAAGATGACACTAGTGATAAAGAAAACAACAAATCATGTCTTTAACGGAACAACAATAAAATCACAAAAAGAAACGGTAAAAACCTACGATCTAAATTGTTGCAGGTCTGTAACTTGGTTACCAACAAAACAATAGTGCTCCTGTGGGGATGTTCGGTTGCTAGCCACACTTTGCCACACTTAAATGTGGTTAATTGTGGTAATTTGTGACTAGCAACCAAACACCTAACAACCAATATATATAGATATAATCTAGCTTCCTAATAATTCTGAAAAGCGTGGAGAAATCTTGACTATATCTGATATATACAAATTACACTTGAAACAGAAAAATATTCTCGTTGTATTTAGACACAGAAAAATATTCTCGTTGTATTTAGACACAGAAAAATATTCTCGTATTCAGCCAGGTAGCCCGCGGAAAGGAAACGCGGCCCACGGCGCCATCCACCACATCACGATCTTTTGGATTTGGAGCCCGGTGGATCGATCTCGTATGCCCGCCTCAGTCACGATGAGAGTGAGTTGGTTCCCCTTCCGAAATCGTGCCGCGTTTCCCGGCCCCACCGCCCACCAATGCCGGCCTCTCAGGCAGACCCTGCAGTGAAATAAGCAGCCACACTTCTCGTCGTGCTCCATCGAAGGCGCCTGATCAGTTCTTTGCTAGCTAGCCACAACCGGCGATGTCAACCTCCTCCTCCGACGACGTCGTCGTGCTCGACGCGGTAGCGGACGCTGATACCGCCATCTCGCCCTACTTCGCCGACGGCGCCGCCGCCGCCGCCGCCTTGTCGTGGCCCGCGGCGGAGCGGACGCAGTCGATGCTGGGCGGCCAGTGGCCGCTCCGGCGGCTGTTGGACGACTACGGCGTCCCAAAGGAGTACGCGCCCTACCTCGCCAACGGCAACGCGGCGTGCGCGCCGCCGCCGGAGGGCTTCGCCTGCGTGTACGCCGACGCGCTCGACGCCGGCATGCGCGTCCCGCTCCACGACTTCCACGCCGCGCTCCTCGTGCACTACGGCCTCGCGCCGGCGCAGCTGGCGCCCAACGCGTGGCGCTACGTCGCCGCCTTCGTCCTCCTCTGCCAGGACGCCGGCGTCGAGCCGATGCTGTCCGTGTTCCAGCACTTCTTCTCCGTCTGCACCCACAAGGGCGACGCCGCCGGCTGGCACCACTTCAAGCCCTCCCACCACGCCGCGGCCGCCGCCGCCTCTTCTCCGGGAAGATGTCCAGGACCATGTACGCGGGGTGGAAGTCCAAGTTCTTCTTCCTCCAGGCGCCGCCGGACGCGCCGTGGCCGTGCCCCGTCAAGTGGGGCAAGCCGAGCAGGGTTGCCGTCCGCAAGCCGGGGCTGACGACCGCCGCCGCGACGGCCGTCGAGAAGCTTCTGGACAGGGTCGGCGACTCGGGCATCGACGTCGAGCAGTTCCTCTCCCGCCGCAGCCCGCCCGTCGGCCGCAGAGTCCACCTGATCATCACGCCGGAGCTGGCGGCAGTGAAGAAGGAGCCAGGGACGACGGTCGAGCACACGAGGAAGCGCAAGTCGGCCGAACCTGACGCCGCTCGAAGCGACGCCGCGACGTGGACGCCGACGGGTTCTGCTCGTCGTGCGGGACCGGCGTGCAGCGCCGCCGCCGGCGAGCACGCCGCCGCGCCGACGTTGTCCCGGCTGGCGCAGATGGTAGAGGCCAAGCTCGACGAGAAGGAGCAGGAGCTGCAGGCGCGCAACGGCGAGGTCCCGGCTCGAGACGGAACTTCGTGCGGCGATAGACGCGCGCGCTGTCGACGCCGCCCGCCTCGGCGACGAGCTCGCCGCGGCGAGAGATGCGCACGCGTCCTACGTCGCTGGAGTCGGCGACGAGCTCGACAAGATCAACGGCAAACACGCCGCCGAGGTGAGCAACTCAGGGAGGAGGCGTGCCGTGTCAAGGAGGAGCTGAAGAAGACGCGATCCGAGGAGCGGGCCGTCAAGATCCTGCACCAGAGGAAGGTGGCGGAGTTGAGGCGGCTCGTCGACGACCTCGCCGCGATGCACGAGCTGCGATCCGACGATGACAAGGACGACGGCGGCGATGTGGGACGTCCTCCTCGCGCTCAGTGACTGACTGCGTAATCGGTATGCACATGGATACTCGATCTCCTTTTGGGCCAATCTCTGATAAGTACTCAGCTGTATAAATCCCCTTATATTACTGTATTTCTGCTACATTAGCATGTTGCTTTACTTTTGCGATCCATTCTATCTGTTCAGCTTGCAAGATGCTGGCGTGTTCTTAATTCAGTCCAATTGATTATTAATTTTGATCTCAATAGTTAAAATCAGTTTTTACAGGACATATCTGAGTAGGGATTTCTGGAAAACTAGATGATTTTAAGTTGTTACAGAGAATTTCTGGTTTTCAGGGAAACGAGGGTATGCATGGATTTTAAATTTGAGTAGGGATTTTACGAAAACTAGATGATTTTAAGTTGTTACAGAGAATTTCGGAAAAAAGATTATCTGAACAAAGTTGGTTTTACAATGTCTACTTTCACATTAAAAAAGGTTCATTCCTAAACATCCCAAGTGTGGTTCATTCTTTTGCGGTTTTGCCTCGAGACATCAGTTGTGTGTTCAAAATTATTACTCCAATTATATTGCTTTGATTCATGTATTCGATGTTAAAGATTGGAACTCCTCTCAAACTTGGTCTCTTTTTTTTTTCAGAATCAGGGAGTAGAATCGTTTCGCAGCTGGGAGCAGTTAGGATGGCTCATTTTTTTTTTTTGAAGGGAACACGCCCATAAAGGGCAATTCATTGAAAAGCCAAAAAATTTACAAAGTCTAGCCCAAGTAGGCTATGTACAGGTAAAGATTTTTGAAAGGACAACCATATTGATAGAACAAAAAAAGACCATGTGACGAGATGGTTGCCTCCTTAACAACACATCATTCCTAGCTAAAACATCTCTTATGAAATGATCTCCTAGGAATGAGGGTGAAACCTCATGTTTATCTCTGACCTCTTGCTCTCAACTTGTCCGATGATGTTTCATGAGCACCTGCATGCAAATACAGAAAGATTTGTTCGTGCTTGCAGCTGAATCGACCATGGAAAGGAACCACCCTAATGTGGAACGAAAATCCCACCAGTTTCTTTCCCTGCAATAAAAAAACATTTCTTCTGCAACAAATTTTGACTTTGGTGAGATTTTGCAAAAAGGAATGTACTTAGCTTGGGAGTTCCAACACAAGACCATTTGTAACATTTTCAACCTCAAATGCCTCATATTGAGCCACTTGAGCTGCTAAAGCTTGAAAAATAACAGAGTGGACAGGCATGTCTTTATTTTGAAATCTGTGAGTATTCCTTGCCTTCCATATGAACCAGAGAATGTAACAGACAAGATCCATATCTTTCTGATTTTGAAGATGAGAGAAAATGTTAGATATCATATCAGCACAAGTGCCAGAGAGCATGTCTGTTTTTATTGCCAAAGAAGAACCATACCAGACAGCTCTCGCAAAGGAACAATGAAAGAAAATATGTTCATCATTTTCAGGTTGAGAACAACGAGAACAACTAGAGGAAATGTTTTTCATTCTTCTGTGAATGCGTTGAGCATTGGCAATATTTCTCGACATCAATCTCCAAATAAACATTTGAACTCTAGGTAAAATTCTTTTATTTTTCCAGTTTAAATTTATTATGGAGATTGCATTAGCTGATCTATTCAACTTACTTACTCTTTTCTCTATTTCATCTTGATGGATCAACTTATATGCACTTTGAGCTGTCCAAGTTCCTTTCCTGCTGGGTTTCCAGGTCAACACATCAGGGCCTTCGACTTGAGACAAAGGAACCTGCATGATTTGATTGACAAAATCTGAAGAGAAAATGGTTTCAAGGAGGGTTTGATTCCATCTCCTTGGGTTGTTAAGCCATAGCTCATTAACTTTGACAGGAAGAACATTATTAAGGGCCTCATCCTTGATGTATAGATGCATAGACTTCCAGTTAGAGCACCAGGGTTGGTTCCAGATAGAAATATTTCCATCGAAGAGTTGCCATTGGACAGCTTTAAGAAGGATATCTCTTACCTGTAGAATGGAGTCCCAAGTCCACGATTTTGCACCATGATTCCTTACCTTCCAGTATGATGTGTTTGGAAAATATTTACCTTTTAAAATTTTTGCCCACAACGCATCTGGATTAGAAACCATTCTCCATGCTAGGCCTGTGATCAATGCATAGTTTAAAGTTGAGAGGTCTCTAAAGCCGAGTCCACCTGCACTTTTTGGAATGCAAAAGTAATCCCAAGCTGTGAGACATAAAGGCTTTTTATTATGATCCGGATTATTTCCTTTCCACCAAAAATGGCGAATAATAGAAGTAAGCTCTTTCGTAAAAGATTTAGGAAAAAGAACATGAGACATATAGTAAATTGGGATAGAAGAGAAGACTGATTTGATTAGAGTTGAACGACCTGCATGAGAGATAGACTCAGCTTTCCAATCACTAAACTTTGATTTAAACTTATTTTTCAGAAAAGTATAAACTTTGGATTTTGGAATATGAGCCGTAAATAGAGGATGACCTAGATGAGTGGAATGATGTTGCATTTCAGCAACCTGGAAAAGATTTTTAATAGTACTCTGCATATCATGAGAAGTGTTAGCACTGAAAAGAATTGAAGATTTGCTCCAGTTGGGAGTTTGACCTGAATCTGCACAAAAAGCTTCTAGAATTTCCTTGATGCGTTGAGCTTCTTGTAAGTTTGCTTGCCCACAAATAATGACATCATCTGCAAATAACAAGGAGTGAATTGGAGGAGTGTTTGGAGCCAGCATAACTCCTTGTATTTGACCCTCTAACATTGCATCCCTTAACCTGCAGGTTAGTTCGTTAATTGCTGCTATGAAGAGATATGGAGATAACGGACAGCCTTGCCTGATCCCTCTGGAACTTTTAAAAGAACCATAAGGCTGACCATTAATAATAACTGAAAAAGTGGGCCATTGGATACAAGCTGCAACGAGATCAATAAAATGCTCATTGAACCCGATTCTCCTTAGAGCAAACTTGATAAAGCTCCATTCTAACCAATCAAAAGCTTTCGCCAAATCCATTTAAGCATAAAAGCACTGACAGCCCATTTCTTTTGTTGAAAAGAATGTATGATCCCATGGGCTATAACGATATTTTCAGAGATTCTTCTACCTTTGACAAAGGCAAACTGGGAATCAGAAATACAGTCAGGAAGATAAGGTTGCATCTTGAGAGCTAGAGATTTAGCAATTATTTTGTACGTGACATTACAGAGACTAATAGGTCTGTAATCTTGAGGAGTATGGCAAACAGATTTCTTTGGGATCAGAACGATATTTTTTTTTTTGAGGCCATCAGAAATTCTTTTATTAGTGTAGAAGGCTCTTACCAAATTGAAGATGTCATCTCCTATCCAACTCCAAGCAGCTCTATAAAATGTGACATTAAAACCGTCTAGTCCAGGAGCTGAATTTCTCCTCATATTCTTGATGATATTCAAGATTTCTTCTTTACTTGGGGGAAGAGTTAGGTCTTCATCTTGAATGTTACTTCTCCTGATTTCCTGTATTTCTCCCCGATCCTGCACAGAAGAAGTAAAGAGGCCTACAAAATAATTTATGAAACAAGTAGCGATTTCATCATTATTACTCACAACAGAGCCGTTGGGAGTCAAAACAGAGTTTATTCTATTCTTTCTTCTTCTTTTGGTGACACTATTATGAAAGAAAGAAGTATTTCTGTCACCTTGAGTTATCCAGGATTTCTTACATCTCTGTCTGTAGAATTCAGTTAATTTATTCTGAATTCTAGCATGCTCCCTGCATAAAGATTCTTCAACAAGAAGATTTTGCTCAGCAGGTGGAAGATTTTGAATGTTAGCAATATCATTTTCAATTTCTTGCAGCTGCTTCTTCAAAGAACATTTATTTCTTTTAGACCACACTGTAAGGTAGTGACCCAGCTGCTTTGTTCTCTTATGAAAAGACAAATGAGCAAAATCATCCCATATATTTTTACTTACCTCTTGAAAATCATTTTCCAGCAACCACCAATTCTCGAATTTGAACTGTTTTTTCAAATTTGGTTTGCTGGAAGTTGGGATGGCTAGAATAGGAGCATGATCACCATAAATAAGAGGAAGATGGTAAACATTTGTATTAGGAAAGATCCTGCACCATTCGAAATTAGCCAGACATCTATCTAACCTTTGGAAAGTTGGGTTAGACGAAAATCTTTTATTCGTCCATGTATAAGCTGGACCATTGTAGCCCAAGTCCATAAGGCCACAATTCTTAATAAGATTACGAAAACAAGAAATACGATTGTAATTAGGAGCAGAAACACTAAACTTTTCATTAGCATCCAAAAGCTCATTGAGATCACCCATACAAAAAAGAGGCTGATTATTATCTACATTAGCAAAAGCTGTCACCTCTTGCCAAATATTATTGGTCTTAACATGATACGGATCACCATACAAGCAGATAAGCCGAAAGAAAAACTTATGTTGATTAACACAAACATTGGCACAGATATAATTAGGACCAGAATTAACTACAGTAATATCAACATCATCGGTCCACAACAACCATAGACCTCCTGAGATACCATCCGCTGGGACGATAAAACAATTTTGCACAGGGAAAGCATGGATGATCTGATGAGAAGAGTATTTATTAGATTTTACCTCAGATATGAAGATCACTTTCGCTTTAGTGGAATTGATAAGCCGTGAGAGATGACGCATCCTAGAACTGTTCAAAGAACCACCCGTACCTCGACAGTTCCATGAGAGGAGATTCATAGAGAAATTAGAAGAGACTGGGGCAAGAGGTTGCTGAAGATTGGAGGAAGGGGAAAGAGGTTGCTGAAGATTGGAGGAAGGGGGGAGGTAGCAAGGCATCTCGCCTACGTTCCGTATAGGAAAATGCAGGAAACTTAACTGAAAGAACAGAAAGGGGCAAACAAAGACGAAGGCCAAAGAAAAGAGAAGAAACCGGAAGGAGAAACACAGCTAACAGAGCAACTACAGCATACTAATGGCTCTAGTGCAAGCAGGAGCTGCCGCCTGCAAGCATGGACATCGCCATGAGGAGCAGAGCACTAAAAGGACTCACATTCTGACTTCCTTTAACTGAAAGACTTCCCAAAACCAAACCAGAGAGATGACTAGATCACAGATCGTTGAGAACTCCTGCGCTTGACCAGGAATAGATTAGATTTGAGCAAGCTAGGAGAGCAGATTGGAGGAAATCGACTGGGGAAGAAAAGCTAGCACGAGACGTTTTGGGGGCAGAATTGGGCTTACAGGAAACCGGATTTGGTGAACTGGGTGAAGCCGTAGAGCCCGAACGCCGCCGTCCTCCACGCCTTCTGGATGAACATCTTCCCTCGCACAGAAACGTTGCTTCCTGTCGGGACAAGAGTTTGTTCTTTGCATTACGAATCCAGTTTCATCCCTTTTTCTTCCGGGGTCTTCTCGAAGGGGTGGAGGCTGGATGGCTCAATTGGATTGCTTGCTTGCGACCGAGGTCTCACAAGTTCACAATGTGGCCTGTGTTCCCATGCCTAATTGCAGTAGCCGCCGTTCATGTTCAGATTCAGAACTGTTTTAGTGTTGTGGCTTCTCTTGTTCAAACTTCTATGGTTGTTGGTGCTTTGTTTTACAGATTGCATTAGCTTGTTGCTTTCAATTTCATTCTGTCTGTTTCAACTCGCAAGATATTTACCTCTGTTAAATTGTGCTGTACCGTTTTCTTCATCAATGGGTAGTTGTGTGCTCTGATTGGGTGAACTGTGAATCACTATTAATTCAGTCCAATTGATTGTTATTAGAAATGCTTCCCGATTTGTTGCTTAGGCATACCGGCATTTCTTTGCCTCTTGCGTTCTTTAGGATCAGCAGAGTGTTGTTTGTGCACTGAATTTCTCCCGACCTCCGACAATGTTACTGCAAATGATCAAATCAAAATGATAAAATGTCAATGTCTTTAATCCATGCTAATTAACTGTATAACATGCCACGTGTTTCCGGATAGTTGCTTCCATTCCAAAAGTAGATGAAAATGAACCTTGCCATCCGCAGGAAGATCGACCAGGCCGCCGCTTGTGCTCTCTGTTCGTTCTGCTCCTCCGACACCAGGCAGTCTCGCATTCCGGCCAGTAGTATTTTTAGAGACCGACGGCACGGGCCTCCTCAAAGCGTTCGACACCCAAGGAGCTCGCCGGCGACGTGGTATGCGCAGACCGAGTTCTTTGCATGACACGCGCGGGCCGGCCGCTGGCAGTTTTGCCCCTCGAATGTGGGCTGGGCTTTGCTGCTTTGAGACGACGATATGCGATGCGGGCCGGCCTTGAGCTGCGAACAACGCCAGTGGGCCTCTCGTAATAAACAATGTGAAGGGCCCGTTTATCGCATGCAGGGAAGATCTATTAGCTAGTTGATCTAGCTTGTCAAAACTTCGTTAGCGAGTGACAATTCTTCAGTCATCCGATAAATAAGATAAGGAACGGGTATGGCCTCTATGGGCAAATTGTTCGCAAAATTTTGGCTAGAGCTTGAGAGTTCCGGAGAACGAAGTTTTCCATGAGTATGAGCGTCGAATGAAGTATGGTCGTCATGTATGGTTTATGATGGAGCTACCAGATGGAATTTGTATCACTCATAATGTTGAATAAAGTATGTGATGATTCTAAAAAAAAGGAATTTTTTTGCTGCACTGTAAAAGAATCTACTCCCATTTTCATTTCCCCATTTTCAGCCCTTCATTAGTAGTAGTACAGGGCCAAGCGGGGCTTAAGATAGGGCACATGGCATAACCTACAGCTCTTTCTGCTTCTGGATCCTCTAGCATTTGCACAAGATTAATCGGAGCGCAGGCGCTTGAAATCCTCTAGCATTTGCACAAGATTAATCGGAGCGCAGGGGCTTGAACAAGGTTTATACAGGCGAGGTTGATTCTTCAGGAGGACAGTACGGTGCCGTAATAACAATCGAAACAGCTCATGCTCTCCTCCATCTTCTGCCGTCATGCTTCTTGCAGCTTCGCTGTGATGTGCTGGGGAACCGTTCCGAAGTCTCCAGCAGTAGGCTGCGGCAAGTCCCATCGCCTGGGCACCATGTTTCTCACGGAATAAACATCACGCATTGGAAGGTCAATCTACGCCATTCTTAGGTTCAAAAGAATGGCGTAATAGTCAATTCGTCCCTCAACTATCCCCCAAAGCTCAAATTCGTCCCTCAACTATCAAAAGGTCCAATTTAGTCCCTCAACTTTGGCTGCTAGGTTCAATTTCATCCCTCGGGACTGGTTTGAACCGTGTAACCAAAGTTCAGCGACCAAATTGGACCTTTTGATAGTTGAGGGACGAATTTGAGTTTTCAGCCAAAAGGATCAGTTAGACTTTTTTTTTGGAAAAACTAAATTGTCATTCAGTTAGACATTCTCAAAAGAGCTAAAATAGATGTATTAATCCAAAATTGGTCTTTTTTTTTTGAAAATGATCCAAATATATTGTATTTTATTGGTTGTTGAGAATTTTTTGTTCGATAATAATAGTCATGTCCAGAATATAATCTGAATATTTTTCTCGTTTCATTGCTAGGATGTTTCCAGGCTTTGTTTGGATCCACCGAACTAACAATAACAATCAGTCCTGGACTAAAAATTTGTTGACTAACTGTTAGTCAGCTAACAATTAGTCCGCATTAGTTGGGTTCTCCTGACTAAAATTGGACTACTATCAATCCCTTGGTTGGCTAAAAATTAGTCCTCTATTAGTCTCTCCTGTTTGGATCCTTTATGAACTAAAATTAGTCAACTAACAATTAGTCCCTTGGATCCAAAAAGAGCTGCAGTATGACCATTCAAATGAAAAATGGCGAAATAGTCAATGTCCTCCCTGATCTTTGGCCGAAAACTCAAATTCGTCCTCCAACTATCAAAAGGTCCAGTTTGGTCCCTGAACTTTGGTTACCCGGTTCAAACCAGTCCCGAGGGACAAAATTGAACCTAACAGCCAAAGTTGAGGGACCAAATTGGACCTTTTGATAGTTGAGGGATGAATTTAAGGTTTGAGTGATAGTTGAGGGACGAAGTTGACTATACGCCAAAGAAATCAAGTCTTCTTTGGTCATCGTACAGACGTAGTACAGTACATGGCTGAGGTCAAAGCATTTGCACATAGAAACGTGTCCACAGGATTTGATCCACTGCAAGAAGATTCTGCAGTTCCAGGCTGTATCCATAGGTTCTTGGTCGATGGATCATGTGGCTTTCTCCGGTTTTTCTTTCATTTCTTCGTTTGGCAAAACAGATTGGATGCCGGTCTTACTTTGCCACGCCACAAGTGATGGCAGCCACAGATTGTGGCGAGTAAAATCGGCGCCGCAGTTTACCACACTCGCCACACTCCTCTGCGCTAAAAGACAGATATGCATGCAGAAAAGGACAAGCCAAGCAGTTAATGCGGGCGAACTTTCGGCGAGAAACAAACACGGGCCACATGCACCAAGCTTTAGGCGTGGCTGCTGTGGTAAAATGTGGCGTGGAACCAAACACCTCCTCTTACGTGGTGAATTCGTTCTGTATATCTTTTCACTAATCGACTAATAAATATATGCTGTGCGTTGCGCAATATGCCCATATTGGCCAAACTCGTCCATCCTTTGGAACGAGAAACTTTTTCTAATCCTACATTAACTAATTAAACTGATCAATTCGGCAAAAAAAAAGAACTGATAAAACTGATCATGGTCGAATTCCTGTGAAAATATTGTTTCCGAAGATAGCATCTTTCGTGCAAGTAGTGACACCAGGCATCAACAAGCATATATACATCGACTACACCAAAACAAATTCTAGACCTGCACACCACCAAAGACTGAACGAACACAGCTCACATTGTGGCTTGTGAGACCCGATCAGTCGTAAGCAATCCAATTGACACTGTTCCCATATGCAAAAACGTTTCTGCTTCAAATCACACAGTGGAGTGACAATTTTGAACACAAAAGTCAGGTCAGGCATAAGAAGGAAGAAGTCCGTTTTACTCTCTCGAACAGTTCACTATGTTCATATTACCCTCTAAATAAAATGATAGCTCACTTTACTTCCTCAAACAATTCCAATCGGTGCAATATACACTTTTTTAGAGTTTCTCCTCTTTTTTTTTTGTTTCTTGGCCTACAAGTGAAATTTGAACTCAAATTTTGCATTATGCATTCCCAGCAAATACATTTTACTCTCTTTTTTGTTTCAGTACTTGTAGAAATGGTGCAACAATTTAAGTACCCTATTCGTCGGCGATGCGCACTCCTCTTCTTCCACCATTGCCTATGCATTCCCAGCAAAACACAGTACAGTACTGCAAAAGCTTGTTTTATTTTGTACCATCCCAACATGATACTGTATTAGGTAAGCCCAGTGTAAGTGTGTATAACAGTCTAAATCCCAACTAAAGTTAGATTTTATCATTTCTATTCTAATCCATGAGATCCAGCATGTTCATCATACATGCCGGTCCCCAACTAATTTCTAATGCTAGCAATCAATTAGACTGAACCAATAGCGACACATTTCACCCTACCAGAGTACACACACAACCACCACCCATTGATCAAGACAACGGCCCAGCACAATTTTTACAGAGAGGTAATAAAATCAACAAAAGGATGAAATAGGCAGAATGAAAAGGCAACAAGTTAATGCAATCTGTAAAACATAGATTATCGCCTAACTAGCCGAGGGATAAAACTGATTACTTTCTACTATCAGGGATTGCTTGCTTACACCGACGGATGATATCCATGCGTGGATTGGTCACTGATCATCCGCGGGAGGCTGAGGAGGAAGCCCCAGGTCGCCGTCGTCGTCAGGTAGCAGCTCTTTCTTCAGCTCCGAGAGGTCGACGACGTGCCGGTACATGGCGAGCCCGAGCCGCTTCATGTGGCTCAACCCCGTGAGCTCCCTCTGGTGCCGGGCCTTGACGGCCTGCACCTCGGCTGCGCGCTGGGAATGTGCCTTCTGCAGCTCCGCCGCGAACCGGCTCGCCTCGTCGGCGAGCGCGGCGTTGGCCTTCTGGACCTCCTCCCTGAGTTGGCTCACCTCAGTCGCCTGGGCGGCGTGCGCGGCGTCGGTCAGTTGGAGCTCCTCGTCGAGCCGAGCGACGTCGGCCGCGTGCGCTGCTCGCGCCGCCTGGAGCTCCTCGTCGAGCCGTGCGACGTCGGCGGCGTGCGCGTCCCTCGCCGCCCGAAGCTCCTCGTCGAACCGCGCGACGTCAGCCGCGTGCGTGTCCCTCGCCGCCCGGAGCCCGTGGCCGAGCCGGGCGATCTCGGCGCGTGCGCGTCTGTCGCCGCCCGCATTTCCTTTTTGAGCCGGGCGATGTCGCCGTCGCGCGCCTGTAGCTCCTGCTCCTTCTCGTGGAGCTCCGCCTCGACCATCTGCGCCAGCCGGGACAACGTCGGCATGGCGGAGCGGTCCCCGCCGCCGGCACTGCCTCCCGATCCCGCACGACGAGCAGGACCCGTCGGCGTCGACATCGCGGAGAACGCCGAAGAACGCCGAAGAACAAGCAGAGGTAGCAGCTGATTGGTGAGGTACTGAGGTTTGACCTAGCGGAGTGATGAGATGAGGGAAAGATCGGTTCAAAGATTTGCATGCGTGCATGCAGCTTCATACTATGCCTGACATCCATCGATCCCTGTGCTCGACGCCTGTCGTGCCGCATGCATGCCAGGAGGGAAGGAGAGGGCACTAGGGAGCACCTCCTGCAGGGCTACGGCTAGAGGCTAGAGCTGAGGCTTGAGAAAGCCAATGAATAGTTTATGCGTGAGAGCATGGAGCACCGTTTTCTTTCAGCAAGTTTAGCATGATTTGGAAGGAGCAAGTTTAGCATGATTTGGAAGTCGGATCTGCCACATCTCTTATGATTATAAAGTTAACACCCTTGTCAAACACTTCATACATTAATCGAGAAAAATCACACAAGTTACACATCTCAATAATTATAAAAGAAAAGATAGAACAAAATTAAAGTCCTACATGATTTTCAGTCCAAAGATTTTAGGTTACCTACCACTAACAATATGAAAACTTAACCTATGATACGATATGTAATTATAAACTACAATCTATATTAGGGGCATAAACCAGCCATACCCCCGAGAGCCGCGCAATACGGCCCCAACACTCAGCGGGCCATGCAGCCCAAGCATATCCAAATAGGAAAAATGTGTCAAAATATATTGATAAAGAATGTGACTAGTATTTTTTGCGTGCAAAGTTCCAAGTTCTGATGTCTTATATATATTGTGGTAAAAATGATGAAATAACTATTTCATGGCTCGTAATGTGTTACAGACGAGATACATGGAATCATAGCATCTCAATCAAAATTGTTTCTGTCAGTGTGTTGAGGACGGAACCAACATTTCTCAGTACTACACACAATTTTGTCCAAATTCTAATAAACCTTGCTATAGCTTGCCTTGCTTAGCGGGGCAAGAAATTAGATGTTGGTTGTTTGCTTTGTTGTCTCGGTGCTAGAAAAACATTGTATAACTATATATATACATAAGAATTGTTAGAACATTTAGGTCTTTACAACACGCAGCAGCAATGGTTTCGACTACTAAGGGGGTGTTCATTTTCTTGGTGCTGAACCTTAACCCTGTCACGTTAAAGAGAATATTAGCATTTAAAAGTATAAGATAAAGTTCAATAACAGCATAGAACAGCAGAGAATCTCTGTTCAAAAAGAAAAAAAGAACAGCAGAATCTGTGCCCTTCTCTCTCCCGCCCTATGGCTATCTCAGGCCGCTGCGATGGGAGGAGCACGCGGAGTAGACTTGACCTGTATCACTGTAGCTTGATCTTCCACTGCCAAAAAGGATACGCGGGCGGCAACCATGGATTCTGCAGCTATCGTTTGCATTTCCAGCACGCCACCGCTGCTGCTGGTTGGTTGGTTGCCAGTCCAGAGGAGCAGCGGCTACAGAAACGCGGTGCTACACAAACCCGGTGCATGCAATTAATCGCTCGGCGACCTCGTTCTTGGCTTGGTGCCCTTGTCGCGCTCCCGTTTCTTCTCTCTCAGGTCACAGGCTCGCATTTGCCGGCGTCGCCTCCCAATTTCCCAAGCCAAGCCGTGGTGAAATACTAGAGTCCAAAAAGGCTCTGCATTGTTCAGCTTCTCTCCGCACGCACCGTCGTTGAGTTGAACTCAACCTCCTGTCCTCCGACGATGCCTGCTGCCTCCTTCTCCACCTCCGTCATCGTGCTCGACGATCCGCAGCACGACACCGCCACCTCGCCTTACTTCGCCGAGAGCGCCGCGGCCTTGTCGTGGCCCGCGGCGGAGCGGAGCACGTCGACGCTGGCCGGCGGCCAGTGGAATCTCCGGGCGCTGTGCGACGACCACGGCGTCCCCAGGGAGTACACGCCGTCCTTCGCCAGAGACAAGGCGGCCTGCGCGGCGGACTGCCCCGCCGACACCATCTGCGTCTACGTCGACGCGCTCGACGCCGGCATGCGGTTCCCGCTGCACGGCTTCCACGCCGCCCTCCTGCACTACGGCCTCCCGCCGGCGCAGCTCGCGCCCAACACGTGGCGCTACGTCGCCGCCTTCGTCGTGCTCTGCGAGGACGCCGCCGTCGAGCCCAGGCTGTCGGTGTTCCAGCATTTCTTCGCGCTCTGCACCCACAAGGGCGACGCCGCGGGGTGGCACCACTTGAAGCCCACCGATACGATCACGCGGCGACTCTTCACCGGCAAGGTCTCTACGACCACGTACCTGGGATGGAAGTCCAGGTTCTTCTTCCTCCAGGCGCCGCCCAATGCGCCCTGGCCTTGCCCCGTGAAGTGGGGAAAGCCGAGCTGGAACGCCGTCCGGAAGCCGCCGGTGACGACCGACACGAAGAAGGCGATCGCAAAGCTCCTGGACAGGGTGGCGACCTCGGGCTCGGATGTCGCCATGTACCTATCCCGACGCCTGCCCGTCGGCCGCATCATCCCGGCGGTGAAAAGGGAGCCCGGGATCGAGCAGACGAGGAAGCGCAAGTCGCTGGAACGGGCCGAGCCTTCAACGCCGCTGGCCGGTTCTTCTCAGGCAGTGGCAGGGCCGGTTAGCGGCGAGCGCTCCGCCACGGCGACGTTGTCCAGGTTGGCCCAGATGGTCGAGGCGGACCTCCACGAGAAGGAACGGGAGCTGCACGCGCGCAGCCGCGAGGTCGCCCAGCTCAAAGACCAGCTGCGGGCAGCGAGAGAAGAGCATACGGCCGTCGTCGACGCGGCGAGAGACGCCCGTTCCCGGCTCGGCGAGGAGCTCGACGCGCGCGCGGCCGACGTCGCGCGGCTCAGCGAGGAGCTCGACGCGGCGAAGGATGCGCACGCATCCTACGTCGCTCGGCTCGGCGAGGACCTCCAGAAGATCAACGACAACCACGCAGCCGAGGTGTACCAACTCAGGGAGGAGCTCCGGACGACCAACGCCGCGCACGCCGACGAGGTGTGCAAACTCAAGGAGCAGCTGCAGAAGGCGCGGTCCGAGGTGCAGGCCGTCAGGACCGAGCACCAGAGGGAGCGCATGGAGTCGAGCCAGCGCGCGCGGGGCATGTACCGGCACCTCATCGACCTCGCCACAATGGTGCACGAGATACTACCCGATGGGACTTATCAGGATCAGTGACGGACTCTACTCGGTATGCATATGGATGTTCTCCTTTTGGGTAAGCAAACAATCTCTGATACTAGAAAGTATTCCTGCTTCATATATGAACCTTTGCTTTTGCGATTCATTCTGTCTGTTCAGCTTGCAAGATACTAGTACTCCTTTATGTTTTCCTTTTAGAAAATGGCATGTTTTCTTGATCGATATACGGTGATCGACTCAAATGGCATCATATCACACTTAATTCAGTCCAATCCGAATACTACAGAGAATTGTTAGATAGTGGTGGTTAGTTTTGATCTCAATAATTAGAATCAGTTTTGATAGAACAGATTTGAGCAGGCATTTTTGGAAAACTAGATTTTAAGTTGTTACAGAGAATTTCTGGTTTTCGTGTAAGCAACCAATCTCTGACAGGAAGTAATCATTATACTGCTACATTAACGTGTTGCTTTTTTGTTTCATTCAGTCTGTTTCAGCTTGCAACATATTTAGTACCTCCGCATAAAAATTGATCGATGGGTAGTCGTTAGAGTGAAATGGTATCATATAAGAACTGTCTAATATATTATTAAGTGGTTGTTTTCATAGAAACATATTTCTGTAGGGATATTTGGAAAACTAGATTTAAGTTACAGAGAATTTCTGGTTTTAGGGGAAATGAGAGTATCCCAACGAAGTTTTCTCGACAGTTACAATGTCTACTTTTCACATCTCTAATTAAGTGTGGTTCATTCTTTTGCGGTTTTGCCTCGAGACATTAGTTCCGTTTTCAAAACTATTACCACAATTTGATTGCTTTGATCCGATGCTAAGATTGGAACTCCTCTCAAACTTGGTCTCTTTTTTTTTTTCAGAATCAGAGCAGAATCGTTTTGCAGATGGGAGCAGTTAGGATGGCTGATTGCTTGCTTGCGGTTGTTGCCTCTGTTCCCATCCTGATTGCAGTAGCTGCCGTTCATGTTCGTTCAGGCTTTAGTTGTGTTCGGAACTTCAGATCCAGAATTGTTTTGGTGTTGTGTTCCTCTTGTTATGCTAGATGTTCATATGCTTGTTGGAGCTTGGTAATCTTCTGAAGCAGTACTATTGTGGGCTTCTTTTGGGAAACAAAAAATTCATAGGAATGAGGAATCTCATTGTAATCACTTTAACTGTTGTGATTAGGAGAAAGTCCATCGTGTTCCAAGGATGGCCAATGTAAGCTGCTGCCTGCATCAGCTATTTCGGTTCATTTCCATTGTGCATTTACATACATTACCTGGCCAGAGCACCGGCTATTGATTGATGAAAGCACAAACTATAGCGCCGTCATATAATTTGATTAATATCTTTGCACATACGAGGCTGGGATGTTCGAAAAAAAAAAAAAAAACATACGATGCTGGGTGTATGTACATCAGCGTACGTGGACGGTGGAGATCGACGAGTAAAGCATGCATGAGGCTTTGTAGGGCGCCGGAAATGAAAAGGCTGGACTTGTCGCTGGCATGATGTGAAAAGGCACCGAGTTCTTTGCATGATGAAACGGCGAGCCGCGGTGTCTGGGCTGGGCTTTGCTGCTTGAGGTGATAACAGCACAGTTCGGCCTCTCGTAGCAAACAAAGTGAAACGGCAACTTTCTTTTTCAGTTCACCATTTTCAGCTCTTCACCTAGTTCTTGAGCAGGCCAAGCGGGGCTTAAGAATGTTTCTTCTGGATTCGCCACCATGTGAACAGAGCATCAATCGGAGCTTGCAGAAGGTTTCAACGGGCAAAAATGTTGTTTCGTCGTTTCCACACTATACGCAAAATTCTACCTACAGGAGCAAGCAGTAATAACAATCGTATATATCGGAGGTGTTCGTTGCATGGGGTCTAAACTTTAGAGGGTTTTTCCAACAAATATTGTGATTACAAATAAAGTTTAATTACAAAACTAATTTCAGAACTCCGCTCGAATTCGCGGGACGAATCTAATGAGGGTAATTAAGGCGTGATTAGACGATGGTTACTGTAGCATCACTGTAGCAAAATATAGATTAATTAGGCTCATTAGATTCGTCTCGTAATTTAGAGGGGGTCGTGACATAGGCTTTGTCATTAAATTAATAAAAATATTTTTAAATAGTAAAATTCTCTTTGATGTGACAGATGTTAAAGTTTAGAGAGGGTGCAACGAACGCCCCCATCGACTGCCGTTCCTGCCGCTTCGCTGTGATTGATGTGCTGCTGCAAGTCCCATCGCCAGGGCGCCATATTTCACGGGATACGCCATATTTCACGGAATAGACATGGCGCATTGGAAGGTCAATCTACATTGCGTCAAGTCTTCTTTGGTCATCGTGCTGTAGATGGCTGAGGTAGGCAAAGCATTTGCACATAGGGGCAGGAGAGCGAGAGAGGGAGAGAGGGAGGGGTGTCATGGGATTTGATCCACTGCAAGAAGATTCAGTCGATGGACCATGTGGCTTTCTCCGGTTTTCTTTCATTTCTTCGTTTGGCAAAACGAGGTTTGATGTGGTGAATTAATAAGCATGTCTTTTTACTAGTATTTTTCTTCCACTAAAATATAGGCAGTGCATATATGCCCATATTGGCCAAACTCGTCCATCCTGTGGAACACGAGAAACTTTTCCTAATCCCACGTTAACTACACTGATCATGGTTGAATTCCTGTGAAATTGCAGCCTAATGAAGGCTTCAATTGTCCTGTTCAACTACACCACAACACTCTAGCGGATGCTGAAGAAATAACTACGAACAAGAAATAACTACGAACACTGTAGCTTGTTGAATTGCAGCAGGCAAGGCGAACAAACTGATATTGTTTCAGAAGATAGCATCTTTCGCACTAGTGTACTCCTACGTGACACCAGACATCGACATGCATATAAACATCTACGACATCAAAACAAATTCTGGACACCACCAAAGCCTGAACGAACACAGCTCACATTTGTGGCTTGTGAGACCTCATCAGTCGCAAGCAATCCAATTGAGCCATCCGCCCATCCCTAACTGCTCCCATCTGCAAAAACGTTTCTGCTTCAATACATGGACCGAAACAATCACACAGTAGGGTGATAAATTTGAAGACAAAAGTAAATTTTCCTGGGACATGCAAATGAATGGTAAACCTTTTTTTTCTTTGAGCTGCGCAACTAGACAAACTTCCTAAAACTGATGTTAGGCTGACTTCTGAGAAAATTGAACTCTGTTTGGATACGTTATGCCAACTAATCTCACAGAAAATTATGATAAAGGGACTAGCCATGTGGAATGGTGCAACAAAGTACGCTATTCTTCGGCAATGCGCACCTCTTCTTCACCATTGCTCAAGGGAGATGTATTATGCATTCCCAGGAAAATATACAGTACTAGCAAAAGCTTGTTTTATTTTGCACCATCAAACATGATACTATTAAGTAAACCCAGTGTAAGTATGTAACAGTACAAATCCCAACTAAAGTCTGTTTTTATCATTTCTAATCCTTGAGATACTAAAGTCTGTTTTATCATTTTTAATCCTTGAGATCCAATGTGTTCATCATACATGGAAGTAGTAAACTAAGTTCTAATAGCAATCAATTAGACTGAATTAATAGTGATACATTTCACCCTATCAGAGCACACAACTAGTCGTTGATGAAGAAAACAGCCCAGCACAATTCTGCAGAGAGGTAACTTTTTTTAGATAATGGGAAAAGAGTACCCGGTGCAGAGAGGTAATAAAATCAACAAAAGGATGAAACAGGCAGGATGAAAAAGCAACGAGTTAATGCAATATGTAAAACATAGTAATTGTGATTACTTCTACTATCAGAGATTGCTTGCTTACCAAAAGGACGAAATCCATGCATGGATGAGTCACTGATCCTCCGCGGGAGGCTGAGGAGGAAGCCCCAGATCGCCGTCGTCGTCAGGTAGCTGCTCCTGCTTCAGCTCCGAGAGGTCGACGACGTGCCGGTACATGGCGAACGCGAGCTGCCTCATTTGGCGCAACCCCACGAGCTCCCTCTCGAGCTGGTTCTTGACGGCCTGCAACTCGGCCGCGCGCTCCGACTGCGCCTTCTGCAGCTCCGCCGTGAATCGGCTTGCCTCGTCCTCGCGCGCTGCGTTGGCCTTCTGCAGCTCCTCCCTGAGTTGGCTCACCTCGGCGGCGCGCGTGGCGTCGGCCTGCTGGAGCTTTCCGTCGAGCCGAGCAACGTCGGACGCGTGCGCGTCAGTTGCTGCCCGGATCTCCTCGCCGAGCCGAGCGATGTCGGCCTCGCGCGCGGCTCTCGCCGCTCGGAGCTCCTCGTCGAGCCGCGCAACGTCGGCCTCGCGCGCGTCCATCGCCGCCCGGAGCCGGGCGACCTCGGCCAAGTGGGCGTCTCTCGCCGCCCGCATTTCCTTCTTGAGCCTGGCGACCTCGCCGTCGCGCGCCTGCAGCTCCTGCTCCTTCTCGTGGAGCTCCGCCTCGACCATCTGCGCCAGCCGGGACAACGTCGCCGTGGCGAAGCGCTCGCCGCTGCCGGCGCTGCACGCCGGTCCCGCACGACGAGCAGAAGCAGAACCCGTCGGCGTGGCCGTCGCGGCGTCGCATCGAGCGGTGACGGGCTCCGCCGACTTGCGCTTCCTCGTGTGCTGCTCGACTGTCGTCGTCCCCGGTTCCTTCTTCACCGCCGCCATCTCCGGGGAGAGGTGGTGGACTCTGCGGCCGACGGGCGGGCTGCGGCGGGAGAGGAACTGCGCGACGTCGATGCCGGAGTCCCCCACCCTGTCCAGAAGCTTCTCGACGGCGGCGGAGGCGGCGGCCGTCAGCCCCGGCTTGCGGACGGCGACACGGGTCGGCTTGCCCCACCTGACCGGGCACGGCCACGGCGCGTCCGGCGGCGCCTGGAGGAAGAAGAACCGGGACTTCCACCCCTGGTACCTGGTCTTGGACATCTTCCCTGTGAAGAGGCGGCGATTGCTGCTTCTGTTGGAGTTGTCGAAGGGCTTGAAGTGGTGCCACCCCGCGGCCTCGCCCTTGTGGGTGCAGACGGAGAAGAAGTGCTGGAACACGGAGAGCATGGGGTCGACGCCGGCGTCGCGGCAGAGGAGGACGAACGCGGCGACGTAGCGCCACGCGTTGGGCGCGAGCTGCGCCGGCGCGAGGCAGTAGTGACGGAGCAGGGCCGCGTGGAAGCCGTGCAGCGGGACGCGCATGCCGGCGTCGAGCGCGTCGGCGTACACGCAGATGGTGTCGCCGGGGCAGTCCGCCGCGCAGGCCACGTTGTCGTGGGCAAAGTACGGCCTGTACTCCGTGGGGACGTCGTGGTCGTCGCAGAGCCGCCGGAGCGTCGATGTGCCGGACAGCGTCGACTTGGTCCGCTCCGCCGCGGGCCACGAGAAGGCGGCGGCGGCGGCGCCCTCGGCGAAGTAGGGCGAGGTGGCGGTGTCGTCGGGCTCCGCGTCCGCCACCGCGTCGAGCACGACCAGGGAGGAGGAGGCGGCGGTTGACATCGCGCCGGCCGGCAAGGTTGTGGTTGACGGTATAAGGAACTCGGCCGGGCGACACCCGAGTACGTATTTCACTGGCTCTGGGAGGACGACGGTGTGGGCGGTGAGGCCGGAAAACGCGGCCGGATTTGCGAGGAACAGAACAAACTCTGATCGTGATGGCATGTTTGGGGTGACTTATAAGTCCAACTTATAAGAAAAGTGAAGTAAGCAATTTAAAACACCAAACAGCCATGATTTATAAGTCACCAGTGACTTTAAGTTTTAAGCTACCTCAACCTAACTTAAAACTTATAAGTCAGTGGGACCCACCACTTTTCATGGGCACCCGCCTCTCCTCCACTTCCTTTTCCCTCGTTTCTCGAATCCTGACTTATTTGCACACAAACATCCCTGACTTATAAATCAGTATTTTTCAGTCAAGTGATTATAAGTCGTCTGACTTATTTGCACCAAACATGACCTGAGTGAGGCGGGCAAACTACCGGAATCCAAAATCCAAACGAAACGTCCCGCGCGCACGATCTTTTTACAAACTGCTTTGCTCTCCCGCGTGAACTTTTCGCGCCCGTCCAGCACTAGTGCCTACCCATGAAAACCGGTCGAAAACCAATAAAACAGGTCCGGTCCGTTTGCCAGGTTGGTCAGTTTTTGAACTTGAAAGTTTGAAAAATAACAAGACAAAATTGTAAAGGAAAACTGGAACGGAAACTAATCAAGATGGTGCGAAAATATTTTGAAAACATTTGAGATTGCCCGTTAAATTTTTTTTTGAAACATAAACACGATAGAGAAAAAAAAAGAAATTCACTTTATCTACATACCGTCGTCGTCTCGCAGTCTCCTTCCTCTCCATCATGAGCCCAATCTCCTCCTCCAAGTTTTCCTATTTTTTCACCATTTTCATTTTCTTTTTTTTTTCTGCCTGGTTTTCAACAAAAACGGATTGGTTTACCGAAAACAACCGGTCGGTTTTCAGTATCGACGGTTTCAAATTTTGGAATTTGAACTTCGGGCAGTTTGGTCGGTTCCATCGATATTTCAAACGCTGGGGACGAGGTACAGCCGCTTCGTCACAGTACTGACTTATGGGCTAACAGGTCACACGCACCACCGTACCAGCGGTTCCCCGGCCAAATAGCAAGAGCGCGAAGCGGATGGGACCGAGGCGAAGATGGAGGCGGCAGCTGACATTGCAGTAGCTGCTGCAGCCTGCAGCGCTACGGGCCTTGTTGACGAAGATCTTTCTACTTTTCTCGCTGAAACCGGACAGTATTTCTGAGCATGAATACAGCTCGCAAAACAATCACTGACCCTGGAGCGGCCAGTATTTCACCGGCTTCTCACGGGTCCAATCCAAGCTCTTGCACAGTTCCATATTTTGGTCTGGACCCTTTTTTTTTCTTGATAAAAAATTAGGCACCTGGAAAGTAGGCATGCGAATTTTGGAAAACCTATTTTGTTGCAATAGAAAACTTGCCACCTTGATAAATTTTCAGAGGGCCCCCAAACTGGAGATCTTTCTCACCTGTATAGCCATGTTCAGATAATCCTCTATTTGTGTGTGTTTAGCATATTTCTCCACATTTTATGTTTTTCAGTCCAATGGAGTGCCACTATGGATCTTGCTTGTCTTAATGTTCTTCACTATTGTTTAATGTTTTAAAATGATCCACCTTATCACTAAAACTATTTTTTCATTTATTTACAACTTTTACCCACTTTATTCTTGGATAATATGTGGTGCAAACTCAACTCTAAGTGGTGGAAACTATTTTTAAAAATGTACCCAGAAGTTTTCAATTATAATTTTAAAATTTATATTAAGAGATAAAAAAATGATAAGTGGAAAAGGAAAAAAAAATGCATACCGTTGTGTCTATCGTCCTCTTGCACCATGGTTTATCCATTTTTGCATCCTTGTACTTCCCCTACACAAATCATTGAGAAATGAGAAGCAGAGATAGTGGTAAAATTATATCAGAAATAGAGAAATATGCATTAGAAAGTGAGTAGTAAGTATTTCAAGAAGCTTGAGCATAAGTTAAGATGGGCCAATCAAAACGTATATTTTTTAGTGATTTATTAGTACAAATAAATGATTCATTTGTGCAAATAACTAGTTGATTACTATTCGATAAAGCATTTTGCGAAAAGGCGCGCGCGCGCATGTGTGTGTGTGTGTGTGGGGGGGGGGGGGGGGGGGGGGGGGGGGGGGCAAAGCCCCTTTTACATGTATGCTGCCCCTGACCGGCACCCTCCAACCTCGTCCACGCCGTCCCAATCGCTGGAGAAGGCCAAACCACCGACGTGCCCCTAGCTAGCCGAGCTGCTAGGGTGATAAGCCGCGATACTAGAAGTCGCACTCAGCTAGCGAATGCACCACATGTTGGATGCTTCAGTCCATATGAAGTTGTCGCCGCGAGACGGAGGATGAGGACGCCGCGGTCGTCGTCCCGATCGTCGTCCATATCTCGTTCTGGATGGTCGAGAAGACGCTGTCGTCGACGGCCTCGATTGCATCTCCTTCCGCAAACTTGTTCGGCGGCTATGATGGCCACGATAGCGTTCAAGTCTCCACTGCTTGCTTGACTCTCCGGTCTCCACTACCTGTTTTCAGCGAACTTGTTGGTTTATCGTTAAAAAGGAGCGGTTTAGTGGCAAAACCGCTTAGTTTACCAGACTCGCTTATTCAAATTTCAAAATTGAATTTAATCGTTTTATTGAGCGATTTCATCGGTTTTCAAACTGGTAAACTACTGGGTTTCGATTTGAACGGTCTATTACTTCTATAGGTTTTTGTAAAACTTGTTCGTAGGTCGTAGCGATGCCGAGCCGCAGCCGTAGCCTGCAGCAGCTCTTCCCTACTTCTTCCTTTTCATTGGCCCCCGCATGGGTGCCATGTCCCCACATTGACGCCGCAGGCAAGCACAGGGATCGATGGATCTCAGGCATTGAAGCATTGAAGCTACTACCTCTGTCTTTTTATATAGGGTATTTTAGAGTTTTGAATTTTTCTTTAAATGTAGAGCAGATAAGATAAACTTTATGATTAGTGATAGAGTTAGTGAAGAGATGGATTGAGATAAAAATAAAAGATACGATGGTCTTTAATTATTTTTGTGTTTAATTTAAAAAGTCCTATGTTCAGAGACAGAAGGAGTAGTATACGTTCTTAAAAAAAAAGCTACTGTAGTATACGCAATCTCTCGTGCTTTCAGTTCAGTCTCATCAGTCATCACTCGATGGGTCAAATCTTTCAGCTCAGCTCTCAGCTGCTGTCTCCGCGCCAGGCCACCTCAGGCAGAACGTGCAGTACAGCTTCTGTTGCCCAACAACATGGCTTCAATTCGGCTCTTTGAAATATTTTTTCTATTTGCATCTGGCCCACCACAATGAGAAAAAAACTCACCACTGTCTGCCACCTACGCGCAATGATGCAAATGACCCCACACTGGCGCCCCATCTGGCTCCTGGCAGGCGCGTGATGAGCGACGCGCCCGGCGCCGGCAGACGCGCCAAGCAAGGAATCTTTTGGTTTCATCTCTCTTCCACCTCACCTGACATGCTGATGTGTCCGGCTACACGCCCATTATTGGGCCTGCTCTTTTGCATGCCATTCGAGTACTACTCCTCCCCCTCAAAAAAAAAAAAAAAAATTCGAGTACTACTCCTACTACTTTTTCCTATCGCCAGTTCGCACACCGCGCAACCGCCGTCGACCGCAACCTTGCCTGCCGGCCCGAGATGTCAGCCGCTGCCTCATCCTCCCTCGTGGTGCACGACGCGGTCGCGGACGAGCTCGATAACCCCGCACCACCCCGGAGCTGGCGAAGGTGAAAGCGAGCCCGTCGCCGCCGCCGCGGGACCGAGCAGACGAAAAAAAAAAACTCGACCTGCCGGGGTAAGACCGCCACCGACGGCATTTGCTAAGGAGGAGAGCCTCTACGCAGGCCGAGAAAACCTCCAAACCCCTCCCCATCCATACACAGGGACTCAGCTGGCCGTTGTGAGCTGCGGCGCGAGTCTTAATCATGTGCTTTGAACTGGGGAGAACGAGGGGATTTTTTTACCACCTCACTGCCAGCAGTGAACAGTAACTCGCGTTACTGTTCACTGCTACAGTGTCCCGTGAGGCACCCGGGCGAGCCACCGCTCGAACCCGGGTGGGCGCGCGCAACAGCCTTCGGCTGGCGCTGCTGGCCAACTGAGCCAGGCTCAGTTCTCGACCGAGCAGACGAGGAAGCGCAAAGTCGCCGGAACCCGCCACCCCTCGACGCGACGGCGTCGCGGAGACATCATCGCCTCTTTTTCCTGCTGAGGCAGGACCGGCGGCAACCAGCAGCGCCGCCGGCGGCGAGCTGCGGACGTGGTCCCGGTGGAGCGATTGGTCGAGGTGGAGCTCCACGCGAAGGAGCAGGAGCTGCAGGCGCGCATCGGCGAGGTCGCCCAGCTCAAGGCGGAACTGCGGGCGGCGAGAGACGCGCACGCGGCCGACGTCGCCCGGCTCGGCGAGGAGCTCCGGGCGACGAGGAAGAGCACGCGGCCTACGTCGCCCGGGTCCACGAGGGGTGCCGGGACACCCTGTCCCACATTGCTGACGTTGAGGCGGCGAATAACGCTCTCATGGCCAAATTCAGCCAACTCAAAGAGTTGCTCCTGAAGGCCAAGGCCTATGCGTACCACTCTGGGAGGAGCTCAGAAGGCGCGATCCGAGCACGCGGCGGAGATGCGGGCCGTCAGGTTCGAGCACCGGAGCGAGCTCATCAGCCTCGAGCACCAACGCGCCGTCGCACGCAACGAAGGACTCGTCGCGGGGTTGCGCCACATGAGGCGGCTCGCCGTCGCCAGGTACCCGGACGTCGTCGACCCCACGGAGCTGAAGCACGACCTGCTACCCGACCACGACGACGACGGCGGCGGCGGCGGTGTGGGACTTCCTCTTCAGTCCGCCGCGGATCATCAGTTACTACTACTCCATATGCATGGATATCATCGTGTGTGTGAGCAACCTGTCTCTGAATCTCTGATAGAAAGCAAGTATTCAGTGTTACTATTACTAGTTTACTAGTACATGTTTTGCCGATTCCTTCTTCTCTTCAACCTTCTAGTTCGTTCAACTGTTCATCCTGCAACTTCAGTACTATGTGTGGTTCATTCTGTTGCCGCGAGGCGTTCATTACTTTTGTGTTCAAAGTCATCACCCCCTTTTGACTGCTTTGATCCATGTATTTGGATTCTGAAAAATTAAGGCCCCGTTCGGATACCCCTCTAAAGTGCCCTCTAAAGTTTATACCCCTCTAAAGAAAAAATCTTACTATTTAGGGGTACTAAATAAATTTAATTACAAAACCTTTCTGCAGACGGGCGTTATTTTTCGAGACGAATCTAATGAGGCTAATTAATCAATGTTTTGACACAGTAATGCTACAGTAACCATCGTCTAATCGGGGCTTAATTACTCTCATTACGTTTGTCTCGCGAAATAGATGAGGTCCTGGACTTAGTTTTGTAATTTGACTTTGTTAGTACACATAAATCGTGCCGGCATTTTGATGTGACCCTCTAAAAACTTGGGTCACCGAACGCCACCTAAGCTGCTCTCGCATTTGAACTCTGTTTTTTTTTTTCAGAGTCAGGGAGCAGAAACCTTTTGCAGCTGGAGCAGTTAGGATGGCTCGGTTCGAACTGGATCTCTTGCGATTGATGAAGTCTCACAAGTCACAATGTGAGCTGTGTTCCCATGCTGGTTGCAGTAGCTGCCGTGCTAGTTCGTTCAGGCTTTTGGTGGTGTTCAGTATTCAGTAGTATTAGGGCCTCCTAGGTTTGTGTGATGATTTGCTTCATCTCCAATTCAGGTCCAAAATTGTATTGGTGTTGCAGTTCCTGTTGTTCAAGTCTCTATGATAGTAGTAGTAGTTTATATGCTTGTTGGTGCTTGTTGTCACACATACCACTTGTACGAACGTTGGTAACCTTCGGGAATACTATTGAGGACTTTGCTGGAATTGTGACAATTTCATACTGATTGGTTTAATTTTCGTGAATAAGTTTAAATCTAAATTCAGTAACTGAAAAGCGGATACTATCTCTCATTCTGGACGCTCAATCAACTCTATGATTAAATAAATTTTCTCTTCTATCCCTATTTATTATATGTCACGTGTTCTTTTGCCAAAACCTCTTATTAATAATTTGACAGGTATAATGAGACATTTCTGGTTTAAAAATCCAGACAACAGCAATAAGCCCCTTTGCCTCAGCCTAGAACAAATTTTGCCAATCGAAAGGTGCTGGAGGTTTACATAAATTAGTTATCATGTATTTCCTTACCTTTAAATTGAACTCCTAGTCCAAGATTTTGGTCCATGGTACCTGTTTTCCAGAAGAAAGACTTGGGAAAGCATTTGCTTTTTTCAAATTTGGACCCATAACGTATATATTATCCATGCAAGGCCAGTAAAAGAGACTCATTAAAGAGCAAAGGTCTCTGAAACCTTTTTCTGTTTTGGAATGATCCTTGGTGCCTCATGTGCTATAATATTTATGATCAAATTTTGATTGATGCTGTCCACTCATATTTACCACCTAATGTTTCTGATTTATAGTTTTGCAGATTCCTTTACCTCGATTAGAAGAATAAGATTTTGCTCATCTAGAAGCCTCATACAACAGGTAAGTGGGCAGCACAAAACGCTTGTAAGCTTATCCGTGGAAATAAAATTCAAATAGTGGTAAATGATGTTAACCTCTCCCCTCAAGCTAAAGTATGTCATTGACTTGGTTTGGAAAAAGCAGAAAATCCTACCAAAAGTTCAAATGTTTATCTCGAGCTCATTATCAAAAACATTGTTTCATCTAAGTGGGTTAATATGAGAGTTAGCAAGGTCTCCTCCTTGTGCATGAGATGTGGTGCTATAGAAAACATTTTTTTTAATTGTAGTTTGCCAGAGCCGTGTGGTTTGCCTCTCCACTAAGTCAGGCTCTTGTTCTCATATTCTCTATTTCATATTCAGCATGCTAAATTCTTCTGAGGTTTGTTACATACTAAGTAGAAATGGTCTCAGATTCCAAAACAAGCAGTTATCTGTTCTTTCTGTCGTTTTAGGCCAAAGCGGCTCAGAAGGCCCAATATCATGCCTGTAACATTGAGGATGAATTGCAGTTTAACATAAAGCTGTTCCTTGTCAGGAGAACAATGTTTCTAACTGTATTTGCAGTCCGATGCATCCCCTCACAATAATGAACAGGCTGGCCTTGGAATTTACTAGTATTTCAGGAGTAGCTCTGAATCCAAGCAAAAACAAACATAGCAAGCTCTGTACTTCAGGAATTATCATTGCAAAACAGCTGCAGATTAAAAGATGGTTCTTTTCTATCCGCCTGCAAGTCCCTTGTTGTTTTTTTTCAGGATGCTCATCATGGTACACCAAACTAGAGAATGCTACATGCAGTCAAAGATGTGAAGGATTTGCTGAATGATTTACAAGGCTCAGTTCACCATATACCAAGAGAAGAAAAATGTCATAGCTGATGTTTTAGCTAGGAGAGCTCTGGATCTGAATATTGAAAATAGAATTTGAAGTGCTCTAATTTTAACCGTAGAACGTCCTGCATATAGGAGGTCCCTAATAACAGCACAGTTCGGCCTCTCGTAGCAAACAATGTGAAAGACAACTTTCTTTTTCAGTTCACCATTTCAGCTCTTCACCTAGTTCTCGTACAGCAAACAATGTGAAAGGCTTTCATCATAACAGTAGCTGCTGAACTGAGCTGAGGTAGGGAAAGCTGTCTTCACATAGGGCAGGAGAGAGAGGAAGAGACCAGTGGAAGATCCACCGCAAGAAGATTCTGCAGTTCCAGGCATGTATATCAGTACATGGAACATCCAGCTTTCTCCTGGGTTTTCTTCCATTTCTTCATTTGGCCAAACGAGGTGTGATGTTTTAGATTTGGCAAAAACGTCATCCCGTATGTGTTTTTGCTGTATCTTATTCGACTAAATATATGCTGTGCGCTGCCCAATATGCCCATATTGGCCGAACTCGGGGATCCTTTGGAAACACGGGAGCTTCTCCCTCATCCCGCATGAATCAAACTGATCATAGTTAAATCCCTGTGAAATCGAATTCTAAAGAAGGCTTCAATAGTGCTTCTGAAGATTAAGCAAAGTTTGTACACGTATCAACAAGCATGCTCCGAAGTACAGAGGCTTGAACGACAAAAACTATACAAAACTAAAACAATTCTAAGACCTGAACACCACCAAAGCAACAGCTACCGAAACCATCATGGGAACACAGCTGACGTTGTGACTTGTGAGAAAGTCGCAAGCAAGCAATCCAGTTGAGCCATCCGAACTGCTCCCATCTGCAAAAAAAAAGGTTTCTGCTTCAAATACATGGACCGAAACAATCACACAATGGGGTGATAACTTTGAGCACAAAAGTAATGGTCAGGCAAAAGAATGGTAAACCTTTGTTTTCATTGAGCTATGGAGCCTAGACTTTCTAATAAAATTGATGTTAGGCTTAACTTCCGAGAAAAGTAAACTTTGGTTGGATACGCTATGCCAACTGATCTAGCAGTCCGAAACGCGACTGCTTGTAGAAATTCAGTTTGCAGTACTTGTAGAAATGGTGCAACAAATTACCCTATTCTTTTTTTTTTTGACCTTCAAATTACCCTATTCTTCGGCGACGCGCAACCCTCTTCTTCAGCCATTGCCTAGCTATGCATTCCCAGCAGAACACAGTACCGACAAAAGCTTGTCTTATTTTGTACCATCCAAACATGATACTAGTATTAGGTAAGCCGAGTGTTAAGTGTGTAACAGTCAAAATACCAACAAAAGTTAGATTTTATCATTTCTATTCTAATCCATGAGATCCAGCATGTACATGTTCATCATACATCCAGGTCCACAACTAATTTCTAATACTGGCAATCAATTAGACTGAATTGTAGATCAAGACAACGGCCGAGCACAATCAGAGCACACAACCACCCATTTCTAATACTAATTTCTAATTTCTGAAAGCGACACATTTCACCCTACCAGAGTACACAAGCACCCATTGATCAAGACAACGGCGCAGCACAATTTTACGACAGAGAGGTAGTAATAAAATCAACAAAAGGATGAAACAGGGCAGAATGAAAAGGCAACAAGTAAATGCAATCTGTAAATGCTGTACTAGTAATACCGATTAATACTTTCTACTATCCGAGATTGCTTGCTTACATTATTACACCGAAGGATGAGGCGGGATTGGTCACTGATCCTCGGCGGGAGGCTGCAGAGGCGGAAGTCCCAGATGGCCGTCGCCGTTGGGTAGCTGCTTCTGCTTCAGCTCGCGCAGGTCGACGACGTGCTGGTACATGGCGAGCGCGAGGTTTTTTATTTGGATCAACCCTTCGAGCTCCCTCTGGTGCTGGACCTGGACGGCCTGCACCTCGGCCGCGCGCTCGGACTGCACCTTCTGCAGCTCCTCCCTGAGCTGGCTCACCTCGGCGGCGCGCGCGGCGTCAGCATGCTGGAGGCGAGCGACGACGTCGGCCGTGTGGGCGTCAGTTGCCGCCCGGAACTCGTCGCCGAGCCGAGCGACGTAGGCGGCGTGCGCGGCTCTCGCCAACCCGAGCTCCTCGGCGGCGCGCGCGACGTCGGCCTCGCGCGCGTCCATCGCCGCCCGTAGACGGGCGACGTCGGCCGCGTGCGCGTCTCGCTTCGCCCACATTTTCCTCTTGAGGCGGGCGACCTCGCCGTCGCGCGCCTGCAGCTCCTGCTCCCTCTCGTCGAGCGCCGCCTGCAGCATCTGCGCCATCAGCTGGGGCAACGTCGGTGTGGCGGTGGCGGAACGCTCGCCGCCGGAGCGGGGCGAGGTGGCGGTGTCGTCGGGCTCCGCTTCCGCCACCGCGTTGAGGGAGGAGGAGGCGGCGGCGGCGGCTGACATCTCGCCGGCGGCAGGGTTGTGGTCGACGGACGATTGTGGCGCGCGGCGTGGGTGGAAAACTAACAGGATCGAACTTGTGCTGCGCTTTCCGGGTTCTATTTCACTGCTCGGCTCGGGAGGCTGGGGCTAGTGACGGTGAGGCCGGGAAACGCGGCGAGACACTACAACGATCGTGGCCTGTGACGCCGGCGAAGGCGCGCCACGATTCGAAAATCAAAACCGTGCATGCCGCGGCGCACGATCCAGATACGGGATAACTAACTGCTTTGGTGCCGCTTGAACTTGCGCACGTCGGCCACGGCCTGCAGTAGTAGTACATATTTTTTATATAATTAATAATTAATAAATCCGAAATCTTATTTATGGTAATTATCTGAGATTATTTTTCAAAACTGGGAAGGACGCTGAGACTGATAGCGTCCAGCGCTGGACGCAGTCGCGCCTAGCGTCACCCGGCTCGGCGAGGAGTTCCGGCGGCGAGAAAGAGTGCACGGCTTGAGAGCCTTTTTTTAATTGGTCACCTTTTTTTTTATTTACAACACAGCATAGTGGGGGTGCAGGTGACAAGGTTATATATATATGTGTGTTACATATTTACACTAAAGAAAGAACACCAGGTATCAGACATGCGCCTCGTGAGCGCTGGAAACGGCATCACCGTATAAATGCTTCTTCCTTGCATGCACACAATAGCCTGGCTATGGACTGGGTTCATGGCGAAATACGACCACACAGTGCCAACAGTAGAGATGGATGAAGGCGTCGTAGTAGAGTGGGGATACCTACTGGGCGTGAGAGCTGCCACACACGACGGACAGTCAGGTCAACGGGAATGTCAATGCCCAGTGTGGCCCAAAAGGATTGTGCGAAAGGGCAACGGAACATCAGATGATCGGCATTTTCAGGCTGCAATGAGCAGAGTTCACACTTGTCGTCGTCAACAATGTGCTTCTGTAGAAGATTGGTGCGACATTGGATTGTTTCCTGCACAAGGAGCCACATGAAGAACTGAACACGGGGAGGAGACTTGTTTTGCCAGCGCGGGAGGATGTTAGCATGGAGGATACCCCGGCAATCCACGTGTCTGAGAACAGAGGCCTGAGGGCCTTCGTCGCCCGGATCAGCGAACAGAGCCGGGGCATCGACGCCTACGTCGCTGACCTTCTGGCGGCGAAGGACGCACTCATGGGCAGCGTCGGCCAAATCACGGAGTTGCTCATCGCCGCCCGTAGACAGGCCAACGCCGAGGGGCACCAACTCAGGGAGGCACTCAAGAAGGCGCGGTCCGAGCACGAGGCGGAGATGCGGGCCGTCAGGTTCGAGCACCAGAGCGAGCTCATCAGCCTGGAGAACCAACGCGCCGTCGCCGCAACGAGGGACTCGTCGCCATCGCCAGCTACCCGGACGTCGTCGACCCCACGGAGCTGAAGCACGACCTGCTACCCGACGACGACGACGACGGCTGCGGCGATGTGGGACTTCCGATCCTCAGCCCGCCGCCGATCATCAGTGACTACTACATATGCATGGATATCATCGTTTTGTGTAAGCAACCTGTCTCTGAATCTCTGATACAAAGTATTCAGTGTTACTACATACATGCTTTATTTTGCCGATTCATTCTTCTGTCTGTTTCACAACTGGTTACAATTTTTATGTTCATGCTGCAACTTTAGTACTCTGTGGTTCCTCCTTTTTCCACGAGGCATTCATTATTTTTGTGTTCAAAATTGTATCACCCCATTTTGACTGCTTTGATCCATGTAATTGGATTCTGAAAATTAAGCTCATCACGCATTTGGAGCAGAAACCTTTTGCAGCTGGGAGCAGTTAGGATGGCTCAGTTGGAATTGGATAATGGCTTGCGATTGATGAAGTCTCACAAGTCACAATGTGAGCTCTGTTCCCATGCTGGTTGCAGTAGCTGCCCTTCTAGTTCGTTCAGGCTTTTGGTGCTGTTAATTAATCAGTAGTATTAGAGATATTAGGGCCTCCTGAATTCTTTTGATGTTGCAATTCCCGTTGTTCGAGTCTCTATGGTAGTAGCCTAGTACTGGTTTACATGCTTGTTGGTGCTTGCCTACTTGGTGTCACATAACTTGTACGAACGTTGCTAATCTTCTCAAATACTATTGAGCCTTTGCGGAATTGCAACAATTTCACAGGAATTTCACACTGATTGGTTTAATTTTCGTGAATAAGTTTAAATCTAAATTCAGTAACTGAAAAGCGATACTATCTCATTCTGGACGCTCAACTATTACGAAATCGTTTTTTTCTCTTCTATCCCTATTTATTATGTCACGTGTTCTTTTGCCGAAACCTCTTACTATAATTTGACAGGTATAATGAGACATTCCTGGTGTAAAAATCCGGACAACAGCAATAAGCCCCTTTGCCTCAGCCTAGAACAATTTTGCCTACCAAAAGGTGCTGGAGGTTATATACATTATTTATCATGTATTTCGGTCCATGGGTGCCTGTTTTTCCAGAAAGAAGACTTGGGAAAGTATTGCTTTTTTCAATTTGTGACCCATAAAATAAATATTCTCCATCCAAGGCCTATAATAAGAGACTCATTTAAAGAGCAAAGGTCTCTGAAACCCTTTTCTGTTTGGAATGTTCCTTGGTGCCCCATGTGATATAATATTTATGATCATATTTTGATTAATGCTGTCCACTCTTATTTACCATCTAATGTTTTGATTTATTGTTGTACAATCCAAAGAGAATGGAACCTTGATCTTTTGAACTCCATTTTCAATGCACAATTTATTAACTCTGTTTTGCAGATTCCTTTACCTCAATTAGAAGAACAAGATTTTGCTCATCTAGAAGCCTCATATAACAGGTAAGTGGGCAGCACAAAACGCTTATAAGCTTATCCGTGGAAATAAAAGTCAAAGAGTGGTAATAAATGCTGTTAACCTCTCCCCCAAGCTAAGTATGTCATTGACTTTGGTTTGCAAAAGCAAGAAAATCCTACCAAGAGTTAAAATGTATATCTGGAGGCTCATGACCAAAACATTGCTTCATTTAAGCGGGTTAATATGAGAGTTAGAAAGGTCTCCTCCTTGTGCACGAGATGTCGTGCTACAGAAAATGATAAACAGTTTTTTAATTGTAGTTTGCCAGAGCTTTTTTAGTTTGCCTCTCCACTAAATCAGGCTCTTGTGCTCATATTCTCTATTTCATACAGCAGCTAAATTCTTCTCAGGATATTGACTTTGTTTGTTACTACTGCATACTTTGATTCATTTGGAAAGCTAGAAATGGTCTCAGATTCCAAAACAACCAGCTATCTGTGAAGGGATGCATTTGAATATCCAAGCGAAAACAAACATAGCAAGCTCTGTATATCATGCTGAAGCATTGAGCATGCTTTCAGGAATTATCATTGCAAAACAGCTGGAGATTAAAAGATGGTTGTTTTCTATCGACTGCAAGTCCCTTGTTGATTTTTTTCAGGATCCTCATCATGGTACACCAAACTGGAGAATGCTACATGCAGTCAAAGATATGAAGGATTTGCTGAATGATTTACAAATGCCATAGCCGATTTTTTAGCTAGGAGTGCTCTGGATCTGAATATTGAAAATGGAATTTTGAAGTGCTCTAATTTTAACCACATTGAGGGCTGCCCATTCAAATAAAAGCTTATGTAACCTGCGTTCGTGGGCCAACCGTGTATTGATTAATGTATTTGAATTAAAACGCAAGCCCTTTCGATCAAAATTTTCCGTAAGATTATTTGAGCTTTCGTTGGATGATACTTATTTTTTTTTTCGAAAAGTTCATTCTTGTCTTTGTTTCTTGCTGTCTGACTTTCAAAGGAGCCCTCGATTAGCCCAAACTAAGGTCAAAACTAAAAATGACGAGAATATTATCTACCTATAAAATCCATTCTCAAGCTTGGAGCTGTTATTATTTCACTCTAAACTAAACATATAAATATATAATACTTTGTTTTATCATATAAACTAAAACTATAAAATCAATTTCGAAGTTCAAGCTAATAGGGCCCAATCCATAGGGAAAATTACATAGAATGGATACATATGGCGAAGCACAAGGAAACTATTAGTATGACTACTAGTAAACCTGCCACAATCCACACTGAAGTGAGGTGGCTGGAGAGCAACTCCAGTGAGAATAATGCGTCGTACAGTATTACAAAGGTGAAGCAGTTTATATGTGTTTGTGCATCACATATTTCTTAGCGTTGAATCAGAGCTAAGCATGAGAAAAAAAATTATTTGAATAACTGCCAGCTATATGAGATATTGCAACGCAAAAGACCTTGAAGGACCGAGTAGGCGACCAGAGAGGAGGTGAATTGGAGCTTATAAAAATTCTTCACAACCTATATGTCCCAATTACAACTCTATGGTGCCTCTCTTTCAATCATCACGGTCACACACATCAATTAAAGATGATGTGCTAGGTTAAGAAATGATACAAGCAAATGCGGAAGCAATTTGTCAAAGAACAATCAAAAGAGAGAGCACCAAACTTCGGACCTTGTCGGATGTTTCGGACTCTCCCGGATGTTCCGCTGAGAAATTTCTGTAACTTCCACGAATATTCCGGTGAGAATTTCAGGATGTTCTGACAAGTCACGGATGTTCCGGAGAAAACTACACTTCTACACTGGGACGGATGTTCCGACAGCTACAGGACAACACACGCAAAACTCAATCGAAAAACTCGAAATCCAATCAAACGACCTCCAAAAATCACGAAATTTGAATCGTAGCTTCACCTTGAAATGGAGAACATCATCCAAAAGGATCCGTACCGACAAGCCCAAAAAATAACCACAGATTTTGGATTCTAGCCAAGAACCTAGGGTATGTATGAACTTGGACGAATTCCACAAATTCGAAGTGCCAGTGAGGGGATTCGATGCAAGATCACTCAAGATATGTTCCTACACGTTGTAGCACCAAATCCATCCAAAAATCGCCACTAAAGATGAACCAAACCATGTGAATCAAAAATCTTCTAGGGGAGGAACAAGAACACTTGAAAATGGGGATTTTCAGGAAAACCGAAATTAAAAGTGCTCGTAAGGGGAATGAATCAATCCATGACCAAGATGTCTTCCCACTCCCACATGTCCTAGCACCAAAACCCCCAAGAGAATCCGACCCAAATCGCTGCCAAAATGAAGATGAAAAAATCACCCGAAAATAGCTCCGAAAATACCGAAAATAAGAAATTTGGGATTCAAGATGAAGCAAACACTTTGAGGATGAATTGATACTTTCTATTGTTCAAAGATGCATATGTCAAATCACTCCTTGGCACACCAAAGCCTAGGATGACAACGCTCAACCAAAGAGCCATCTCCTCTCCTCTCCCTTCTCTCTCAAACCTAGCTCACAAACACAAGTGAGATCAACCCCTGAGTCACAAGAGAGGGCAGGCACCTTATCCTCTTTGGACATTTTCACCTCACTGACGCCGCGACACGGGGATGGATGGATGCCAAGCACTTGTTGAAGGAAGCAGTGGCGGAGCCAGGCCCGAGGCGTAGGGTGGGCTGATTGTCAATTGGTCTAGTTTGGGTGGGCCAAAATAAAAGAAAAAAAGGCAAAAAGGAAAAAGAAAAACACTGTAGATTTTTAGGAGGGAAAACTAACTGTAGATGTGCTACAGTGCTAGAATTACTTGTTGGGCTGGATCTCAATGGTAACCTGTCCATGGAAGGAAGCTGCATGCACACAATCCTGAAGCCGAAGCCGATCGATCTCGCTCTCATCACACAGCTGCATGCTCATGAAAATCCTGTTCAAAGGTGGCTCACCTGAGAATGAAAAACTTTCTTTGGTGCTATATATACAAAATGAATACTTACTCCTTTGCAGATCCGATTCGTGCAAGCTCGTGGTTTGATGGGCTAGTTAGTTTAGCATGCGGAGAGTGGAGTTAGAGTTCGTATTCGTCCGGTGTTGGTGATAGAAAAACGATGCTCCATCCACGTCTACCAGCTGTTGCTTGCCTGCAGCAGCTGTTCCCTGCTCCTCCTTTCCTTCAGTCCCGGCATGCATATGCAAAAAAGGCGCCGGCCTCACTGACGCCGCGACAGGCCGAAAGCACAGGGATGGATGGATGGATGCCAAGCACTTGTGGAAGCTGCATGCACGCACGCAATCTTGAAGCCGATCGATCTTGCTCTCGTCACACAGCTGCATGCGTGCCCTTTAAGGGTGTCAAAAAAAGCTCGAGGCTCGTGAGCTACTCGAATTCGCTGCTAAACTAAAACTCGACTCGAGATCGTCTCGTCTTGTAATCGAGCGAGCTCGATCCTTGTCAAGCTCGCGAGCTCGAGGCGAGCGAACTCGAGCAGCTCGGTAAGGCTCGATACTGTGTGCGGAACCTCTGTTTTTTTTAGGAAAACGTCTTAATTCTCTGGCCCAGCATTAATCCGTATACATGAGCCCACAAGTGCATGTAACAACGCATTCCCGTGACTCCATGGCCCATATGGTCCACATGAGCCTAGCATCCGACTGCTCGTCTGCTCCTCTCCAAAAATCAACGAAGCTTCTTCACACATACTCCACGGCTCGCCGCAGCTTCTTCACACGAAGCCGTCACCTCTCTCTGACCACAACCTCTCCTATCACACGGAAACATACTCCACGGCTCCACCCGGACGCGCTCCCTCTCCCTCAGCCCTCACCCGTGCGCGCCGCGGCGCCAGGTTCCCATCGCCCCATCTCTGCCTCTTCCCCTTCTCCTCCGCTCCCGGCTGCGCCAAAGGAGTTCTCCAATCGCCATGCGGCCAAAGATTCCTGTGTATATGGAGTTGAATAAGCTACACCGATGTGCTTTTTTGTTTATTTGGCTTCAATCTGCAGCACTTCCTTGGCTGTAGTTGTCCTACGGCGTTTTGACCATCTTGTTCCTCTTCATATATTTGTGTCGAGCTGAATCGAGCTCGAGCTCGAGGGCTCGCGAACTTGGTCCGAGCCGAGCTCGAGCTTAGCAGCAAGCTCGAAGGAAATTTCAAGCTCGCTCGAGCTCGATTCGATTCATGTCGAGCTCGCCCAGCCTACCTGAGCTTGCTCGAGCTCGGCTCGTTGACAGCCCTAGTGCCCTTCTCTCTCTGTATCTCTCCCTTGCTATTCCTTCCCCAGCTAGCTGCGCCGCATCGTCACCGACCGCCAGTCCACCCACACAGTCCACCCACACAGCCGAGTAGTGAAGTAGAGCCCCAACCCCGCAAGCCGGTGATTGTACATGTCTTTTTAGAGAAATTATGTTTTAATAATATTGTCGGTGATAAAGAACCAACCCGGTCCGTTAGTTAATGATGGATCATTTTTTCGAAAACACAACTGACAATACAAGACAAGACAAGACATTTAATAAGAGAGACCATCTATGTCTCTTCTTTTTCCTACCAAGTACCAAGACAGACAAGACATTTAATATAAAAGACCACACTGTCTCTCTTCTCTCCTATGCACTTTATCCTGACATGTCTTGTAGACCAAGGTGGAAGGTTCTTGCCAAGCAGACGAAGACAAAACAACTCATGCATGCACCCAGAATCTTGTTCAAAGATGGCTCCCCCTAGAAGTCAAACAAAGGACACCAACCACTCTCTAATTAACCAGTAATTTATTAGAGCTCTTATGCTTCCTTCTTCATGTATCCTCTCTTTCAGATCTACAAATACAGTACAACAAATATCTATGAAAGACAAACCAAAGGATGAAATATACTACTATAATAATAAAAAAGAAACTAAATTTCTTTGGTTTTATACACTTGTATACTCCCTGGCAGATCCGATCGTGCAAGCGTTTGTTTGTTTTTGTTATGTGGCCCGCATCTTGCTGAAGCTTGCCGTTGCATGTTCCGGTGCTCCCTACTCGCCGTTGCTCCGGTGCTCCTCCCTGCTGACTGACTCCAACAATAGGATGCATTTTTGAGAGCCAAATTGACAATTGCCTCTCAAATACAGTACTTTGCATTTCCTCATATCACACCCTCTCCAACAGCCATTGCATTTCACCAAAGCAACGCACGAGCCAAGCCAAGCGATGCGAAGCAAACGGCGTCGAACACATGGAGGACATGATCGTGGACGCTACCTCCTCACCAGTGCCGGCCGCCGCGACGCTCCCCGCGCCCCAGTACCACCCACTCCGCGTCCCAGGCGGGACCGCCGTGACGCCGCTCGCGCCTTAGACGTCGCGGCGGGGCAGCCGCGCATGCCGGGCGTGGCGGGATGCGAGGCGGTGCACGCGTACGTCCGCCGCGTCAAGCACGGCCCCGTGGCTGGGTTTCTCCCACGGGGCAGAGGGGCAACGCGCGCTGGGGCTGGGCTGTTTCCGACAGTCGCGCAGTGCAAGACGGCCGCGCTCGAGTTCACAGCATCGGCACCCTTCTCCCCTTTCCAGGCTTCCAGCCACCAGCTGCAAATTTGCAAAATTCGGAGCACGAACCAACAAATCGACCAAATTGATCACATCCTAATCTTCTAACTTGTCCATCGAATCCATTTTAGCTGCCATGGGCATTATATGGCCAGGCATCACTGCTTGCCATTGATCTGTTGAAGGCGGAAGGCTATTCGATGTGAGGAACTGAAGACGAACTGAAACAGCTAGTGCACACGTCCGACCAGTGCGGGCAACAGCGGCAAGTGCGTCGTCGACGGCGCCGTGGCCTGATCCTTGGCCTGCCGCGTGAGCGCTCTCCTCGACCCGCCGCGGCACGTGGAGCTGGAGATCGACCTCGTAGATATGCAGCATGACACCGCAGGGAGCTGCGTCGCGGTCCTTGAGCTCGAGGCAGGCATGGCTCTCGCGGTCCTTGAGCTCGAGGAGGTCCTCCGCGCCCGCCACCACCGCGCGAGCCCGCCGCCTCCGCGCCCGCCACCGCCCCCCCTCGCCTCCTCCTTTCCTCAACCTGACGCGCGAGCTCGCGACGCCCCTCCGCCGCCTCCGCGCCCGCGACCACCGCGCGAGCTCTCCGCGCTGCCACAGCTTCGAGCGCCTGCCACCGCTCAGCCCGCCGCGCCGCCCGCCCCGCGCCCCAACCCGCCCCCCGCCACCCCCGCCAGCCCCCTGCTCCACGCTCGCACCCTCCCCGACGTGCCTGCGGCGCCCGGTATGCTCGACGAATGGGACGGGTCCGTTGGTGAGCAGAGGTCAGGTCGCCTGTGAGCGTCTTCGCCGATGAGCTGCGCCACATCGGACCGGCCATAGTGCGAGCGCGGCGCGGCGCTGCCGCTACCGCTCGCCCGCACAGGGATGCATCGGAGGAGAGAGGTATTTGCATAAAAATTTAGATCACCTCTCTCCTCGGTAGCCAAAGTGCATGAGGCTTTGCCTGCTCTGTTGAGAAGGAATCGGAGATGCCATAGTAGGGAGAAGAGATGCATATATGCATTTGCATCGTCTGTTGAAGTCAGTCTTATCTCCTTTTCCTTGGGTTCCGGCATGCATGCAAAATCACCTCCTCACTGACGCCGCGACAGGCGGCAAGCACAGGGATCGATGGATGCCACAATTAAGCACTTGTTGAAGAAGCTGCATGCACGCAATCTTGAAGCCGATCGATCTTGCTCTCATCACACAGCCCTTCTCTCTCTGTTCTCTCCCTTGCGCTATTCCTTCTTCCCCAGCTGCGCCGCATCGTCCGGTGTATACCTCCACGGCTCCACCCACACAAGCCAAGCCAACCCGAGCAGTGAAGTAGAGCCTGAAAGGCTGCCGCTGCGCAAGCACAATTAAGTTCCTCACATACTACCACTGTACACGCACGCGGCCGCCTCTCGCATCCAGCTTCGCCGTCGACCACAACCTTGCCGGCCGGCGATGTCAGCCCCTGCCGCCTCCCGCCCTCGTCGTGCTCGGCGCCGTACGGCCGAGCCCGACACCGCCGCCCCGGAGCTAGCGGCGGCGGCGGAAAGGGAGCCCGCCGCCGGGGTGAAGCTGAAGAGGAAGCGCAAGGCAGGAGCGGCGGCAACCGGCGGCGAGCGCTCAGAAGTGGTCCCAGTTGATGCAAGCAGTCGAGTTGGAGCTCCACGCGGCGGAGTTGGCCCGGCTCAGCAACGAGCTTCAGGCGGAGCGAGAGCTGCGTGACCAGGCGCTCGAAAAGATCCGGGAGCTCCGGGCAGCGGGAGACGCCCGTGCGGCTGAGGTCAGCCGACTGGAGCAGGAGCTTCAGGAGACGAGACTCGAGAGAGACCAGTGTTACGAGACCATCGCCGACGGGATCATGAGCGCTATGAGGTTGGAAGCTCTTGAACAGAAGCTTGTCGGCTGCGAGGCCATGGTCGAAGAGTTCCAGGCCAAGGCAACTTCCAACCAGGTTGTGCTCGCCCGGCTCGACGACGACCTCCGGGCGGCGAGACCCGTCGTCGTTCGGCTCGACAAGGAGCTCCTGAAGGCCTACGCCGAGGTGAACCAGCTCCGGGAGGAGCTGCAGAAGCTGCGATCCAAGCACGCGGCCGAGATGCGGGCCGTGCATCAGAGCGAGCTCGTTGTGGGCCGACTACGAAGAAGCGGAAGTTGCCGGGGCCTGTCAGCTCTGAGAGCGACGGCGAGCCGCTGGGTTCTGATCCCAACGACGAGCGCTCCGCCATTCCGCCGTTGCCCTCCCGGATGGAGCAAATTGTTGTGCTGCATAGCCTGAATCTTAGCGCACGCGGCAAGGAGCTCGGGGCGGTCGTACATGACGCGCGCGCGGCCCCGCACGGCGAGGCGGAGCACGCCGCCAAGGTGTGCCGCCTCAGGGAGGCGCTCCGGAAGGCCGAAGCCGCCGCCGCGCGCGTCGCCAGCGCGATTCAGCTGGAGGAGTTGAACTCCGAGCACGCGGCCAAGACGCGGGCCGTCACGATCCAGCACCACAAGGAGATGATGAACCTGGAGATCCGGAGCGGCCGCAACTGGTGGGAGGGATACGTCCAAGGGTCGCGGCAAATGAGGCAGCTCGCGGTCCTCGAGCACCCGGACCTCGTCGGTCTGCTACCCGACGACGACGGCGGCCTTCCTCCTCAGCCCGCCGCGGATGTCAGTGACTACTCCGTAAACAAACCCGTCTCTTTAATTGATACTCCTAGAAAGTACTGTGCTATTCAGTATTACTACTACATGTTGCTTATTTCAACTTTTTTTTTTGTTCGTTCACAATTCATGAAGCTGTGTTCATCCTTCTGCTTCATTATATTCTGTCTGGTTCATCCTTTAATTTTGGCCTCATCTTTCCAAACTTAAACTCCTCTCTTCTATTTTTTCAGAGTCAAGGAGAAGAATGGCTCACTTGGATCGCTTGCGACTGATCAACTCACAATTCACAATTTGAGCTGTGTTCCCATGCTGGTTGTAGTAGCCGCCGTTCTGGTTCCTTCAGGCTTTTGGTGGTGTTTATTAGTATTAGAGATGTTAGGGCCGTCTAGCTAGGTTTGCGCGGTGATTGCTCCATCTCTACATTCAGGTCCAGAATTGTTTTGGTATTGCGGTTATGTTGTTCAAGCCTCCATGCATGCTAGTAGTAGTTTATATGCTTGTTGGTGCTTGGTGACATGTACGAACATTGCTAATCTTCTGAAATACTATTGAGGATTTTGCTGGAACCAAAAAACTTCACACCAATATTGGTTTACTTGTTGGATTATACTAGGGAAAAGTTATTGTGTTTCAAAGGATGTCTGAGTTCGGCCAAGATAAGCTGCTGCCTGCATCATCTGTTTCACTCTGAAAATTGCTCTGAAGGATCATAGTTTATGATGATATGCTCAAAGAACATATGGAGCTTCTAGAAAATTTCTCTGAAAGATTATTTGAAGGAAATTGCTCTGAAGATTTCTTTATTTTAGTAAACGCATCTTGGCAGTACATCCAGTTCTTGAGAGTTGAGTAGCTGTCATTCTCCACCAGATTATCTGCACACGCATGCATCCTGTATATTGTTAAAGCACATGTCAACTTTTCCTCAAATTTATTGAAATGTCAATTACTATTATTCCCATCCTGGAACATACGCATACTGGAATGCATGTCCTCTAATTTAATTTACATCTATGTTCTAGTACATGAAAGTCTTCTCCATGGAAGGCTTGCTTGTGACTGGCTGTCGCAACTCGCAAGGTTTAGGCTTGTTCTAGCACAGCAGCACAATCACATGCTATTGTAGATAGGGCGCACTTCGATGTGCCTGATGGTGCAATACCATTCTGAATATTGGGCGGTGAGATGTTGTATTTTTGTTCTGGATGTTCATGCAACACATGCTATCCTAGCTAGCTGGTGGTAGTAGCATCAGGATGAGTACTTTTACAAGTCCGTATACTAGAGCATCATCACAATTTAGTTGGAGAATATGTCTCCCATAAATTTCCGGAGTTTTACGGTGAAGAAATAATGCTCTCTGCATGGATGACCCAAACTTTCAGTTTATGTTCTAACATAAGGTCAACCATTTCTATTATCAAGTATCAATTATGTAGCTTTTTGTTATGAGAAAGGGGAACAGTAAAATCTTCTCTTAAGATAAAAATCTATCTGTTGTGGCTGTTCTCTTTATGATGCTTTTGTGAATCCACATTGCAGATACCAGTTGTTGCAGGGTGTTGGATCGTTGTTGGCCTCATCGTGCGTTGCAGTCGCTTCTTCTTAGCATGTCTGTTTGTTTCGTGCTGGTAGGATGTAACTTAGCTTCAAGTAAAGTGGGAGAATTAGTTGGTAGTGCTTCCAAATCTGAGATGCATTTGGGTACTAGATCTTCACCAGCAATGTAATAATCATTTGATAGTAGCACCATATTGGTAGCCTGTTTGGCATAAAGTCAGGTATTTTGTTGGGTTTTTTATTTTATTTCATGAACCTTGCATATCAGCCTTGGATGTATGTAGTGATGAGACTCAGATTTTCAGTGACATTCTTGTTTTTATGGCTCCTATTACGAGTATTGTGCCTTCCAGAAATTTACTGATTTTTCGATTTTTTTAATTTGTAGAGCACATTTTTCAGTTTACACCATAGTACCTCCTCAAGACCACCGATTCTTTGCATACATGGGATGGGAAACCGTTTGGACCGACCAGTTATTACAAGCTAATCTGAACCCAGTGATTAGCACCACCACGGCAGTTTAGAGCGCATTGATACAGCTTATAACCCAGGAGCTATACAGCTTATAATCCAGGAGCTGCATCCTTTACCAAAAAGGAGGCAAGCTCAACTCTTCCTGCTGAGTCTTGGCTCAGGTTATTTGACAAGACTTTTTTTTTCAATGTCAAGGGACGCAAGTAACAAAATGTTACTGTAGAACACAACAAACATGAGACATCTGTTCCACAGATGAAAACCAAAATAATTCTCACCAATAGCGTTCGTATACTTGAGCCAATGTATATTTTAAAGGGAAAAAAAAAAAGGAGGGGCAGCTGCCTCAGTATATTTCTGCTATGAATCTATACAATGTGTACTATACTTGGAATGCTGGACTCCACTTATACACGGGTAAATCAATTATAGAAATATCGGTTCATAAGGAAAGAATCACAAAACATCACAGCAAGTGGTCAAACTGCATCCGATTCTCGAGACGTCGAGCTCAGCTTAGGTGAGCTATGTCAATCTCGTCAGGGATCTTGAAGGTATCTGCGGCCCCAAACTTCCTCTTGCCGTCCTCCCACTCGTCCTCGTCCTCTATCTTGCTCTCTTCGCTGTGGCTGCCATGAACCTGCAACGGCGACGAAGGGTCGTTGACGCTCTTGGACCTGCAGGGCTCATTTGCCAGCATGGTGACCTGACCGAGGTGGGAGATCTCCACAATAACTGTGTTGTCGTCCTTCGGGAGAGGCTGCTTCCACGGCTCCCCGTCGACCCTCATGAAGGTGTGATCAGCGGCACCTTTGTGGAACTCGAAGCGGATGCCATGGGCCTGCACAATAGGATAGTAACATCAGTTTTATGTGGTGGCATGATCAGCCTTTTTGAGTGTACTAAACAGCAACAATGGTAGTCCTGTTCCATTTTCAGTTGGAGTTTCTTAGGATGTAAGATGGCAAAGAGGTAGAAGTAGCAGTCAGCTCATACCTGTGCAAGGCGAGTGCCATGTCCGTTAGGAGCCAGCAGTACCAACCCATGCCAGGCATCACGGAAGCCGACAACCTCAATTAGGCCATCATCGACATAGGTGGAGTGAATTCCCTCTACACATTATCACAAGAGATTCGTGAGGCAATGATTGCAGCTTGCAATCCACGTATCATCAAATGACAGAAATGAAGACATGGAAACTCACATCTGCTGACCTCCACGTGCCAGGTGTGCCCCATGGATTCAATCCTCCAGAAAAACTAGGCAGGTTCAGACAGACGATAGAACGAATGCTGCGAGAGGCACAAATGCTGATATTACAAATCCATCTACTTCCCAAGACAATGCGAGATACCGAAGTAACATGTTGTAAGGCATAACAAACAAGAATGGAACAAGGAAAGATTTCTCAAGTGAAAAGCAGAAGACAAGATGCTTATATCTTTAATGTCATGCTCGTAGAATAACATCGAGTGTGTAGGACAAAACAACAATCATGCTCCAACGAAAGTAAAAGGCACTGAAGCTGACCTGTGATGAATGTGAAGTTCCTCCCAGTGACTACCAGCTCTTTTCATGATCTTTACTTTTGCAAGATGAGCAATGTTCCTGAAACCAAGCATTCTAGCTTATCATTTGTTATCAAGAGGAGGAAAGCAGTATATATCATTTGTAATTTTAAAACTGTTGAGAATAAACTGAAGCCATATGACCTCCCAGATAGTGAATTCAAATTGCAGAGGATGGTGGTGACTTGGAGCAAGGAAAACGCAAAACGAGCTAGCAGATGTAGTTTTTATAAAGAATGCAGAATACCCCCACAGCACATCCAACATAGCATGAAAGTTGGTCATTCCAAAGAAGTTATTTGAAATCAACAAGTTACCTTGAAGATGGATGACTTAGAGAAGCACAAAACCATCCTTGTTTAAGACCAACCTTAGCATATGTACCCTGCATAAATAAAATCCGTTGACAATTCAAAAAGTCCAATATATCCATTCATTTAATCAAGAGAGAAAATATAGTAAGAGAAAAACTAGATGACCTGATTGGTCATCTGGTTCTTGAATTTCTCTGGATTCCTCTTTCGTTCAGAATGAAATCCATAAGACACTTCTGCATCCATCCCTGCAACATGTAAAGTCATGCTCATCATGCTTCACTCTCTGGATTGGTTTCCTCATTACGTGCTTAAGGATTCGCTATAGAAACATAGCATTTTGAAAATGATAAAGAAATGGTAACCGGCCTTGAAGCCTTACCCATACTAAAATAGTTCCAAAATCCTCCACGAAATGTGTGGTAACCTTCCTGAAGTAAACAAGAATTATCAAGGAAATTGAATTAAATCCAGTATCTAGGTGTCATTGGCAGCAATATGCACAAACATTATCTTAAAATAAACATAGATTCGTTAGAGAAAACATAGCAATGGGGAGACAGATCTTACCACATTGAGGGAGTCACTACTAGATACACGATGAAACGCATGCAATGAATGAGGCAACTCTAATGGCGCAATAGGATCACATGGACCTTCTTTTGGAGCTCGCATCCTCAAAAGGATATGCCAACTGAAAAATCAAACTGCACATAAATTGAACTTGCCCAATGCCCATGCATAAGATACGGAAGAATAAGCATGCTTTAAACTGAGGAAGGGCGTAAAAATATAGAGCTGATTGTTCAATTACTTAAGGCACAATCAAATATATCTCAGAAGCAGTGGATAATGAGCAGAACATACTGCAATCTTGCAGCAAATATTAGACATTATTTTCCAAAGAACAAGCAGAAAGCTGTGGTTTGTTTATTACAAACCAGCGCAAGAATGGAACCTAGACAACCCAAAACCAAAATTACTGTATCATATAAGTTAAGTGGCTTTTTTGCCCTTAGTGAAGAATTAAATAAAGAAAGAAAAACTGCCACTGAATTCTATGTTTAAGGCAGTACCTATCGATCTTCATTTCTCTAGCATGCTTCACTAGCCCAAGGAACGATTTTACAGACTCTTGGTCAGTAAAAGGATTCTTCTTTCCCTGCAATGTTGAAGTAAAATAAACTTCAAGTCATTCCTATGTCAGAGGCATGCTAAAGCTCTGATGAGGAAAAATAAGCAAAATTGCATTACATTATAGGTGATACAGCCCAAAAATTAAAATCAGCTTTCCAAATCCTTTTATACAACTATGACCACCACAGCTTAAACCCCAAAAAGGAACACCCAGTTGGATCTCATGCAGTGTACTAACAAATATTGTTCAATCAATATAGAGATCTATAAGAATATGGATGAAAGTTGTCTGTATATCACCATGGACTTTCATCAAGTCGGAGAAAATTTATAAATAGCTTCCCTTTCCCCTTTCATGCAGTACATGAAGAACATAAAAACACAACAAAAGTGTGTTTTATACAAATAGTACTTTACCACGTACCCATCCAAATGAAAATGGAAGGTTATTTCCCGTTCCCAGAGGTACAGTTGCGATTGGAGGTGGGTGGGGAAGCTTAAGATCACTGACAACCCCAAGAAGCCAGCTTGCTGTACCATCACCACCTGCAACCTAGTTGAAATTTGTTTGGTCAAGAAAGGGAAAATGGAAAGGCAGCCACATCAGTCTAGTATAATATGGAAGTGTTTCACTCACAATTAGCCTCAGTGTCCTCCAAATTTGAACAGCGAGAATGTCTCCTTCAATCTTGAGTCTTTCAAGGTTAGCATATAAACGGTGCAACACCTTATCTGGAGCCTCTTCTGAGAGATCAAAAACCTGGAAACAACTAAACCACTCTCATAACAATCCTAGATTCAAAATTCTACAAAATTCCCATGCCCAAGCATTCCAAAACGACAGAAAAGGTACCTGTGCTTTATTGAGAAGTTCACGATATGATTTGATCAAACTACTTCCAAGTTGGCCGCCAGATTCAGAGTTGATGAACACTACTAATGGACAGGGTGGAGCATGATCAACCAGTACTTGTTCGGCATCTGGCTTCAGAATGTAATCTGGAATGAAGTACTCCTCCAATGGCCCACATGGCTTAGAAAAAGAACCGACCGCGATTTCTGTCTCCCCTTCCATTCTGCAAAAACATTTTGGGCAATTCTAGTGGGGTCACTCACCAAAACATGATTACAAAAGTATCTGGTGTTTTAGCATCAGTCGTTACCATGAATCTATAACATACCTACAAGAATCCTGACCAATCTTTGGAGCGCATTGAAACCATAGGGAGATTTGTGAATATAACACTCATATCACCATGACATGCGGGATCCTTCTGAGTCTTCGCGAGTTAATTTTTATTATTCTGAAATTTCTTCGCGTCAAGAAGCTAAGAATGACATGATTATCTGACCACAGAATTTTCTTCTCCCACAAATTTAGCTTTGCAACCTTATGCAGTGATATGTGCACGAATATTTTCACCTTTTCTCAAAAAGTTATCTTTTTAAGGGAATCTGAAATTCCATTAACGGTGTGTACATCTGGATGCATCAGCATATTGACACCAAAATATATCAATAATCCTTCAACATGTGGATGTGAGACGAGTAAGTGTTTCTTCCTAACAAAAAACTCGTCTTCTAATCAAACCTTTTTTCTTTTGCGGTGGAATCAAACCTACACTAATACAAGAGAATCAAGACTAGATTCAACGTCCTGAAAGCAGAGGCGGACCTAACGCCAGCAGAGCAGAGAGACCCCTCTCCTCCGAGAGATGAAAATTCCCCTCCCAAATCCCAATCCCCACATCATCCCCGATTGGGATGCAGGGATCGACCCATCACCACTACTTCCAGCCTAAATGTCGAGTACAAAAGGAAGGGGGGAAATTTTCTAGAGGATGGGGAAGGAGATCACCTGGGGACGGAGGAGGCGAACGCCGCCGGAGGGCTGGTCTTTTTTTTTTTTTTTTTTTTTTTGATCAAGCCGGAGGGCTGGTCTAAACGGGAAGGGAGGGAGAAAGGAGCAGCGAGGGGAGAGGAACGGGACCCGACCCGGTGTTTCGGCGCGGGAGGAAGAGCGTTGAGACGTTGACTTTTTCTGTTCTCCACGCACGCAGGAGGCATGCCATTTTTTATGGGATATTTGCCATTACAACTTTTCCGTTTTCAAATCTACCGCTACAATTTTCGGTCCAATGTCATTGGAATTTTCCTCAAGTTAAAATATTCCATTGATATATGTATTATATGTGTATTTTACCTGTATTGAACATGATAAGACCCGCGAGGGCTTATGTGTCGATCTTTTGGTGAGAAGGGGGATAACTCGATTGGTGGAAGGAGACGACGTTCACGGCTCGACTTCAGCAATCCAAGGACGCTGCGCCTTAGCAACCGATACACCACCTCCATGGACGCCGCGATCTTGTGGGAGCGCGACCTCCGGCCACTAGGGCACTCGTCCTGCAAGCAACGAGAACTAGCAAGAACAAGTAAACAAGCACTGAATGCGAGATGTAATTGAAGAGCTAAAGCAACTGAAATCAACTATGGTGGGGTTCTGAATACAGAAGTCGGGCGGTTTAGTCAACTCGCGCGCTTACAAGGAAGTAGCAATGGCTAACTTTCAATCAAACAAAACCCAATCTGAAAAGTGGCGGCTACGGGGTAGAAATAGCAAGGGAGGACGACCACAGGGGTGCTGGGGTCGTGCTCCAACCCTAGGACGCGTCCTTAATGGACTCACTTGATACAAAGCCCATTGGGCCAAAAACCGGGTGTCGCAGCACCGTGAACAGTAAATCGACGACTGCAGGCGTTTCCGAACAGATATGGAGGTGAGGCTGGATCCGTTGGAAAGTAGACTTGATAAGCTTTCCATGAAGTATAAGAACGTCCCAATCGGAGTCCGTATGAAGCCATGGCACCCGTCACAAGTCGCCCTGTCCTGCAGTCCGAAACCGGCGCGCGCGAATCCCCTCCCCTTCTTATCCTCTCCATTGTTCCTAAGCAAAACAAGAGTGCACGTGTCTCCATGGAACAAATCAGATGGACAAGAACTTAGGAAGGAACTCACTTGATAGTTAAGTTGACGAGCACGAGCGCGAGTAATAGGACCCAGCGGCGTTTGTGGTGATGGTGCTGCTGTAGGTGTGGATGTATCTATAGTGTTGATGTCCTCATCAGAACAGAAATGCCTTCTTCTTCCTTATCATTCCCTTCTCTCCATCTCCATTAGTCATGGCCAGACCAACTCCCGGTGCCATGCCGCCGGCCTCCGCCCTCGCTCCCCCTTCACTCCCTCTACCGCTGCCGCCGCCGCCGCCCTTCCCTTTCCCTCATCGTCAACCTCCATCTTCCTTTGTTCCATGTGCTCGATGCCACAAGTCAACACAGAGCCTCCATGGCCATGACGCATGACGACGGTTGCAACCGGCACACCATCAGCTCCCTCGTCATCTCCCTCCGCTCCCCGCCTTGCACCACTCCGCCTCACACGCAGCAAAACCAAAAGGCCGCGCCCTGCTCCTAGCAATGTCATGACACGCTTGCCTGGCCCTGCTGCCCGCACAGCCTTGGCCTCGCCCACTTCACGCGGCGAGCGCAAGGAGTTTGGTTGCGAGCGGGCACGCTCCGGACAACGGTTGGAATGGGCGTGCAACGGTGCTGATAGTCCGGACACCGACGAGAGAGGCTCAGGCTTGGTGGCTACCATGGCGGATGGGAAGGAGTTGGGGAGATGAATGCGGTGAAGAAAGAAGAATATGGGGCAAAACTGTCCAAAATTGTACATAATGGCATATTTCAAACTGAGAAAAATTTTAATGGCACTGAGGCGGTTTCGAAAATTGTAGTGGTAGTTTTCAAAACCAGAAAAATTGTAATGGCAAATTTCCAAATATCTTATTTTTTATTCGTGTGGATGCAGAACCGACAAACACGCCCACCCAACATTTGAGTGCGACGGGTCACTCATTAGTTACCTCCAAAGGAGTACCCAGCTTGATTTGAAAATATTCGGTGCAAACCTCATATTCGGTAGAATAGTAAAAATCTCGCAAAAATCTATTTAAAAATTTCAAAAAAAATAGAAAGTTAGCATACATATAGAGGACATGGTGAAAACATGCACACAAAAGATATGACAACTTCTATTAAAAATTACAGAAATATAACAAAAATCATGGAAGAAGAAGACAAAAATAGTAATTTATTATTTTTGTATCTTTTAATAGAAGTTGAATTTGGCTCTGAAATTTATGTGCGTGTTTCTCAAAACGTCCATTTACAGTATGCCAACTTTTCGAATTTTCAAAATTTTAAATAGTTTTTTTGAGTGAGTTTTCACCTTTCCACAATATGTGAGATTTGCGCTGAATATTTGACAAGATAATTTACGAGTCGGACAGTAGGAGCAATAGAAAGAAAGAGAACAGAAAAAAACAGTGAATAAGCGAGAAGAGAAGGCCCACACAAGTTCGGCCCAAAATTAGATGCTACGTTTGGACTACACATGTTTTTCGTTCATATAAAGCCAAACCTAGTCCAACTGTTCTATGGTTGCCAAGGGGAGACCGACAACACCAAGAGGGTCTTCTTTGCTGACAAGAGTAAATGAGCTTATAAACCCTGCTACGGAGAATTGGGATGAGCAATTGGTCAGAGACACATTCTGGCCTGAACATGCTGAGGTTATTCTGTCAATTCCAATAGGTGGTGATATGGATGATTGGCCGGCCTGGCATTTTGATTCTAAGGCAGTTTTCAGTAAAATCGGAATACAAACTTGCTGTTCAGTGTAGGGACAGAACAAGGGGTCGGGATGCATCTTCCTCAACTGCAGCAATTGCAAATGGAATGGAATTCTAGTGGTACAGAATATGGCAAATGAGATGCCCAAAGAAAGTGAATATGTTCCTGTGGCGTTTTGCCCATAACAGTATGCCTGTTAAACGAAATCTGAAGAAAAGGCAAGTTAAGACCGAAATCTGTGCCCGGTGTGTTATCGCCTAGATGAAGATTGTGGCCACTTGTTTTTCAATTGCAAGCATGTAAAGCATGTCTGGAGGGAGCTGGACATGGAACAAATCAGAGGGGACCTGGCCCAGTGTAGGCCGGGGAAGGAAGTCATCCAACGAATTTGGCAGCTGGACACTGAAACTCAGCTGAAAACGGTGATCCTGCTGTGGCGCTGGTGGACTGCTCGCAATAAAGCAAATGCAGGTGAACGTATGCTTAGCAAGAATGAGGTGTGCAGCTCGGTTTACTATCACCTGAAGGAGTTTGAAAAATTAAGCAAGGAAAATAAGAGCAGCAGTACAGCTGCTAGTGTCTAATGGCAGCCACCAATGAAGAAATCTACAAGCTGAATGTTGATGCCTCTTTCAGAGCAGCACAGGGCAACGGGGGTTGGGGTTTTGTCGCTCGGGATCACACTGGTTCTGTTTTGGACATTGGGGCTGGCAAAATTACAAGAGCCTCGAGTGTTTTACATGCTGAAGCGATTGCTGCCCTGCGAGGTTTGGAGCGAGCAGCGCAGCTGGGAATGAACAGAGTTATTCTGGAGACTGATGCTGCAATTTTGGGTAAGGCTCTCACGTCACAGGCAATGGATAGATGCGCGGAGGGTGACGTGTTCAGGCACATTAGAGATTTCATGGAGTCAAATTTCTGTGTTTGTAAGATCATGGTGTGTCCTAGAGTCTGTAATACGGTCGCCGACTGTATGGCGTCCCATGGTGCAAATGCCATCCCTTGATGGGGGGCATGTGTTTTGGTGCCAGGTACCTTGTTTTGTAACAATCTGTGTCTCCTGCGATATGCCTGGAGCCAGTCGTTGAATGAAAGGGCCGGAAAGTTCCAAAAAAAAAAAAAAAAACCTAGTCCAAACTCTTCTGATGTTCATGTTTCCCACCTCACATCAGTGTTTGCTTGCTTCTTTTCCTGAAAAATTCATTGTTGCCACCTCTGTACGCACCTACACTTTGCGACCTGCTGTGAATTCATATCGTAAGACTTCCATGTGGATTTTTTTTCGTGTAGAAATTTCACAGGTGCTCGACATAAATTTCCGTAATTACAGTGAACAATTTGTTATCGAAACAGAGCACGATCTATCCAAACAAGGAGAATAAACTACTCCTGCCTCTTTCGTGGCCTCCTAGGTTGCAGGCGAGCAAACATTATGCTCGGCCTGGCCCCACTCTCCACTCCAAGGAGAACACATCTCAGAAAAGAAAAGAGAGAAACATATGCAGGATATATATCTTGTTCTCTCTCCTGCAAAGATCTTTTTCCAGGTCGCTGAGGGACGTCTCTTCCGGACCACTTGTCTCCCTTCCATAGCAAGGACAGGTAGCTACTAGTAAAGATGTTATTTTCTTAAAAGAAAAAAGAAGTAAAGATGTTGTCACAAATAACAATGATTCCCCTCCTATGCACTCCGTGGCCATTGTCATCCTAGCTTTCTCCTTCCCCTTAAAACAGTTCAAATGCTTGCTCCAACTGTCCAACGGCTGGCAGCTACGCAATCACAACCTTGTGAAAATTCTTTTGGAATAAGGAACAGGATAAGAAGATCACATTTTCCTTTTATGTGCTAGCACGTCTAGGGACCCAGTTAAATACCTTCGAGCGGACCAACTTCCTCCTGGTATGCTAGCAATTTTCCCAACAAAGGAATATACCTCTGATCCAGGCCGCCAAATTACTACCTCCAATCGCGAATTGTTGACGTCCACGACCGGAAAATGGACTAAAATAAACCTACCAGGCAGTGTCGAAACGTCTTTAATAACTTTTAATACGGAAGTAATATGAAGGAATATATAACTTAGTTTGGCTAGGTGCCTTCTTTGCTAACTAAACGAAAGGGTCTTTTAAAATGATCCAAGGTCAACTAAGCTCCCATCCCCTGCATGTTCCTAAGTTCCTAATCACTCAAACCTAACACTAAATTACTGATTAAGTGTATCATTTCAAAGCAAACACCAGATCACCGGCATGTGGCGATCACGATGCCTCCGTACTAAACGACACTAGACTATTGGAAGTGCTTCAGTTCGCTACCACTTTCACACTACAAAGCAAGCAAGCGTGCATGTATCTCTCCTGTCTCTTTTCCCTGATTTTTTAAAAATATTTTGTGGGGAGTGATGTTGATAACGACCTGGGGATAAAGAGATCAGGACGACGAATCTGATGCCTCGCCAGGAGGAAAATATGGATTAGCACAGTATTAAAATCTGCAGTTGCTGTCACTGACCTGACGAGCTCAACCTTTGCAAGTTTTCAAATGCGGTTACTTCTGAGCTTCTCCTAGCAAGCTGGATATTTCCGTTTAAGAACAGTAATCTGAGCACATAAGTACCCATCCATAGAAGACCCACATCCTAATCCTTTGCACAAAAGGATAATGAATTCAAGATACATGTTGCCATATCCGAGTGCTCTTAGCCAAACTTTAGAGACTGACAAGTGGGCAGCAGAGCATTCTGCTTACTCCAGCTCCCTGCTGGAGTAAGCAATATGTTCAGTTATATTGCATCACATAACTCACAAAACATAGTGAACAAACAAGAAACAGGGAGCGTGGCACAAGGGAAGCATTCACACAGTGAAACCACTGAAGAGAATGTCGCTGCAAATGCGACCTATACCATTTTCTCAAGTTAGCAAACACGCCTCATAGTCATACTGTCATAGAGAAACAAAAAAGACGGAAGGAATTTAAACACAAGAAAGTAGCGGGGGGCATATACAATCTCCAGACACCCATCACAATTACAAAGCCTATCATGTTCGGTGTCAGCTACCTGATAACTCATGAATGTGCAATTGACGACCGAAAAGATCTAAAGCCTCAATGGAAGTAGTGATCCACATCTCCCCATTGCTTGGATATGGAAAAAGTGACCTTCTAATGTCATTAGCATCACCATCAATACTGTCGCCTCAAGTTGCCTCAGGTAAAGCTGCATAAAAAATAAGGTATGAGTTGAATCCATTATAAACAACTTTGCTAAAAACTGCATCGAATCGTCTTGTCAAAATTTCAACCGAAAAGGCGCCCCTCAATATTTTTAACTCGTAACTTAAGGCATCCAAGGCTACAAAAATCTCAACGCTTAAATACCACACATTAACAAGAATTTTTTTTTTTTGGCATGAATACTCAAGTACTAATACTCGGACATGTGCAATACACTTGGCACCTCGCAGGCTCACCAACCTTCTACATGTCACTATATTAGGAATAGATGAACAAAAAGTTGAAATGTAATGCTTTTAGCATCTAAAGCTAGTTTGCTACCCATCAGCTAGAGCACTACTGGGATTGAAGACCACTCCAAGCATCATATGATGGCGCTATGCAAGGCAAGCAAAGCTCGTTATGATTTAGGCACCTCTTTGTACCAGTACAAACATGATAACAGTAAACCTGAAGCTATGATCAACCCTTCTCTTGAACTTTTACATCAATTCACTTATTCTCTTGAGTTACTACTTGCAAGTTGTTTAGTCATACTGATCTATCATTTCATTCAATTCATAGTTCACATCATTATTGTGAAGATGCATAATTACATCCCATGTTCCCGAGTTGAAATAACTATGTTATTTAATGAATGGTACAAGTGTTCAAAGAGCACATGCCAGGAAATTTTTGAGATGAAGGGCTAACTCACCCATTTCGGCCAATGCCAGCGCTGGAACAATTCCTCGATGGCGTGCTGCTCCCGGACTGTGCTGACCCTGAACTAAGGAAATCCGAGGGCGATCTCTTCCTGTGCCGAGAGGCAAGGAACCGGTCACCATTCCTGGAGGAAGTGGCCTCGTCGTTCCGGCCGCCGTGGACAGCTGAGGTTGAGCACGGGATGTCCTCCTGGAACAAATACAGCAACATTCGCATCAGAATGACTGATCGCACCCAAGTAGGAAGAATCGTTGAGATGAAAAGCGTCCCGATTTAACGAAAAGATCGCAACTTGCAAGATTAGGAGCGGCACAATGCCGTTAGAACCAAATCGAGGAGCCTGGGAATTGAGGAGGTACCTTGGCGCACTCGGCAGCATTTCCGCCGTTGGCGGTGACCTCCCGGCTGCTGCTGGACGTGGAGCTCGCAACGGGCGGCGGCGTGGCCTCCGTCTCCTCCGCCCACGGCACGACCTGGTTCTCCCCCTCCCCTTCCTCATCCTCCTCCTCCTCCTCCTCCTCGACGACCACCTCCTCGTCGTCGTCGCCCTCCTCGCCGCCCTCGCCGGCCATCTCCACGTCGCCGCCCACGGCATCCGCGCCGCCGACCACGCCACCGGGGCCGCCGCCGCGTCGGAAGCAGTGGTCGCAGAGGGACGCCGTGGGGCCGAGGCGCGCCCCGGCGGCGCGCCACGGCGTGGGCCGCGCGCACCCGCGGCAGAGCAGCGTGCGCGCGTGGCGCGCCACGAGGAAGTTGGCGCCGTGCACCTGCGCGTCGCAGCCCCAGCAGAGGGTGGCCTCGTCGGCGCCGCAGTACACCCGCGCCGCCGCGCCGCACAGCTCGCAGGCGCTCTTCTCCTTCCCCTCCCCCGCCGCCGGTGCCGCCGCCGCAGACATGATCCCCCTTTCCTCTGGCTCTCCTTCTTGGACCTTGCGCTCTCCTTCTTGGACCTTGCCTAGCCGTCACAAGATTTTCTCCCTCTGGTTTCCTTGGAGTGTTGAGAGAGAGAGAGAGAGAGAGAGAGACTAGCGAGAGAGATTTGTCGTGTGGTGTGGGGTGCGTGAAGAAGCAAGGGGTGTGTGATGTGAGGCTGGAACAAGTTTTGGTTGGGTGCGAGAGGTTTTGAGCCTCCAGCCGAGGATCCTCTGCGGATGCGCTTCGCTCGCACTACTGGCCTCGGGGGCCTCCAGCTGGACATTCCTTTTCCATGCTTTCCACTCCGCTCTCCCACGGTCTCACACACTCTCACCTCTTGATCCTGATGCTTTTTTGTTGCAAGGTCTGGTTCTCAGCTGCTATTGACCATCAATTTTGAGAAATATGAATCAGACTGACGGTTGCTTATTTTAGTTTGCTAGTCAATTTCATGTTGTTAATGTTAGAAAGTATTTGATGCATTACGATCGATGTTGAAGCAAACGATGAGTTCATGGTTGAGTGTTTAGGGTTTTAAGTTTTCGGAAGGCTTCATGCATTCCAAGAGAGAAGCGACAATGGGGGTGGAGCGACGAGGCGACAGGGGCATCACAAAGCGAAGAGAGAGCGCCTCGGGAGGAGACGAAGGTATGCTGAGGTAGACAGAGGAGTGTGGTGGTCTTGCGCGTCGAAGAGGGAGAACAGTCGGCGGGAGGAAGAAGATAACCGGGACGCATAATCTAAACCGAACAGCTATTGTTGTTGTTGTTTGCGTGTGGAGCAAACTAAAATGTAAATAACTGTAACGACGTGTGTCATACCATGATAATATCGAGGGTTCCTTTTTTTCTCTATATAGCCATTAACATTTACTATCAAGTCGTATTTATTGGTTTTTCAATGTCGGTTTTTCATAGTTTGACCTACAAGGCTAGCTAAAGCAACTAGGAAATGAAGCTGAATAAATGACAGCTCAAATAAAATTTCATACACAAAATATGGCTATTGCACAAAATTCTAACTTAAATGACGAAAATGTATATTGATAGCTTAAGATTTTGTTTGAAGGATATGTTCAAAGCAACTCCTTTATCTATGGCTCCAGTACTAGAAGTCGGCATGCACTGTTCTGTCATGATCTCAAAATTTGACAAAGTGATTCCTTTCTGTGATAGGGTTGCAAAAATTAAGAAGGTTGTGCCGCGTACGTGCAACGAGTGGCCGTGTTGAATGTGATTGTTCGCCGCACTAGAGATGGTTGAAGGACAAGATGGCTGTCAAAGCATCTATAGTGATATCACTAACAACGACATCTCAAAGTTAGAAACATAGGGAAAAATCATTTTTTATATGTTTACTTTTTATTTTTATGAAATGTGCTTTAATTTAACATAAACATATAAAAAAATACAACTTGACGAATTATAGAAAATATATCTTTAGTATAAAAAAATAACTTGAAGAACTGAAAAGACTACCTCATGGTGATACCTGCAAGACTACCTCTGTGGACGTAGTTCATATTGCAAGGTTTTTGAATTGATAAAACAAGTTTCACGCATCGTGATACCTGCAAATATCGTGGCTATTGGTTATGTAAAAGAGAATGAGATTATTATCGTGGATACCAGGAAATAGATGTATATAAACTGAAAAGGAAAAAGAAGCCGTTGTGGTTACCAGGGAACTAGCGAGGGAACGTGAGGCTGTGGATGAGCGGAGTGGCTGTGAAGGAAAGACGGGAGCGGCGAGGGAAGGCCACAAGATCGGGGTGGGGGCCACAGGCTGAGGTGGGTTGGCCCACGTGAAGCCTCCGGATGCGTCCTGCGACTCCTGCCACCTCGTATTCCTCGTTCCCCCACCACCTCACACCTCACACTAGTATCTCACCTGCTAACCCCAGATATTTTTCTTCTCGCTCTTTCTCTCTCCACTAGTCTCCCAGATATTTTTCTTCTCGCTCTTTCTCTCTCCACTTAGTCTTTACGTCCTTTCGCTTTCTCTCTCTAGAGTTTCACAAGGCATCATCGCTACGCGTACAAGTCAAGCCATCAGTTTTCCCGTAGCCGGTTTTGTAGAAACAAAATAAGCCAATTTTTGTATGTAAGATTAGTAAGTAGAGTATCAAAAAAGATCCACTCGTTGTAAGCTTTAATTGAAATTTAAAATATCAATCTTTTTTTGGGAAATACCGCAATGCTATGTTATCCACAATTTAGTTAGGGGCCCGTCTATACATTGCCTAGGCATTCTAGAGAATAATAATGCCTGAATTTTTACCATCAGATCTATCTTTTATGGATAAGCTTTAGTCTCACATGGTAGATAACAAAAATTCAGGCATTTTAAAGGATCCTAGCGCCTGAATTTTATTTACAACATTCATACTCAAGAATTACACCGAAATAATCACTGTAAATATGGTATACAATGAGTGTAACTTTGATGGGTGTAACTCACGGTGAGAAAAAATTCAGGTATTTCAGGCCTTAGAAATACCTTAATTTTATTTTCTTGCTCATTCATACATGCAACTTGAGAAGAATATGTAGGAAAGAAAATATAGGCGCTAGAAAGTAACGGATTGCCTGGGCAATTTTTAGCAATCCCCTTTAGTTATGAGTATTGCTATTGATACACATATTAGACAACTTATTTTATGACTTTGTATGATTCTTTTTGTGCTTCGAGAGATCCAACGATTGAAATCACTTGATGGTCTAGTTTAATAATCAAAGGGGGCATAACTTATGGATGTAACATGTGAAGCATTTTTTCTTTAGTTATTTATGTGTTGCACAATTTGGTGCCTCCAGCATTTTACATAATTTATTTATGGTCCAGGCTCATCCGCCTCTTGTATAGTGCCATCTCTCTCTGAGATGTACTTCCTCCGTCCATCTTTATAAGGATTTGAAGCCAAATCCATTTTACCACAAATATAAGGATTTGAGGGTGGGCCCCATGCACGTGCGCGCTCCCCCCACACCGGAATCTTATCCCTTCCGCTCGCCGCGACGCCCGCTCGCCTGCCTGCCTCCCTCCCCGCCGCCGGCCGCGACCGCTGCGCCGCCTCCTCCACCGCGGGCCAAAGCCGCCGGAGCCCAAGCCGTCGCTCAGCCTGCCCCTCCTCCGCGAGTCCGGCCCCGACGCCGCCGCCGCCGTCGCAGCAGCAGCAGCAGCACCAGAGCCAGCTGCCGCCCAAGATCCGCCTCTCGCCGGCGCAGAAGCAGGCGGCTGCGGCGTCGCCCCCTCCGCCGCCTACCCCGCCGCCGCCCCCACGCACGTGCGCTCCCCCACACCAGAGACTTATCCTTCCGCTCGCCTGCCTGCCTCCCTCCCCGCCGCCGACGCGCAAGGCGAGATCTCGCCGTCGCGCACAGCAAGGACGGCGACGTCGCCGTGCTCCACACCGCCCGTACCCCGCAGCCCCTCCTCATCAGGTGGCCGCCGCCGTGGAGGCCGCGGCGGCGAAGCGGCTGCGCGCCAAGGACGAGGAGATCGGGCGGGTCGGGCGGCTCAACTGGGCGCTGGAGGAGCGGGTCCGGAGCGGAGCTGCAGCACGCGCTCGACGCCCAGTCCTCGCGCCGCGGCGGCGGCGGCGGCGACGACGACGCCGCGTCGTGCTGCTGCGGCGAGAACGACGTCGCCGGCGCCGGCGAGCAGCAGGAGGAGGCGGAGGTCGGGACGTCGTCGAGCCGGAGGGGGTCGTGCGCGGCGTGCGGCGAGGGCGCGGCGGAGGTTGCTGCTCCTGCCGTGCGGGCACCTGTGCGCGTGCGCGCCGGAGAGCAGAGGTGGCTAGCGGGGAGGAGACCGCAGCGAAGAGCAGAGGAGGCTAGCAAAGTGAGAGGTGGGTAGAGGATGGGAGGACAACATTGATCAGGGATAGTTTGGTCATTTCTCTTTCCCCTTGCTTGCACCTCGGGCATCTAGGAATTCTTATATAGATGGACGGAGGAAGTATTCGATCTTCCTGATCTGGATTTGCTGAAAGTTGTGCCACCGACGAGGATGCCTGTCTATTTCATGGTACCGTACGTATGTCACGAGTAAAATTCTTAGTGACTGTACTTTCGTATGTTTTTAATTTTCGTACTTGCAGCAAGGTTGCTTAACTGTTTAAGTAAACAAGTTACTAATTTACAGAGTTTTGGCTGACCCAAACTGTTTCTTTCATTCTCATGAAAATTGCGGGGAAACAAGAAGTATATTGCTTGCAAATGGATGGACTGTCACATCTACATTCATCATATCATGTTATATTTTGACAATAAAATATATCATGTTAATTTTTCAGCAGCTACACGTTTAAGAGAGTAGGATTAAAAAAAGTTACTTCATCATGGAGCTAGTCATTTTTATAATCAATTAATATCATGACAACAATTGTATTAACTCAAAGGCTTGTATTGTATTAGTAAAAGAGAGTACTAGGAAATTGAAGATTCTGTCAAAAACTCAACAAGCCCCTTTTTCTTACATGAAGGATGTGTTATGTTATTAAATTCTAAGGACTCGATAAACATCACACCACAAAATCCGATGCACAAACTGTTTACCTAATTTGCTACAAATTTTGTACAATTTATTTAGTCATTCTAGCTAGCTTGGATATGCCGCAGATGGCTGGAAAGGTTGATTCACAGGAGAACTATCCATGGGATCACTCTTTTTCATAAAGATATAGATATTCCATGGCAGACACCTTTACTTCTCTCTGCAATAGACCATTTGGCCCACGATCAGATACTAAAATTAGATGTGAGCAGGCAAGGCTCAATGTCATCTTTGAAAAATATCTTTACACCAGCAAGTTTGTTATGCTGATTTTCAGGGGGAGGACCTGCTCCTAGAATCAACGCATATCATTTGAAGTGTAAAGTTGGCATGCCGGAATCCTTTTTGGCATAGCTGATGTCACGATATAAAGAAGTAGCTTTTGTTTCAATTTCTCTTTCTACAACTAATGATAAGTATATGCATGTACCTTATTGAAAGGAGACTGAACAGGAGAAAAGAGGGAGGAAGATTACATCGAGAATCCTTCGAAGGAAATAATATGTGGACTTCAATTGTAGCATAATAATTCACAAAATTAAAGAATAAAACTGAGAAGGATTACAATTTGGAATAGGACAGTAGGACGACTGATATATTTTACAAAAAGACTAACTGCCAATTAGAAGTTACTTTGTCGATACTGATCAAAAGTTAATGTCCTTAACTTCAAACAGGTAGTCATACTACCGGGATTTTAAGTGTCATCATATGACCAAAATTCTTTTATTGCTTTCACATGGCCATCTGATCTACTCCATCCGTTCTTAAATTGTTGTCGCCATTGATTTTTTCTGTTGGGTTTGACTGTTTGTCTTATTCAAAATATTAGCTCAAATATGCAAATATATAAGTTATGTTTCATTTTTTAGAGATAAAACACTTCAAAGCAAAATATATGATAATTTAATTTTTTGAATAAAAAAATAGTTAGACATAACTCAAAAAATCAACAACAACATTTAAGAACAGAGAGAGTTGTCATGGAGAGCTCCTTCTTTTAGGAAAAAAAATATAATTTTTGCAGTAGTAGTGTATAGTGTTCGGCACCTTCCTCCTAGCTAGTTGAGCATGGATGTTCCTTTGCACCAAGAGAGCCCCTAGGATTTTCGATTCGGCAATCAAGAATGCGCGATAGTATAATAGTTTTAATAACAAAATATAAATGGTTCATACTGCAAAGGGTACACGGCGTAGATTTTTTTTTTTGAGATTACACAGTACAACTCAGACACTCACAACGCACGCACACTCAACCCTATGAACACACGTACGCAAACCCTACTCCTATGAGTATCTTCGAAGACTGAGCCGGCAAATCCAGAGATACGAAGTCACCACTGCCGCCTCGCTGTCGGGTACACGGCGCAGATTGTTCGTAAGATTACAAGATTTGGCGCAATTAGCTGTTCGCGGTCGAGCCCTTGCTTCTCGTTTCAGATAGCTGCCCTTTATTTATTTTTTTCGGTAAGCGTTTTTGTAGTCGTCGCCGGCCACACGTTTGCGAGAAGCGCGACGGCGTCGCGTCAGACGGAGGCAAAGCACGCCTGCAAGCCGTCGATTCGCATCGCGCGGCCCATGAATGGGTGGCTGTGCGGAATCGCGTGGGCCCCCGTGGTCGATGCCCGGGCCAACCGCAGCCGCACGCTCGCCTGTGAGTCACTGGAGGTGGGCCCTCGCTCTGGCCTCTTTTTTTTTTTGTTCTTTCCTTCCCGTTCTCATTTGTTCCCTGTCGAGGTAACCAACCGACATTCCCTAAAAAAAAAAAAAAGGTAACCAACCGACCACACCGAACTGTCCACCGACCGATCGATCGATCGCGGAGCCAAAGGCAAGTTACCGACCGTACTACGAAGTTCCTTTTCTGCACGTATGGGCTCCTTCCGATTTTAAGTCATGTTTCAGCCATATCGCAGCGGTCAGAACGGGGCGAGAAAAAAAAAAGAGCTACTCCTTTCATTTCAAAAAAAAAAGAAGCTATTATCTTTTTTTTCATGAAGTATCATTCTACTATCGAGCGCGGAAAAGGAGAGATTAAAAAAAGTAGAAAGCGCACTGAAAACGATGAGCAGTGAGAGAGAAACCTGCATCGGAAAGTGACAATGATACTTATTTTGGAAAAATTGGATGGTGCTAGAATGACACTTAAAGTGGAACAGAGAGAGTAAATTCTTGTTTTTTCATTCGGACCTTCAACGGACTCCGACAGTAGAGGAGAGGTCGAGGTGCCATCGTCCGCGATGATATGGCACGGACGGTTAGGCCGGCAATTATGATACAAATGTTAACCATTGCATTTGAAAGAGGAGGGTGGCTATGAAATTTTTGAAGAGTAGTATCGTAACCCTTAATTTCCAGATATTCCGAAAGCTCTTTAGAGAAGTTTCCGAAGACTTGTCTTGCACGGCAAGGTTGAGGAGATATGTTCTGATCTCTTTACTATTATAGCAAAAGGTGAATGTAATCGCGCTAGGACTCTATAGACAGGTTTCTTAGATTATAAATATTGATGTACAACCCCGATGAGGAGGTAACCGACACTTTCCGCAACCCTAGCGCGAAGGCTATCATCATAATCGAGATCTACACGGGACGTAGGGTTTTTATCCTTGAGGAGGCCTGAACCAGTATAAACCCTCTGTGTGCTCCTAGATCGATCTCAACTTTCCACGTTGCTCTCACGACCTAAATATCTGTCGAACACCACGTTTAATCGGGAGACGACAAGTAGAAAGGCGGGGAAACAGATGAGCAGGGTGTTGGAGGACGAGAATCATCCAGTTAATCGAGTACCGCTCACCCCTCATCCATTTTTCTTCTTTCTCCCTTTTGAATCTGTATGTCATACCTCTTTTGAGCGGTGTTGGGGGAGGCCCACTGTGTCCCCTCCCCCTGGCCCAAAGGCCTGGCCTGCCATGAAGCCCATCAAGGCCCAAGAAGATGTATAGCATAGGATAGGCCCATATATATTGGCCTCTGGCCCACTAGGGTTAGGGAATCCCACCATGTAATAAGGAAATGACCATAGTGCCCTGGAGGAAGGGCAATATGGTACTTGTAATTCTAGGGTTGTAGGGGTGTATCAGCCTATAAATACCCCCCTACCACCCTCAAGGCAAGGCATTCAATACAAGCTCTTAATTACCTACCTCTCTTGGCTCTTGTTTGGTCCCTTCCCAGGTCCTTCCCAGGGGTCCCTCACTTGTGGTAGACCCTTGGAGGATCCCCCTTCTACTAATGTGGGCTTGTAACCACAACAGTTGGCGCCGTCCGTGGGGATCGAACAAGAAGCCACGGCGAGATGACCAAGAGGGCTGAGAAATCAAAAACTGACCTTCCGGCAGGAGGCACCCGGAAGACCAGGTCTTCGGCTTCGGACGAAGGAGTCGACCCGCTGACGACAATTCGCACCTTCCCCAGTGGCTCGACGCTTCCTTCGGCTTTGACGCATCCTTCGGCATCGGACCCGGTGGTGCCACCTTCGGAGAACAACGCAACCGACGCCAACCTTCCAGCGGTGGAGGAGGTGCCCGAGGGCGCCGAAGGCTCCTCCGAAGACGAAGAAGAGAACATCGACACGCGCGACATCGAACGCCGCGACGAAACGATGGAACCACCTCGCAGGAACACCGAAGCCGAAGCACGGAGCCAGAGGGGGCTCGCCGAAGCCGTGGCCGAGGAGCAGCGTCTGGCGGAGCTCCAGGAGGCGTACAACCGCGAAGCTCGCGAAGCTGACGAACGGCTGCTGAGGCAGCGCGCCCTCGAGAACTTCGATCGCGACGAAGAAACGTACCGCCTTCGAGCCGAAGCTGCTCGCCGACAGCAGGTTCACCTCCAAGCGCAGCTGAACACCCTCCGACGCACCGGTCGCCGGGAGGCCGAGACGCCGGAACACCGCCAAGAGCGCGACGAGAGGCACACCCACTCCAGCGGAAGCAAGCGCCAAGCAAGCTCCTCCGACACAAACCAACCGCTCTCCGCGCGGCTACAGTCTGTAGCGTGGCCCCGGAAGTTCATTTCGGCGAAGCTGCCAACCTTCGACGGCACCTCCGACCCCCGCGAGTTCTTCATCAGCTACGAGACCGCCATCGAGTCAGCCGGGGGCGACGACGACATCAAGGCCAAGGCCTTCGTCCTCGCTTCGAGCGGCATCGCCAAGACATGGTACACCAAGCTACCGGCGAACAGCATCTACTCATGGGAGCAGCTTCGGGATCAGCTCCAGATCCACTTCCAAGGCAATTACGCCGCGAAGGTCACGGCAGCAGACCTTCAGGCGTGCAAGCAGAAGGACGGCGAGTCCCTGCAAGACTACACCCGGCGCTTCATCCACCTCAAGTGCCAGGTGGAGGGAGTACCAGACTCCATCATCATCGAAGCCGTCACCAAGGGCATGAGCCTGTGCCCGGCAAGGTCCGAGATCCGAAGGACCGAGCCGAAGACGTGCACCCACCTGCTGCAAATCCTGGAAGCACACGCACGCGCCGACGAAGACTTCAGGCGCGAGAAGGAGGCGCGAGCAAGCCAAAAGAAGAACGACCGAGGGAAGCGTCACAGCGACCGAAGCGACGACCCCCCGGATGATCGCCGAGGCCACCGCTCCCAGCGCCGAGAGGTCAACAACATCGACAACTCCCGAAGCCGCAGCCCGCAGAGGACGGACAATCGTTCCGGTGGCTCGCGAAACAACTCGCGGCACTCCGACAGCGGTCGCCGATACAACAACCGAAGCTCTCGCGACCCATACTGCGAGGTGCATGGCGTCAACCAGGGCCACACGTCGAAGCAGTGCCCCCAAATCGCCGCCTTGAGAGAGGCGAGGGAGCGCCGCGACGCCGACGCCGCGCGAGGAGTCAACGTCATACATGGGGCTTCCGGAGCGGGCGAGGCCTTGCCCCCGCCTCCGGAACATCATCCAACCAGCCACAACGTCATCCTGGCCATCACTGGGGGCTCCAGTCAACCATACGCTTCGAAGAGGCAGCGTCGCGACTACGTGCGAAGGGTCAACCACGTGGCCGCCCACCCGCCATTGGCCCAGTGCCGCTGGTCGCACGTACCAATCACCTTCACTCAGGCCGACCTTCGTCCGATGGAGTACCCGCACAAGGACGCCTTCGTGATCAACGCCAACATGCGCGGGACGGAGGTCCGTCGCGTGCTTATTGATGGCGGCAGCTCCGCTGATGTCATCTTCATCGACGCCTTCAACCAACTGGGCATCCCCCGATCTGAGCTACGGGCCTCCGACAGCCCCCTCGTCGGCTTCGGGGGAGAGCCAATTCACGCCCTCGGGAGCGTGAAGATCGCAGTTTCCTTCTCCGGGCCCGCGGGACACCGCACCGAGTCGATCGCCTTCGACGTCGTCGACATGCCCTACGCCTACAACGCCATCTTCGGCAGGGGGCTCATCAACGCCTTCAACGCAGTCACCCACCACGGCTACCTCTGCATGAAGCTTCCGGCTCCGAACGGCGTCATCACTGTTTACGGTGATCAACTCGCCGCCCGCCGCATCGAGCATGGCCAAACACCTGGCCAGAAGCAAGTGCACCCGCTCCGACGCGAGCCGAAACCCGAGACGGTCGAAGCGGCCACACCGACACCTCCGGCCGGTACTCCGAAGGCGCGCGTCGATGGCGAGGTCAAGAGCGTGGTCTTGTCTCCCGATCGCCCCGACCAAGCCGTCCTCATCGGCGAGGGGCTCCCGCCGGAACTGGAAGCAAGCATCATCGACCTCCTCCGGAACAACAAAGACGTCTTCGCGTGGTCAACCAGCGAGCTCTCCGGAGTGGACCGCAGCATCATCGAGCACAAGCTCGACATCGACCCGAAGGTGACTCCCATCAAGCAAAGAAAGAGGGAGTGGTCGGAGGAAAAGAAAGTGGCGCTTCGGGCGGAGATCCAGAAGCTCAAGGATGCGCAAGTCATCCGGGAGGTGAACAAGTCCACCTGGCTCGCGAACCCGGTCCTCGTCAAGAAACACACCGGCCAGTGGAGGATGTGTATCGACTACACCACCCTTAACAAGGCATGCCCGAAGGACGATTTCCCCTTGGCTCGTATCGACGAGCTGGTCGACTCCACGGCTGGATGCGAGCTCATGAGCTTCCTCGACGCCTACTCCGGGTACCACCAAATATGGATGGCCCCCGAAGACGAAGAGAAGACGGCGTTCAAGACGGACGATGGGACCTACTGCTACGTCCGCATGCCCTTCGGCCTCAAGAATGCCGGAGCAACCTTCTCCAGGGCAATACAGAAGACCCTCGGGGACCAGCTCAACCGAAACGCCGCCGCCTACATCGACGACGTCGTCATCAAAAGTACCTCCGACGCCGGCCACCTCGGCGACTTGGCCGAAACATTCGCCAACCTGCGCAAGGTGGGCTTCAAGCTGAACCCGGCGAAATGCACCTTCGGCGTGCGAGCCGGTAAACTCCTCGGCTTCCTCGTCTCCAAGCGAGGCATCGACCCGAACCCGGAGAAGATCAAGGCCATCACCGACATGGAGCCGCCCAAGACCACCAAGGAGCTACAACGCTTCACCGGCAGACTTGCGGCTCTCGGGAGGTTCATTTCCCGCGCAGCAGAGAAGTGCCTCCCCTTCTACCAATGCCTTCGGGGCTCCGGCCCGATGCGCTGGGGGGACGAGCAAGACAAAGCATTCGAAGAGATGAAGTCCTACCTGGTCAAGGCGACCACGCTTCGCCCTCCGCCTCCGAAGGCGCCACTTCTACTGTACGTGTCGGCCGCTCCGGCAGCAATCAGCGCGGTCCTCGTGCACGAAGTCCTTGTCGGTGACAAGCTGGTGCAGCAGCCCATATACTACGTATCGGAAGCCCTCTCCGGAGCCCGCCTCAACTACAACGTCGTCACCAAGCTGGCGCTCGCCGTGCTGATGGCATCACGGAAGCTGCGCCGGTACTTCGAAGGCCACGAGATCACGGTGCCCACCTCGTTCCCGCTGAAGGACGTCCTCGGCAATAGGAACGCGTCCGACACTATGGCCAAGTGGGCCATCGAGCTAGCGGCCTTCGACATCAAGTTCGTGGCCCGTAAAGCCATCAAGTCCGGCATCATCGCCGACTTCATCGCCGAGTGGACACCCGCTCCCACGCCGGAGACGCTGCCCCAAGAGCCGCTCTGGACAGTACATGTCGATGGGGCTTGGGGCTCGTCCGGAGCAGGATGCGCCGCCGTCATCACTTCACCAAGCAACCAGAAGCTTCGGTACTCGGCTTCGCTCGCGTTTCCAACGACAAACAACGCAGCGGAATACGAGGGTGTCCTCCTCGGGCTCCGGCAACTTCGAGCCCTCGGAGCCCGGAGGGTCACCGTCTTCACCGACTCCCAGCTCATCGCCGAGCAAGTCTCAAAGGAGTACATGGCCCGAGACCCGGAGATGGCAAGCTACCTCAAGATCGTCCGGAGCATGGAGAAGCACTTCTCCGGTTTCGACGTGAAGAGCATCTCGAGGGTCCACAATCAAGAGGCCGATGCCCTTGCAAAGGCAGCAGCGAATCAGCTCCCGGTGCCTCCCGACGCCTTCCACGAGGTGTTATCGGAAGCATCCTTCGTTCCGAAGAAGCCGGCGTCGGTCATGATCCTGACTGGTGAAGACTGGCGCGCCCCGATCCGGGCACAGCTCGAAGGGCGCTACTGTGCCGACGACCCGGTCGAAGAGAAGAGGATCAAGCTGCGCACCCGAAGCTACCTCATCCACAACGACATCCTGTACAAGAAAGGTGTCTCGGAGCCACTCCTGCGCTGCCTCTCTTTCGACGAAGGCAAGACTCTCCTCCGCGACATCCACGAGGGTCTGTGCTCATCGCACCTCGCACCCCGGGCCCTCGTCGCCAAGGCATTCCGGCAGGGCTTCTACTGGCCTACTGCAGCCCGCGACGCCGAAGAACTCGTCCGCACCTGTCCCGGCTGCCAGTGGATGGGAAGACAATCTCATCGGCCGGCCACTCCGCTCCAGCCAATCCCGCCGGTCTGGCCCCTCGCCCGATGGGGCATCGACATCGTCGGCCCCCTTCCCACCGCTCCCGGCAACCTCAAATGGGCGGTGGTGGGCTACGAGTACTTTTCCAAGTGGATCGAAGCCGAGCCCCTCGCCAAGATCACGGCGCGGTCCGTCCGCAAGTTCTTCTGGAAGAACATCGTCTGCCGCTTCGGCGTTCCGATGCGCATCACCGTCGACAATGGCTCCCAATTCGAGTCCCACCTCTTCAAGGAGTACTGCCTCTCCATCGGCGTTCGGGAGTGCTTCGTCTCCGTCATCCACCCCCGAGCCAACGGGGCGGTGGAGAAAGCCAATGGCACCGTCTTCGACGGCATCAAAAAATGCCTCCTCGGCCTGCCGAAGGGCAAGTGGGCCGAACAGCTGCCCAACGTGCTATGGTCGCTGCGCACAACTAAGTCAAGGCCGACGGGCTTCTCGCCGTTCCGCCTCCTCTTCGGCGCCGAAGCAGTCACCCCGGAGGAAGTGCAAAACGGCTCACTTCGCACCACTTCGCCGCCGTCCGACGACGAGGACGTGTCCAAGGACCTCCTCGAAGAAACAAGACTCCAAGCAGTCGCCAACTTGAAGCGGTACATGGCTTCGGTGGAAAACTCGTACAACCAAAGGGTCAACCCCCGACACTTCATTCCAGGCGACCTTGTCCTGAAGCAAAATATCCACCCGACGTCCGTCGGCAAGCTTAACAGCAAGTGGGAAGGGCCCTTCATCATTTACAACTCCATCCGCCCGGGGGCATTCCATCTGATGGAACTCGACGGGACGCCAGTCCCGAGGACATGGAACGCCGATGCCCTCCGCCGATACTACGTCTAAGGACTTAGCATCCGCCGGCCCCGAAGCCGCGTAGCCTGCGCGCTACAAGCTACCTGTATCTTCTTTCGGTGTGTTCTTCTTCCTTTCGGCAGTAGGGTGACGATGATCCCCTTAGCTGCATTCCCTAAGGGGCTATGTAACCGGTACCAATGAATGAAATGAGAAATCCTCTTTCGGTGCCCAAATACAAGAAATCCAGCCGGGAGCCGGAGGCCAACTCCGGAACACGCTGAAGCTAGGCACACATAAGTCCTAGATTCCGAACCCTAAGGGGAAATCGATGCCGACGCAATAAACCGAGACTCCCATCGGTAATAGTCGAGGGTGGGGCATTCGTTAAAGACCCTGCGAAACGTGCACGAAACCAAACAAAGTCAATGGGGGGACGCCTCCGACTTAACAAACTTTCGTCCACTCCCGACGAGCAAAGGGGGGACGACGCTCGTAACGAGCTCACTTCATCGCCGAAAGTAGAGCGACGGAACACCTTCGAGGCTATCCTCGACTTCGACGAATTTTCGTTCCACTCCCGACGAGCAAAGGGGGGACGACGCTCGAAACGAGCTCACTTCCTCGCCGAAAGTAGAGCGACGGAGTCCTCCGAGGCTATCCTCGACCAAATCTTCGCCACTCCCGACGAGCAAAGGGGGGACGACGCTCGTAACGAGCTCACTTCCTCGCCGAAAGTAGAGCGACGGAACACCTTCGAGGCTATCCTCGACTTCGACGAATTTTCGTTCCACTCCCGACGAGCAAAGGGGGGGACGACGCTCGTAACGAGCTCACTTCCTCGCCGAAAGTAGAGCGATGGAACACCTTCGAGGCTATCCTCGACTTCGACGAATTTTCGTTCCACTCCCGACGAGCAAAGGGGGGACGACGCTCGAAACGAGCTCACTTCCTCGCCGAAAGCGGAGCGACGAAACACCTTCGAGGCCACCCTCGACGAACAATTTTCGTTCCACAAAGAAGGGACGACGCCGATGATATCATCACACGCTCGAAAGAGCTTACATTTCACCATACGTCGAGCTAAACAGCTCGACATGAATTACAATACCGACCAAGTCGGCACCTCGACACGGGGCCCGAAGGCCCCCCTCACAGCTCACTCCCGAAGCGCATCCCTAATGACGCTTCGGCTCTAGCTATTTCCTCTCGGGCTCGCGCCAGTGTGCGCCGGAGTGAAGCGAAGTCTGCCGGAGTCGATGCGGAAGCCACATCGGCCTGCAATTGTTCCAAGTCCACTTCGGCGGCAGCGTCTTCGTCGTCACTCGACACGTCGACCACCTCTACCTTCGGAGCAAGAAGAAGAGGAGGGCTCAGCGCTACAGCCAAACAATGCGCTTCGCGACGAACTCGCCTTTCAAGCAAAGCTTCGGAAGGAACCCTCGGTACCTGCGCCATCAACCGCGCGTTTCGAAGGCGCAAGTCCCGAAAGAAGTCCCCGAAGGACCCGCTCGGGTTACGCCGAAGCCAACGACGCCACTGCGTGCCCTTAACATAGTAAGGGCGACCCTCCGGAGCTGGAATCAGAATGCTTTCCGGAACGACGTCAAGACACATCAAGGCATGATTGCCTTCGGCCCCAGCCGAAACCTATAAGTCGCAATGGAAGCGCAAACATCACGAAGAATTCCATTAAACGGCCCGAAGGGCACCTAGTACAAACTATACACCAAAAGGAGCATGGCTCGAAGCCAGCGAACTCACACCTGAGGGGGAGGCTGGGCCGAAGAGTCAACCTCCGCAACGTTGCCCTGGCCCGACACCGAGCCTCCACCCCCGCTACAGACTAGGGTGCTGGCGCTCCCGGCCCCGGCAGGAATCTCGCCCGACGGAGGCGTCACCACGGAGGAAGTAGCAGCCGGAGGCGGAACTGGAACGGAGCCGCCGCTCCCGGGCTTCGACTTCCGAGAGGCGGCAGCAGCGAGAGCAGACTGCCGAGCCAGCTTCTCCCCCACCACCATCCAGAAGTGTTGGCCGAGCTGGTTCCCGAAGTTCTTCACCCTCGAGGCCAGCTCCCGAAACCGGCTCCCATCTCCAGCCGCCATCTCCGCTAACTGAGTCGAGGCAGAAGCGGCAGCGGGAAGGTGAGTGCAGCCCACCTGCAAGAGCGAGCTGAAGGCAGCAGTCCAGGCAGTCTCGGCGCAGAAGGTGCCGAAGGCCTTCATGGCTCGGGAGGCCAACTTGACGGAGCGCACAAGGCGCCCGATGCTCCCTCCGAGGTCGTCGGCGGCATGCTTGGCCGGCTGCACTTCGACGCCCAGCCCTTCGAGCAGGCTGTTGAAATCGCCAAGTGCTTGCCATGCTGCAGCAGCTTCCTCTTCCCTCTGCGTCTTGGCGGCACTTAGCAGCGTCCGAGCCTCCGACAGCTCCTTTTCGGTGGCGTCCTTTGCGCGGGTCAAAGCCTCGAAGGAGATCTTCAGGCTTTCCAGCTCCTTCAGGGCCTTCTCGGAGACCGCCTTCTCCGACGTCAAGGCATCGGAGGAAGCCTTCGCCACCGCCAACGCCTTCTCCAGCTCCGACGCAAGAACGTCGCGCCCCTGCTCCGCCGCCTTCTCATTCTTCTTGGCGGTCTCGGCAGCCGCCTCCGCGATTTCGGCGCGCGCTCGGAGCCGCGCAAGGTCGAAGCCCTCAAGCGTCCCTTGCAGGTGTCGGGCAAGCACCGCGGCCTGTCGAAGCAAAGCAAGTAAGCTACGAGAAAGTAACAGCAGCTAAGCACAAGGACAACAAACCTTGATTGCAAGCCCGGAGAGAGCCGAAGCAGCGTCCTCCGGAGCAACTTCTTCTAGGCCTTCTTCCAGGTCATCGAGCCCGTTGAAGTCATAGACTCCGCGAAGGACGTCGGCGGCCTCCGGTCGGTCCAAGAAGTCGCTCCACTCGAGACGAGGCTCCGACGTCTTCGAAGGGCCGGCCTGCTCGATGGGCGACCTCCCGAAGTAACCTTTTCCCCGCCCATGAGTGGGCTCCGGGCCGGCCACCCCCTCATCTCCCCCGGAAGGTTCTTCCTCGGAGGCTTCGATGCGGACGCCTTCCGCTAGAGCAACAGAGTTAGTGGGACTACCACAACCAGCAAAGCAAGAGTGACGGGAAGAGAGAACGATACCGGGAGACCGAGGGACTGGCTCCATCGTCTCCTCGACGTCAGCGGCGAAGGATGGCATGCCGAAGAACCCGACGTCTTCATCGTCGGAGTCGAGACTCACCACCTTGGCCGGGCGCTGAGCCGCCGCGGCGGCAATCGCCGCTCGGGCAGCGTCGTCGGTGAGTTCCTCCAGGTCGGTGCCGTAGCCCAAGTCCGCGGCGGTACTCGACGCTCCGACGCGCGTCGCAGCGGGCCGAGACCTCTTCGGCGCTGGCCTGCTGGTATCCCCGGCAGCGCGCTTCGCACCAACCGGGACACTGCGCACCGGAGCCAAGGGAGCGTCACTCTCGGCCTCCTCATCCTCCCCTTCGCCGCTGGCAGGGACGGGAGCAGCGACGAGCACCTGTCGCTCCGGAAGCTGGAGCTCCGGGCACTTGATGGCGAGCACCCGGTTGATACGGGGACCCACACAAAGCTTCGCCCGGCGCGAAGCCTCGTCCGCATGGAAGGGGCCGAGAATCTCCGCGGCGCCGTCTTCGACCTCCCTCAGCGTCTTGGCTGCACAAACCACGTCAAGCCATGGCAATACAATCGAAGGAAAACATATACTGGAGCGAACTTACTTGGGAAACTCTCCGGCCTCAAGTGAACCTCCGGCTCTCCGCCCGGAACCTCAACAACGAATCTCTGCTCCCAGTTGCGGAGCAAAGGCCACACCCCGGCGGCGATGAATTCTTCGGCGAGGTCGCGCATCGAGAACTTCCGCGCCACCGTCCCCAACAGCTTCACCCGGGACTCGCCGGTCCCGTCCAACTGCACCGTCGGGTACCGATGGAATAGCACCTCCGACATCGTCGACCGAAGGGGACACTCTTCCTCCACGCGGTAGTAGAACAAACCGGTCGTCCAGCGCCCCCAGTGCAGCTTGTACGCCTTCGCCGGGACGACGGCTTCGGGGCGGGGGACGAAGGAGATAACTCCCATGGATCCGATGAGGTCCTTCCCGTCCAGCTTCAGCATCTTCTTCACGGCGTGCGCGTAATGCGTCGCCGCGAAGGCCCCAGCGTGCGGCCGAGACCCTTCGAGCCAGAACGCCCACTCGAAGACGCTCAGCCGCACGAGGGCGTTGACTGTGAGCTGCTGAATCTCGAGGCCGAAGAGGTCCAACACCTCGGCCACGAAGGGGGAGCAGGGCATCCGAAACCCAGCTTCGAAGAACCGCCGGTACAGAACGATGTACCCGTCCTTCGGACTAGGGGTCGTCTCCCCCTTCCTTGGCGCTTCGGCCCGGCTCCGCTCCAGGAGCCCATCGGCGGCCATCTCGTCCAGCACCTTTGAGTCGACCGTGCTGCGGTCGACGAACGGCGACGCCGAGAGGCGATCATCGATGCGAACGCGCTGCGAAGCGCCGGTCTTCCCCTTCCGAGCCATCTCCGACGCCAGCGCGACGACTTGGAAGCAACTCGCTCAAGCAACGAAGCGCGCGGGAGCAACAAGAACGCCGAAGCAGGCTAGCTGAACGGCAGCGGTGCGGTTGGAGGAATGACTGGCGGGGTGAAAACCTGGGCGCCCGGGCGGTAAATATATAGTCCCCGGTGAATCGGTCTGACCGTCCAGTGAAGGATCAACGGCCGCAGATCCGCCACGCAATCAGACGCGTCCCATCATGCGAGACGGCGTCGCATCGCGATCCGCGCCCAGTCCCAGTAAATGAGACGGCGCCGCTCCGCAATTCGCGCCGAGCATTGAAGACACCATTAACAGGCAGCCGGCAGCTACCTTCGCGCCATCAGCGCCACTCTCGGCAACCGCGACCTTCGGCCATCGCGGTGATATAGCCGGCAGCTATCTCCGCGCCACCACCGAACAACCTTCGGCGAACGCGCCCTTCGCCAAACACGGCGCCATCGCCTGAAGCAACCATCGGGCCATCTGCGGCGATCATCGTCGACCACCGTACCTTCGGCGACCGGACCTTCGGTGTCGGTACCTTCGGCGACCGGACCATCGGTGTCGGGACCTTCGGAACCGAGACCTTCGGTATCGGGAGCTCCGGAAGGCGACCTTCGGAAGCAGGACCTTCGGAGGCACGTAGAAGGCTCCCCTTCTGAAACCAACGCAGACCAGACCTTCGGAGCGCCGAAAGAGGGGACGACGGGCGGACCTCCGGATGGACACAGTTTCGGCCCTACCGAAGGTGGATCTCGACTGTGTGGGGCTAGCTGTTGGGGGAGGCCCACTGTGTCCCCTCCCCCTGGCCCAAAGGCCTGGCCTGCCATGAAGCCCATCAAGGCCCAAGAAGATGTATAGCATAGGATAGGCCCATGTATATTGGCCTCTGGCCCACTAGGGTTAGGGAATCCCACCATGTAATAAGGAAATGACCATAGTGCCCTGGAGGAAGGGCAATATGGTACTTGTAATTCTAGGGTTGTAGGGGTGTATCAGCCTATAAATACCCCCCTACCACCCTCAAGGCAAGGCATTCAATACAAGCTCTTAATTACCTACCTCTCTTGGCTCTTGTTTGGTCCCTTCCCAGGTCCTTCCCAGGGGTCCCTCACTTGTGGTAGACCCTTGGAGGATCCCCCTTCTACTATTGTGGGCTTGTAACCACAACAAGCGGTTGTCGTTTCAGCATGTCATTCATGTGCTCTCATGCTTCTGAGCTGTCTCCGCCTGTTTCAGTGCATGAAGATGATTATTTTAGGACGAAACAATTGTTGTATTTTTAAATGAAACATTTGATTTTAAGAGTTATAAAATAGATTTCAAAGGTTCAAACAATTGATCTTGATGGCTTGCACAAGGTGTTTGATATTGTGGAACGTAAGGTTTTTCTGATCAAAAAGATGTCGCCGCCATCGGAATAAAAATGGAGAAGAATGATGACCCACGAGCAAGCCGACTAGGTTGAGGTTGTAACGCGTTGGCTTGATCTGTGGGGCACTGGAGTGGAGTACGGATGACTCCGTCCTCCCACACCGGCAACAACGAAGGCCTCATTGTTGGAGGGTGGGTGGTGGCGGCTGGTCTGGAGGCATACGACAACGACGGAGTAGCGGTGGCGAGGTTAAGGAGGATGAAGGTGCTCTCTACTCTTACCACTTTGCTACATACACTCTTCGTTCTTAAATTGTAGTCGCCGTTGATCTTTGAATTACATTTGACCATTCTTATCTAAAATATTAATTCAAATATGCAAACTTATAAGTTATGTTTCAATTTTCTTCATTAATAAAAGAAACCATAACAAAATACATAATAACTTTTTTTTAAATAAGACGAACGATCAAACATAACTTAAAAAATTAACGATGACAACAATTTTAAAACCGATGAGTATTTATGTGTAGAAGTGTTAAAAAGTAAATAATTCTGCCAAGCCAGTGATTTTTGTTACATAGTTGCAGGATAACCGTAATAAGATCGTGCGGCACGGCAAAGGCACAAGGAGAGCTGCCGCGCGCGGGAGGTCCAAAACTCCAAATCCTAGAACCATAATTGTTTGGCATCCAACCAACCCGATGAACAGCAGATCATAAAACGCCTCTCCCTTCTTCCCCTCTCTTCGCTACAGTAGAGAGCCGGCGAAAAAGGGGATCTCGGCGCCGGCCCGTGTCCGTCGCTTCCCCCTCCCCTCTGGTGCCCTCGTCGGCGCCGGAGGGGGAGGGGAAGCCGGTCCCGACCGGCTGCTGTACAGTTTAGCCCTAGTATTAGGTTTTCTTTTATTAGGGTTAGGGTTCCGGTGGTCGCCTTCGTCGCGGCCGCCGGAGTTGGTCTTCTCCCTGAGCGGATCTGGTGCCGGCGATGCTGATGGCGGCGTCGGCCACCGTGAAGCTTCGTGGAGCTTTGGTGTCCTCGTCGGCTTCTCCACCAGGTGGTTCCTTGCCTCCTTCGAGATGGTCCGGCTGAGGTCTTTCTTCCTCCTTCCGTGCGGAAGGATGGACCTTTTGTGGGATGGTGAGTGATATTACCTCTCCCCCGCGTCCCTCTCCCCTGCTACAGTACAGAGAAGGCGAACGCGAGGCGAGCCGACTCCGGCGGCGGTTCCGCTCGATTTCCCCTCCTCCGGCGGCCCCTCGGGGCCTCGGAGGGCCGGGAAATCGGCGGGACTGCCGTCCGGCCACCGTCTAGCTACTATAGTATAGGTAGTAGGCTAGTTTTGTCCAACCTAGGGTTAGGGTTGGCGGCGTCTTCGTCCTCCATGGCGACGGCGGCCGTCTTTTGCTTCTCCCTCGACGGATCCGGTGGTGTCGTCGTCGTCGGCGGCGGCTTCCTCTCAGGTGACGTCCCGTGGAGCTCCTTTGCCTTCCTTCCTCTTTTTGGGGGGATGGGCCTTTTGTTCCCCTCGTCGGCGATGCTGGCGACGGTGGATTTGTTCCTCGTTGCTGATGGCGGGGGCGGAGGTGCTAGCGGAGCTGGCGATGGAGTCGGCAAGGTCGGCGTCTTCCTACTCGGCCGAGGCTCGAGGCGTCTGTTTCCAGCTGCCGTCGGCGAGGCGATGGCGTTGACGGCGGCTTGGAATAACTTTTCCCGGGCTCATCCTCGTCTCGGCGGTGCTCCGCTCCGGTGCTGCCGACGAGCTTGTGGAAGCGGGGTTCCCGTTGTGGTGGTGCCCCTGTACAGGAGTCTCTCCGGCCAATGGTGTCTTCTGACGGCGACGACCTCCATGCCTGGTAATTCCATCCCCTTTCCTCTTCGTTCGGCGATGGCCGACAAGCTTGCAACTATGGCACGGGTGCTTCGTTGGAGGATGAAGCGCTGGTTCTTGAAGCTATTCCATAGTTTGGAGTTCGCGAAGTTGGATGGAGATGGCCGGCAGTTTCCGGCGAACGACGCCGGCGGCGGGGGAGTTAGTTTGCTTTCTACAATTAGGGGCTTGTGCGTAATTTCGGGTGTATCCAGGGTGTTTTTTGTAAATGTCCTGAGATGTACTCTTCTCTTTTAATATAAGCCCCTTTTACCTCGCAAAAAAGGATGGACCTTTTGTGCCTCCCTGGGAGTGTACTTGGTGTCGCCGCCTTCGAGCTCTCCAGCGACGGGTGGTGCATCTTGTCCCGGTCGGCGACGGTGACGGCGCTGATGGTGGACGGCTTTTCCCCTTCCTCCCTCTGTGCGGCGGCTGTCTTTGTTCCTTATGCTATTGCGAGTGCGGTCGGCTTCCGGCTGCGACCAACTATGGTGGCCGTCGGCGTTCGAGGGAGGTGGAGCAGGATGGAGTCCGGCGAGTGTCGCCGGTTTCCTGTTGTTTCGAGAAAAAAACTCGTTTGAGGGGGTTCAGTGTAATTCAAAGTGTACCCAGGGTGGTTTGTGTAATACCTCTAGGTGTACTGTTTATCCTTTTTAATATATTCCCCTTCTGTTCAAAAAAAAAAAAACCCGATGAACAGCGTGTACGTCTGCTGGAACGCGAGGCATGATGGAATGTCGTGTAGCATAAACTTGTCGTAAGAAACACGTGATGACGCGGACCGCTCGCGCGGCCGCAACAGGCAGTCGTTCTCCGCGGCGGCTTGGCGCTGGCCGGCCGATCGATCTGTGCATTGCAACAGCGCGCGCGGCGACGGAGAAGTGCGAGACAGCTACGTGCATGGATGGATGGCTGCCGGTTGGGGAGATTTGGATTTGGATTTGGATTGAGAGACGTCCGAGTCAGGAGTAGGACGTACGTGACGTGGATTAACTAATTAATGAGTCAACAAAATAATTTGCGAGCGGCTTGTGCGTCCACGGACAGGACATGCAACCAGCCACAAGCTCCGATCCGAACCTGAGCTGAACATGCATGGTAAGCGATGGAGCCTGTAAACCCAGGACAGCGACGGTAAGCGATGGCCACACGATTACGAGCATTGGTCAAGGGAAGTGAACTTGTCAAGGCAAGTGTGTGTGTGACCGAGAGAGAGTGAGAGCGAGACTCTGACCAAAGTGGAAAAAGGGAGATATCACTTGATAAAATCACAAGAGAAAAAAAAGGAAAGAGATTCGCGCGGCGCGGCCGGGAGAGAGAGAGAGAGAGAGAGAGAGAGAGAGAGAGAGAGAGGGAGAGCAGCTTGTGGCTGTGGAGTGATGGGGCGGGGTGTGGAGGCCACGTTAAGCGGGTATGGACCGGATTGCTCTGCTCCCCCATGCCGCGTGGGCCCGCCCGCGAGAACTGCCCCGAAAAAGATTCACCACAACCGGTGTGGGCCCGTCGCCTGCCTAAGCAACACGCGCCACCACTCGTTTTCTTCTGCCTTTGCTGCTGTGTTTGTGTGGACACGGCGCACGCGTATGATGATGGGCTTCGCCTTGACTTGCCGGGGTGTGACGTGGCACCGGAAGAGGAGGGTGCACGCACGACGTCGAGAACAGATTAGCTGGACCTGCCCAGTTTGCTGCACCTGTAATGTACTATTAAGAGACTTTTTTTTTCTTCTTCTGAATTTTGTATGAGAAGTCACGAGTATAATAGCAGTGGTCAAGGAGAACCTCACGCGCGTATGTCATCGAACTCTGTAACCCACACATAAAAAGGAAAAAAAAATCACTCCGATACTACAGGTCAACTCGGCGCAGTGTCTGTACACCGTACACCTTGCGTTTCGCGTCGGTGCTTGGTTGCTTTCCGTCCTCCCTCATTTTCTGCCACGAATGGCGCGTTGGTAGCTGATGCAGACAACAAAAAAGGAACAGAAAAGAAAAGGAAAAACGGCAATACGTACACGACACGGCCCGTGCGATGTACTGACGGGCCGTCCTAATGTAGAGGAGGGCCGCAGGTGTTTGCTGACCATGGATCACAGACAGAAAGGAAAAGAATGAAGCGAGGCTCGGCCCAGTGTCAATAGCTGGAGCCCAACACGTCGCTCGGCCCTGTGTACCTAACCTTCGAAGAACTCAGCCAAGCCCAATACTCCACACGGACCACCAACAGCAAATACCGGATCAGTGCCGCCGGGTTCTCCGTCCGTAACCGCTGCAATGTGTTTAACTTTTGATACGTCCGTACGAGACTAGATAAACACGTAAGATTCAATCTGATAAAGAGGAGAGGAATCAGAAACTGACACGTATCGTCTTTCTATTAGGGCGGGTGGAAGAGAGGAGAAAAAGAACCGATTTTCAAATTTCAAACGTATTTTTCTCCCAAACCGTTCGAATCCATTGTTTAGAATTAATGCTACAAAATATGAATATTTTTTAAAATTTTTGAAATTCGAATTTTTCATCAATATTTTGAATGTATCATGTCAACATTTTGTTTTCACTGTGTCAATATTTTTTATGTGCTATGTCAACGTTTTTGGCGAAAATGTTAACTTTGTTGTTTGAAAATGTTGACATAGGTTTACGAAAATATTAAAACTGTTATTTGAAAATATTGACGGGGTAATAAGTTGCTTTAAGTTAACTAAATTGATGGGCTATTGGGCTGACGTGTAACTTGAATTTGCAAGACAGAACCATGTGCATAGGAGGTCCCGCTGCAATGCTGCTGCCTGCTCCGCCGCCGTGGGTGCAGAGGAGCACCGCCACCATGGCCGTGCCCTCCCGAGTCACACGCCCCCCCTCGACGGCGCCGACCTTCCCGCCGGTCCTGGTCCCTCTCGCGGTATCGCCTCTCCTTCGGCAGGTACCCTCCCCTCGTTTTCTATCTGAAATGAGGCAGAAAAGCTGTATGAACCAATCAATGCCCGCTTCCTGAGAAATTAATGATGGTTTTCTGGTCCAGATGCTTTTTTTTTTCGGATATCGTGCTGAGCATGTGGATGGTCGCGGTATCGCCTCTCCTTCTGGTCCGGATGCTCAACGCAGCTTCTGCAGGAGTGGAGTAGCATGTGGATGCGCCATCGTTTTCGGTTTCCCCGTTTGCGGTGCTCGTATCATGTATGTGAAACTTGGACCGGCGGTTATTCAGAATTCAGTCTCCATGCGTGGAGACACAGGTTCAAAAAGCGAGGTTTGTCTCTCGTTTCTCTGTGTACAGCAACTTTTTTTTTTTTTGAGGATTTAAAATGCTCCATATTCACTTCGTACTTTCGTATGTCTGAAACATGACATGGTTTTGCCGTCTTATAGGCTTTTAAATTCAATGTGAAAAGCCAGCGCTAAGTCATTCCTATTGTGTTTCTGCAAGCATGTTCAGCAGACTCAAAACGAGCAGGAACCTCTGCATCCTACACATCCTTGAGCAGTAAAAGCCTGAATGAGTTATTGTGTTAGGTGGTACTCTATCAGCTCTGCTTGGCTTCCTGCAACATCAGCAGGTCGGTTCTCCTCCCTTTTCCTTAATTCAGGTCTTTTGTGTGGAAATGATTATATTCTATATCCGCCCTGTCATTAAAAGAGGGATTATACAGTTCACATTTTCTTTCGTCTTGTTTAGCTTTACTATCATATGCCACCCAATTTGTTTTCAACCTTACATGCAAATGGATATTTAAGCTACTGCCCATAAAACAAATATTAGGAGGACTGGTCTCAATCTTGACTCACAAATGCATATGTCTGGAAGCCTGGAAGTTATTGATTCGAAAGTGGAAGGACTTGACCACTTGGTAGTTGTTACCATAGCGAGGGAATACCGGATACCTATAATTTACTTCCAGGAACAAGACTTAAGAGGCATAAACTAGGATTTCCCAGATTTACAGCGTAAATTTCAAATGATCTCCAAGGAATCAGTACATTGCTTCCATGGAATTTGCAATCCAAATAATTTTTTGTGTGGTTTATGACAGGGGAATCGGTTAATAAAGAAAAACATTTGTAGCAGGGATAGTTGCGTTTGCAGCAAAAACACTTGACATTTGGTGTGAGTGCTAATTTTGGAAAAGATCAACCACTCTTTCGCTCCTTACGTTCCAGCTGTCCTGGCAACCTTACCCTCTGATCCCCTTTTATATTGCCACTTCAATGATCCATAACCATTTTTCATTGCACATAGGAAGCCAAGGATGCTAATGGCTTCTGTTCCCATCTACGCCGTTCTTCTGTTTCTTTCTTGTTCATTCAGCTTGATGCATCTCTGTGCATCTAGCAACCGCCTTGTCCCTGGCAAGCCACTCACCCAAAGCCACACTCTTGTGTCTGATGATGGAACCTTCACCCTGGGCTTCTTCTCACCATCCAACTCCACAAAAAAACATTACTACGTTGACATTTGGTACAGCAATATCCCAGAGCACACTGTTGTGTGGGTTGCTAACCGCGCCATGCCAATCACTGATCCATCTGCAATGCTTACCCTGAACAATAGCTCAAACCTTGTCCTGTATGATGGCAGTGGCCACGTTATTTGGAGGTCAAACAACAGCATTATCATCGGTTCTTCACCTGCCACCAGCATCTCTGCAGAAGCCATCCTAGACAATACTGGAAACTTCATCCTCCGATCATTGAGCACCGGCGCCATCCTATGGCAGAGCTTTGACCACCCAACTGACACTCTTCTCCTTGGAATGAATCTCAGGATTAGCCACAAGATGCAGCCGCTGCAAACCCTTGTTTCTTGGAAAAGCCAGGAGGACCCTTCCCCTGGCGCCTTCTCATACGGTGCAGACCCTGAGAACTTACTGCAGCGCTTCATATGGAACGGCAAGAAACCATACCGTCGAAGCCCTGTGTGGACCAGCTATTTCCTTCTGGGGAGCTACATGGACAGTCTCCATTCCACTATTTACATGGCGGTACATCGTGGCACCGATGATGAGGTGTATATGTCGTTCGGCATGCCGGTTGACTCCTCTTCCTCGCTGATCAGAATGAAGATAAACTACTTGGGCAAGGTAAATATACTAAGGTGGGATAGAAACATGTCAGTATGGGAAGCCTTGTACACAGAACCAGCACATGAGTGCAACGAGTATTCCTACTGTGGTCCTTATGGTTACTGCGACAACAATGGGACCTCCCCAACATGCAAGTGCCTTGATGGTTTTAGGCCGAAGGATGACAAAGGCTGGGTCGATGGCAGGTTTTCTCAGGGATGTATCCGAAAGAAGGCTTTAAGATGCAGCAGTGGAGATGGTTTCTTGAACTTGCCAGGCATGAAGGTCCCTGACCATTTTCTCCACGTTCAGAACAGAAGCTTCGATGAATGTATATCAGAATGTAGGAGCAACTGCGCCTGCATTGCTTATGCTTATGCCAACATGAGCACCAGGGGTATCGATGGGGATGACACGAGGTGCCTAATATGGACTGGGACATTGATTGACATGGAGAAGAGCAGCCAAGGAGGGGAGAACCTCTATCTTCGGATCAACAAATTAAATGGTATGATATTTTTTTTATATATTTCTGCTTATCATGCTAAATACTCCCTTTGGTATCTTTTCTTGTCGTTAGGACAAGCAAACTAGTTCAAATTTGAACTAGTAAAGCTGTCCTAGCGACAATAAAAGAAAAGGAGGGAGTATTAGGCTAAGCAATGGGTAGCATGAGAAATACTCAATGCATGTAGTCTGTGACATGGACGGAGTTTGTTGATTGTCTTTGAATTTTGCAGGTGACAGAAGGAGGACCTACACAGTAAAAATTGTACTGCCAGTCGTGTCAAGTTTTCTGGCATTCATATGCATAGGGTCTATTTGGAGATGTTGGTTCAGAGGTAAATATACATTTCTGTTGGTTATAGAGGTGAAGATACATTTTCTTTATTGTTTTACTCCCAGTGAATAAGTAATTGATGGTATCCACATTCCTGTGAACCTGTCAGGCAAACAAAGAAGCAGGGAGCTCAGCAATAGATTGATGCTAGGCATGGGCAGTACCAATGAACTTGCTGATGGAAACGTAAATTTACCGTTTTTTAGCTTCAGCGAAATTTCCATCACGACGAATAATTTCTCTGAGTCCTCCATACTTGGAAAAGGAGGATTTGGCACTGTTTACAAGGTAATGAAGCTTCTGCTAGTAATTTCATCAGATGAAAATAGTGGAATTTGAAAATTCTGATTCATGAATCCTCTATTTATTCAGGGAACATTGGGAGACAAGGAAATAGCTGTGAAAAGGCTCTCTAAAAGTTCTGGCCAAGGGGTGGTGGAGTTTAAAAATGAAGTATTTCTGATTGCCAAGTTGCAGCACAGAAACTTAGTTAAACTATTGGGTTGCTGCATTCATCGAGATGAGAAATTATTGATTTATGAATACCTTCCGAATAAAAGTTTGGATGCCTTCCTTTTCGGTATGTGCTGCTCATTTCTTTGAAAGTTCAACTATTAAAGATACATACATGTCTGATATCGTATGATTCTATCCTTGACAGATGCTGCAAAAAGATCTCTTCTTGACTGGCCCACAAGGTTCAATATAATCAAAGGTGTCGCTAGAGGCCTTCTTTATCTTCACCAAGATTCAAGATTGAACATAATTCATAGAGATCTCAAAGCAAGCAACGTATTATTGGATGCTGATATGAGACCCAAGATATCTGATTTTGGTACAGCCAGGATTTTTGATGCCGAAGAACAACAATCAAACACCAATCAAGTCGTTGGAACCCTGTGAGTGATTTCATAAATAAGAAATTTCGGAGCAAGCAGTGCACCCTTGTTCTTGAACTAATTAAGTTAAAACCGTATGATTGTTTTTTGATATGGTCCTAACAGTGGCTACATGGCGCCTGAATATGCATTGGAAGGCATCATTTCTGCCAAATCCGATGTCTATAGCTTTGGTGTTTTGCTCTTGGAGATTGTGAGTGGCTTCAAGATCAGCTCGACAGGTCCAATAATAGGTCCAGCCACAGGCCCACCTAACCTTATAGCTTATGTAAGTGTTTTGAAGTTCTAAAAAACTTAGTTAACTCATGAAACTCATGAAATGCAACTCTTGACCAGGCACATGATTGATGGATTGATCGATTGCTGCAGGCATGGAGATTGTGGAAAGACGGAAGCATGAGGGATCTAGTTGATTCGTCAATTGTTGAGAGCTGTTCACCTGATGAAATTTTGCGATGCATTCATATTGGACTCCTGTCGGTACAAGACAATCAAAACGCTCGTCCACTAATGTCGTGGGTAGTATCAAGCTTGGAAAATGAAGCCATAGAGCTCCCTGAGCCAATACAGCCTATGTACTTTGCAAGGAGGGAGTCTGAAAGTATTGGGGCTGGAGAAAATTCTGTGAACGGCATGACCTTCACTACTCTGGTAGGTCGCTAGGAGTCTTGAGTTTTTTTAATACACAAGCTTTTAATACCTTCTCAACTTTATATACAACAAAATCTGATATAGTTCACGAATTCAAGGTGAGGTGTGTCGTAATGATAACATTCACTCTAGTGGACCAAAATATTCAGGAATAGATAAAAAATGCTATAGCAAAATGGGAGCACTGCTTCTATTCTGCTGTCAACATTGTTGATCCTTTCCATGCCATGTATAATGTATCCATTTATGTTTTTATATGTATCATGAACTTGCTGGTTTATGCAACGGATTATAATAACTTTCGCGCAAAGAATATCGCTGATCCTAACGGTGCTGAAGTTAAGTTTGTTAGAAGGGAGGCAAACAATGTGGCGCATTGTTGTGCTAAAATGCCTTCCCTAGTTAATCGTGTGTGTTCCTGGTCTGCTCCATTCCCGGAATGGCTAATGAGGGAAGCGGCCAAGGATTGTAATCCTGTCTTCGTTGCTTAATAAAGCTCTTGTGTTTGCCCTAAAAAAAAAAACGGTGCTGAAGTTATTTGTGTGCACGCATGGGACTCCATGCAACGCTGATGGGTCACCAAACGTCAGCATAATTTGGTTTCGTAGGTTGTGATGACAAACTTAGTGCTCAGCACAAGTCATCTGGTCGGTTGCCCTTTTGAACTACAAACAACTGCATTTAGTTATAGTTGTTGCACTAAAATCTGGACATTGCCATTGCCTTATTTCAGCTGAATTCTGGCAGGTGTCGTGTGCACAACAGCCACTGAACAACCTGAGCATTTCCTCTGCCAGTTGATCGGGGTAAAGCTCCATTCTTTCAACCTGAAAGCTGCTTCCCACTGGGGTATTTTCATGTTGTAGAATAATTAAAATTGGCTCAAAAAATAATTAAAAACGCAATTCAGGCCTGGCCCCGATCTATTTTGATTGGGTTTTCATTTTGTCCCCAGGTGTGTATATGATTCACTCTGCGATGTGAACGGGTCAGTGGCTCTGTGGCAGCTTGCCAATGTGAGTTCGATCCCTGGGATCAACTCGGGTGTCGCCCCTTTTTCCCTGAAAAAAAAAATCTCCCTCGCTTCTCCCTACTGACAAAGGGCCCAATCCTATTGACCACTTGGTCCATAAACATTGATGTTGCCCTAAGGGTGGGAAGGAGGTTCGAGAGTTTTCTCGGCCTGTGCGTGAGGTCTTCTGCTTAGTAAAAAATGATTGGGGTGACTCCTCGCACGTCGGAGTCTTTTTTATTATTATGATTCCATTCTGGAGCAACATGAAAATGTTCCGACCTGGTTGAGATGGATGCCTGCTGTCAGTGGGCTGGCTCATGCAGCCCATTATCGATTGATCGCCCAACCTATTAGAAAGCGCATTTGCAAGGCCACAAGCAGCCCCTCACATATCCGCCCGAGTTTCAAGACAAAAGAAGAACAAACGTACTGTCAGAGAGGCTCTACTTGATGATCAATGGACGCAAGACATACATGGCGTCTGGAGTGTTGCTGCTCTGGCCGAACTACTTGGTTTGGTCGACCTATTAGAAGAGGTGCAGCTGGTACCCGGAAATCAGGATGTGCACAAGTGGAAGTTCTCAGAATCAGGACAATATTCATCTAAGTCGGCGTATGAGACTTTATTTGTGGGCGCCATCCAATTCCAGCCGTGGCAGCTCATTTGGAGATCCTGGGCGCCCAAGAAGTGCCAATTCTTTCTGTGGTTGGCCGCCCACAATCGTTATTGGACAGCGGATCGTCTTGCAAAGAGAGGCATGCCCCATCCGGAGCGGTGTGTGCTCTGTGATCAGGAAGAGGAAAACATGCAGCACATCTTGATTGGATGTGTCTTTGCTAGGCAGGTTTGGTTCCATTTGTTTGAAAGAGTGGGTTTGTCTCTGCTGGCACCACAAGCTGGGGATTGCTCATTTGAAGAATGGTGGGTGCGAACTGACAAGCTAGCTCCATCAGTTTTCAAAAAGGGAATTAACTCGCTCATAATTCTGGGCGCTTGGATGATTTGGAAGCAACGGAATGATGGAGTCTTCAACGGAACCTCGCCCAATGTGCAGAGGACAATGTCACTCATTGAGGAGGAGATGTGCCTTTGGGGTTTGGCTGGCGCTCGGGAGCTTGCACGGCTCCCTGCAGCAGCGGCAATAGGACTGTAGGTCTTCGTCGTCGGGTGTATGGTCGTTCAAAATCAGCCTGTGGCGCGTATGTAATTTAAAAGCGAGTGGCGTGTGGTGTGTGTTGTACTTTACAACTCTCTCTTCTTAATGAAATGATGCGCAGCTCTCCTGCGTATTCGAAGGAAAAAAAAAAAGGCCACAAGCAGCCCATTGTTGATTGATCGCCCAACCTACATGCAGCCAATTCGAATTCTGAAATCGCTCCAGGTAGCAGGCATGCAAAACTTTTCGGAGAGAGAGAGAGAGAGAGAGAGAGAGAGAGAGAGAGAGAGAGAGAGAGAGAGAGAGAGAGAGAGAGAGAGAGAGAGAGAGAGAGAGAGAGAGAGAGCATGCGAAACTATGCTCAAAAAGGGAAAAGAAAGAAAGAAAGAAAGAAGGCATCCGAATCAAAGGGGTCATTTTAAAGATTGGGTGTCGATAGATTAACTCAATTATATGTTGCATATAATTGAACTGGAAGATTTATATTTTATTTTGAAAACTTACTTGTCTATAGTAGGTATGCACTACTATAAATGACTTTAGAGACAGCGTAGAGGAACTATCGATTTTTCAGAAACCAAAATTACAAAAAAGATTTATATGCATCTATTAACCACTGTTCAATAAATTGTTCCCTCTAGAAACCAGAAATAGACATAGAATATCCACCAGAAATAAATATTTGTTGTTGGCATATATAATCAGGGGTGGAAGAAATTATTTACTCAACTAGGTTCATCCACTTGTAAAGTCGCTCTTTCGAGTCGAGCTGTCCCAAGGCTTGATATGGTAACAATTTTAATGGTTTCGACCTGATAATGTCACTTTTTGCACCTGTGCTAAGAAAAGATTTTGATGGTTACAATGCAATTAAGCAGCAGAGACATATTTCAGTTAAGTGATTAAACTAATGCCGTTTTTGCAAGTAAAATAAAGTGACGTTTTCTGATTTAATCATATAGTTAGTAATAGCCACAGATAACATCATGATACAAGCATGGCTTAGTACCAGTTTGTAGTGGTTGTAGAAAAATAAACTAAAGACAAACTTGCAGTTTGTTTAAATCACGTTACAGTCATTTCCTTACAGCAGTTGTTCCTGGCACGCTTGGTCACTTGCCATGTAGTTTTGAGCACATTAATATCTCAAATGTAATATAGATAAAAGAAATTGAGTCAGCCACCAATCTCTATATCACAATGCATCTCAATGCCAAACAGAGTCTAGTTTTTGAGAATATAATGATAACAATTAGCCAAATGATGATGACAATAGATTTAAGGTATAGTCAATACAAAATCAAATGAAGGTGTGGTAGTGCTTGAAGTGAATGAAAATGAATGGTAGATAAAGGATATATAAACTAATAGAAATTACAAAATCTCTATATTACCAATGGAATCTCGAAGAATGATGTAATCAAATTGTTTTTATGTAGTAGTTTGTTATTCTCTAAATATTAATGGGTAATGATGGGAAGGTACCAGGTGCGAGGTTGTCTAAGTCAGGACATGCAAGGCACTCCACTCGCATTGTGGGTTCGAGCCCACGGCGTGAGCACGGGTGGTCATCACCCATTTCATAAAACAAAATTATTGGAACGTTTGATTGGGAAACATGTAGGGCTCTTTGGGAGAGGGCTTCGACTCAGATTTCAGGCTGAAGCTGTTTTACACCAAACGCCAAAAAAATAAAGGGGGGGGGGGGGGGGGGGGGGGGGGGGGAGGCGGCTTTGACCAAAAAGCACCTTGAAGTCATTTGCAAAAAGTGAATGATGTCGGAAGCCAAATGAAAGTGGTCTCTCCTAGCTTGCCCACCCATCCGGAACAAGAAAAAATGTTCCAAGTTTTTGAACAAGAATTTCAGCCAAAGTTGGAATCAATTTTGGAGGAGCCATAACCCTCCCAAACTCGCCCATAAGCATAAAAACATGCATTGGACAACAATATCATATATATTTGCAACCCGCATGTGATGAAACATGCAAGTTGCATTGTCAATTTATTTTCTTTTAATTTTATTATAATTTAACTGATGCGATTTATGTGAGTATTAGGTTCATCGATCCGTTTAATTATCAATGCAAATGATTCCAAAGAATATTCACAAGAAAATTAACGAGTGATCAAATTGAAGTATTAACTTTACGAAAAATTACTCCAGATTTTGTAACAATGTGTGCCGCCTGATTATTCCAGGAGACAATGTATTATCAGTTACAGTTTGCCTGCCAAGTCCGTTTTCCAGCTGACAATTTACTCTCCAATGAATCTGAAGAATGAATCCAAGACTTGAAGAATTCATTCCAAAGATGCATCTAGCTGTACATACATAATTCAGTTATAGAGTTATCTATATGCTCACTATAGCTATAACAGTTGCAAGTTACGATATATATACTCCCTCCATCCATTCTTTATTTTTCTCTACTAGTTATTCTGGACATAGCACATACATGTGAGTTTTTTCTTGCATGAAAAAGGTGCATCTAAATATAATTACTTGAAAGTATACTAATGGCTAATACACTATCATTCTGTGTTGTGCCAATATTGATGCTTTATGTTTCGTAGTAATCAAAGTTAGCTGCATCATTTTTAAGCAGTACCTATTTGAGAATGGAGGGAGTGTATTTCAAGCTATATCAGTTTGGAGTTCTATCATAAGTAGGATCTATCTCCTGATGAACAGCTATCGGAAGGCTGCACCAAACGGTGTCCAGAAATCGACCGGAGTCTCACTGGCAACCGCAAAGGTGCTTGATATCGGGACTAAACACAATCCTCGGCCAGTGAGGTCTCCCTTTGCCGCCGCCGCCTCGCCGCCGTCCCTCAAGACCTGGACACAGGAAGGTACATGGTTGCATTCATGGTCAGACAAAGCATGCAGTTTGAGGCTATACTATGGGAACTTTCAGCTATATATACAACAGTAGAGAGAGGTACCTTCAAATGGGGCACTTGCTGCCTGTGTTTTAGGTAAGGTGCGCTGAGTGACTACATACACATACAGGCATCCATCAAAAGAATTCTACGTGTATATGATTAAAGGGCCAAAGTTGCAGCTAGATGCGCACTTACACCAACTTGTTCGTGGAGGAACTTGATGTACTCGATGGTTTCGTGGAGCACCGATGCGGTATCCGTCTGCAGCCAAGCATGCCGAAATGGATCGTTTCATTAGTTTTGCAATAGAGTAAAAAAAGTTGTGGCACTTTGCAACCTGAAGTTTCAGCTTCCACTTCCAGAATAACATATATGTAGTGCGTTTTAAGTGGAGGACCATATTAGCCAAATTAAGATCTCGAACACTAACCTTTCCAAAAAAGAGGGAGACTAGCTGTTGAAGTGCTGTGATTCTGTCACCTAGCTTCTCTTTCCTCACCTGAGACATATAAAATTGAGTCAATGAAGTCTGTGCATAAATGAGTCTACTCTATTGAAACTAACTTACGTGAAAATATCCCTCGCAAAAAAAAACTTACGTGAAAATAAAATCCAAATATATTCATTGTGGCCTAGGTTGTGGAGCAAGCATTTCACCGGGCTTTCAGATATTTTTTTTTAATAATTAAGCTAATAATCGAGGTTTTATTAGACAAAGCAAATGGCCAGTTCACTTTCCGTTTTCATGTTCCTGACGCGACCTGAAGTTTTGAATCCTCACCTTGAAGGTAGGCAGTGGCGATGGCACCCCAGTTCTCGCTTTCTTGAGCGGCGTTGGATCGGTGTTTGCCTTCCTTGCAATGATGGAGCTAGAGTCTCCGGCTCCTTCTAAGGCACTCTACATACAAGCGGTGTAAAAATAAAGGTCAAAATTAGATCAAATATTTCACCCGGTTGAAAGTTGACAGAGCTTTGTGCTAGATTAGGTGATCGAATAGAAAAAAAAAAATTCAATCTCGCTTGAAGATAACTAGCAAAGTGTAAGAATATAAAGACCTTGTTTGCAAGACTTGCGGTCCTAGATTGCCGCAACGATTGTCTGGCTGTCCCTAAGCTTGCTGCCCCCTCCACTGAACCAATCCCAGGGGAAGAGTTCCAAAACGGCGTGTTGTTGCTGAACTGCAAAGCCTCCCTGATGTTTCCAGGCGCATGATTCATCATATGCTGCTGCTGGTACTGCTGGAAACCCGGCAACGGCTTCGCTGCCGCTGCCGGCTCTGTGAGGCTTCTCAGCAGCGAGGAGGACCGAAAACCGCCTGCTGGTGAGGTTGGCGACGAGAGCAGCTCCAGACCAAGGTTGGTCAGAAACTGGTGGTTCTGATCATGGGAGTCTTGTGGCATCATGGGGCTGTTGTTTGACGAGGGGCTCGTCAAGCTTGATGCGTTCATGTGCCCTTGATTTCTATACCCTGGAAACCGGATCCATCCCTATAGATCAGACATGGCATATGATCATATGACTTCGTCATGAGTTCTTGTGTTTGATTGATAGAATGAAGTCCAGATATATCCTGAAGATCAATTGCAGAAAGCAGGAATCAGAACTTACAAGTAGTAGGGGCTGGCCCCATCGGCGGCTAAGGCGCCGGCAACCGGCTGCGGCACGGCAACGCCGGCTGGACCGGCCAGGACGCCTGCGGATTCCTGGAACGTTACCGAGCTAACGCCAGTGGCGAAGGAGTTCGAGCCGGGCGACTCCGACGAGGCGGCGTTGCCGGATCTCGTGCTGTTGTTGCCGCCATCAGCCGGACCAGACCAGCCGGCGCTGAACCCGACCGGTAGCTGGTCAGACGAGCAAGTCACCGCTGTGTTCCACCAATCACCGCCGGGGTGGCCGGACTGTTGTGCCGGTGGCTGCTCCGGCGGCTGCATGGATCATCGCCTGTGATCTGCCATAGCTCATTATATTACTGATTGCTCTATCCCTATCTACGAACGATATGATCTTGCTTTTGGTTGAATT
>JAAXCT010001774.1:0-127620 GCA_012490785.1 Eragrostis nindensis | reverse complement strand
GGTGTAAAATTGTTTAGGGGAGTGAAGTGAGTCATCATTTTGTTTAGGGTGTGAAACGGACAAAGTGAATTGTTCGGAAAGTAAAATGAGCTTTTCCTAGGTATTAAAAAACATTTTCCAAGCTTTTTTCTTAAAGAAATTTGTAAGAGGAATCAGTAGACGGCATTCCCTACTGTTCCGCAAAAAATGCTATGATATCTAGTGTTGTCAACCAAAACTAGATATTTATTATGCTTGGAACTTGTGAGTCTTTTTATTAATTGCCATCGTATGATCACAATAACGGTTATGATTTATTTGCACTACTTTTCAGGATGTTATCTCATAAGACCTGCAGTTTACCTCTCCGATTAGGATTTGTGAATTCATGTGGTAATGATAAGTACTCAACGCATAAAATAGAAGCAGATGATAAAAATCTCCTTAAGGTAGCCGTATATGATCGTAAACAAAATCGTAACATGTGAACCATTTTCTTCGATGAGAGTTCACATTGTGGCCATTCACGGTGATTTTGATGATGATCGTAAGGAAGATGGACTGAAGAGTATTTTCGTAGTAAAATAATAACTGGGCGACCTGGAAAAGAACATTTGCTATCTGGAATTCTGCATCTGAGCTGCAAGATGGTGTGGGCTATCTCAATAGTGCCAGATTTCAAGATAATTCTAGTTTTGTTCCGAGCAAAAGGTTCAAATTGGGGGTCATGGCTGCTGATGAAAGAATCTCCGAAAGAATTCAAGAAGGAATAACCGAATCTTTTGCTGTAAAGGACATTCGGGGATTCTGTGAGTTCATGCTCTCCTCTCGTATTCTAATACTTCCTTTTTTTTTTTCATTTTTTTGTCTTTATATAAATAAATATGCTTTATCTCTGTCATGCACAGCCCCATACCGTTATGGAAGGCACAGATAGAATCAGGCACAGCATCAATTAGATTTGATGATAATTAGTTCCCATTTTGTTCTGTTGCTAGCCTTTATATTTTCTTTTGGATTGTTTCCATCCTATGCAAGGTGCCAAGGAGCACATTGGCGTCCTTCCATTCACCAAGAAAATCAGTGGTTTCAGTTTCAAGCCATAAAATTCAATAATCCCAGTCTATGCTCCACTCCTGCTGAAAGACCAAAGCCCTGCCCGCTTTGATCGAGCCATCCTGGTTCTCTTTTGTAAAATATTTTGCCCCATGAGAACGTTGGAGTACGCTAACCCCTTAAATCTTTATTGTAACTAGAATTTTATCAACAATGAAAAAGGTAACTAGAATTTTCATTTCCAAATTCCAATGCTGGCTTGGCCTGCTAAGTGTAAAGATTTTTTTTACAATTAACCATGATCATTTTCATAAAGGATTAAGGACAGGGTAACTACATAGCATGTTTAGTGCTGAGGGCCTCAGGGCTTCTTCTCTTAGTGAATTTAATGTTTGATATCCTGTGTCTTTTTGTACAGCAACAAAGAAGAGTTGCAGTCCATCCCCACATGATGCTGTATACAAACTCAGTAGAATTGCAATGAACGGTGAGAGGCACAAGTCACTAGAGCAGAATGGTATCAAGACGGTGGAAGATCTTTTATGTTCATACAGCAAAAGTCCAGATGATCTACGTAAAGTATGAGTGAATTATTACACTGTTATTTTTCTAGTTGTTCATAAACTGTGATCGACATATTCTCTAACATCTCTCTATAGATTATTGGCAAGATATCTGGACAAGATTGGGATAAAATCATTTCTCATGCTCATAAATGCAAACCAAGGGCAGGAATTTACTATAGTTGCATAAAAGAAAAGAATGTATCTGACGAACATGAGCCATTTCCCAGAAGCAATGACAGCTCTTACCTTAGGGGATCATCCTCAGTGCAACCAAACGCTACAATACAAAGTAGGTATCCCCGAATCGGTGGAAGTAATTTGATTGTTCTATTGATATATTATGATTTACAGCAGAACTTACTTCATGCTTTCTTAATTTGGATACACCAAACCGAGTTTACTGTTTCCTCAAAATCTTGCAGAACCAATTGATGTTCAAGTATCAAACCAGCAGATTTCTTCAATGCTTAATGGACTACCATCTGCTGCATCATCGCAGAATGTGTCAAGTAAGTCCAAGTTTCAACCAATACTTCAAATCAGAACCCGACATCCCTTGTCAAATGGCATTTTCTTTGTATTGTATATATATCTGGTTTAACTGTTTCCTAAGGAAGCTAACTGTTGGGTTTTATTTTATTTTTTTTACTCTGAATGTTCCATAGAATTTGGCAGCAACACCGACGAGCAAGTTACATCCGCAGGAAATGAGATCCTACCAGTTCCGTCCATGAATAATAATACCTCAAAAGAGCCTAGCTCGCAGCACGAGCATTCTTTGGAGTTCAAAAGTACGCCTGAAGGTAACAACTTCTTTTTTGTTCTAATGTTCTTCATTAAAAAAGAACGGCTGTGATGTTTTGCATACCCTCTTGTTTTCATTAATAGGAATAGAGTGTTACTGCACGGTAAGCCATCTGCCAGTGTCACCATGGAAGGGTTTCTTTCAATGCTGGAAACACTCTCCTTGAAGATGAGGCATGCGGTGATTTTGATTTCAGTGAACTCTTCCCTGGAGGTAACAGCAATGTAGTTGAGCATAGTGGCGGGCGGACTTTTTTCTGTCAATGAGGCACGTAATATGAGCTATGTGGACGTTCACCTGCCAGTGAAGCTGGCAGTGTAATTTGTGGTGGACGTTCACCACTCAGTGAAGTGGGTAGTGGAAGCTACGGGAAGTTCTCGCCTTCACCAATCAGGAAAGCTGGCAGTGTAAGTTATGGACTCTCACCAGTCGGTGAAGTGAGTAGTATGAACTACACGGGATTCTCGCCTTCACCAATCTGGAAAGCAAGCAGTAGCAGGTTTAGAGAAGAACCGAGGCTTGAACCTGTCAAGGAAGCTGGACCATAAGCTATGGTAGTACATGTCAGGGCTGAAGATGAACGCTAATCAATTGAGACCATGCTGAGGTCGTTAGCTGCTGCAGCAGAGGCCAGGTTTTTTTTTTTCTATCATATCATGAAGATTAAACTGAAGGCAAGTGCTGGAAATCCAAGCTGATATGATGGTCTTCTGGCTTTTCTGGAGCTTCTTTTCGCGTGCATCTGCATTCTTGCTATCTTCATCTGTTGTTAATGCACAGTACTTTGTATGCTGGTATCTCCAGCAGACCTGTTTCCCCTTTCCCCTTGCTTTAAGGACCTGGGCATAGTCCTTTTATCTTTAAAGGATTTATGTGTTGTTTGAGACAAAATAAGTTAACACTACTGTTACCTAAAATTGATCTATTGAATAATGAATAATCTCAAAGCGTCGCCAATTTTTTGGTGATGTGCATGCGAACATGGTGGAGGACCAGAGCCCTGCTCATGATCAAAGATCTAAAAATTGCCGCAACTCACAAAGCTCCTCCAGTCCTGGTAAGGAAGATGTGATGACGCAGAGAACTGTACATGATCTCGCTCAGTGACTCTCAATATGCATTACCACAGAGGACCTGCATGCGTCGAGAACGGGCCTGATGAAGACGTGAAGTGGCAGCATCTCGTTACCGCGAGGAGAGGATGTCAATCGGCTTCAATCTGCTGAAGCCAGGCCAGGCCAGCACGGGGACGAGGCTCGTGGTCATCAAGAGCCTCAGGTCCGCGGCGGCGACTGACATTGTACAACAAGTGCACTTGGAAGATTATTGCTATCGATCCACCATTTCTAGGATGGAGCGGTGGAGCCCTGCTCCTGTGGAGATTACCGGCCGTCTGAGCTACCTGCTATGTCTGCTTCGTAGCAGGAACTAACAGGCGCTGTGCCCTGTTCTGAATTTTGTTCAGCTGCCTGACTGGAGAAATCAACAGCGCATGCGGTCATGTTGACCCGAATCAGACAAAGCCTTGACTGCTACCATGAGAGAATGGATGAACGCACCGCAGACCTGAATTGCTCCTTTGGATCGGTCACGTAAACGTTCAAGTATAAAAAGAAGTAGGAGGGAGGAGCAAATCTTCATCATTATCCGTTGAGACAAGTGTCGCCTGAGTTGCCCTCCCGCGCAGGTCTTCTCTCTCTGCCTCGTCTCCTCCCAGTTTCGCCTTCTCAGATCCGTGCGATGGCGACAGAGTTGTACTCGGGCCGTAAAACCATGCGCGCACAAGCGCACAGAGTCTCCTGACCTGGGGCCACTTAGTTCTAGTACTACCGTCGTTAGTTTCCGGCACCACCAACTAACTCCACTAAAATAAACCTCTACTCTACCTGCCCCAGCAGTCCAGCATCCATCCACCGTGGAAGCGCCTGGCACCACCACCGCGGCGCGCGAACACCCGTACACGCGTTCCGTGCACCACCCACCCTTCCATCACCCGCCGTCCTTCCACGGGATCACGACCCGCGCACGTCTCTCCGCCACGTACGCGCTTGCGCTTCCCGCGCCTCTCGCCCCTGATGGCGGGCACCGACCGGCCGTTCCGTCCGCGTCGCGTCCTTCCTCTGCGTGCAGCGTGCGCGCGACGCCGAGGCCCTGCTCGTGGGGACCGAGACAGCGACGGAACCAGGGCACGTCGCGGCGCTTTCGCGGGCCGTGGCCGCCGAACGAAAACGACCACCTCGGCTCGGGCGGCAAAGGTGGCGCGAAATGGTGCGCGCGATCTGGATGGAGCCTGGATGAATCTCCGGATATGATAACAACGCACGCGGCCGCTGGACTTTCGGTACAGTCGACACGCTTGCTCGCTGCGCTCGCCGACCGACGACCCGGACCGACCTGACCTGCTCTGCTCTGCTCCGCTCCGCTCCCATGTGGGCGCGAGCGCCTGATCCTACTGGCAAGTTTGGCCGCCTCCTGTCCTGTCCTGCCGCCGATGATTGGGACCTTTTTTTACTCTGTTTTAGGAGGCAGTGCGGCGCGTTCGGTGTACGAACCCAATATTTTTGTTGGCTCATCTCGAAACGAAACTTCTGCTCGTCTCCTCCTCTTCCGTCCTGCCGTTACCGCGGTGGAATAACCGAAGATTTGACCGGGGGTGCGCTGCGTGACGCTCTCATGGTGATAAAATGCGCATCTAATTACATATGGTTTTAATGTTGCCTCAAAATTACCATTAGTAGCCTTATTCCGAAATTTTAAAGCATCTCCTTTTGTTCCTTCCACGATTTGCATTTTGCTTTTTTTCCTCTCTGTTCATGGAGGCAGGTGCAGGTGCGGTGTGTCCGGTGTACGCCCATTTGCTCGCCGTGGTTTTGGGTTCTGAGCAAAAAGGGTGCCGGAAACTCCCTGCAACTTTGATCGATGGATGCATGTGCCCTCATATTTTGTTAGCTCATCTCATAGAATGAACTCCTGCTCTTCTCCGTAACGTCTCCTCCTCCTCCGTCCTGTCGTTACTCTAGTGGAATAACCGAAGCTTTGACCAGACGATGCGTCGCGACTCTCAGGCTGATAAAATGCGCATCTAATTACACATGCCTTTAATGTTGCCTCAAAAATACCATTAGTAGGCTTATTTTGAGAATTTCAAAACATCTCCTTTTGTTCCTTCGGACGGTTTGCATTTTTGCTTTTTTTTTTCCCTCTGTTTCATGGAGGTAGGTGCAGGTGCGGTGCGTCCGGCGTACCCCATTGGCTCGCCGTGGTTTGGGGTTCTGAGCAAAGGGTGCCGAAACTCCCTGCAACTTCGATCGATGGATGCATGTGCCCCCATTTTTGTTGGCTATCTCAGGAACAAAACTCCTGCTCGTCTCCGTAACGTCTCCTCCTCCTCCGTCCTCCTCGTTACCCCAGTGGAATAACCAAAGCTTTGATCGCGTATGCGCTGCGCGACGTTCTCTCAGGTGATAAAATGCGCATCTAATTACAGATGGCTTTAATGTTGCCCCCCAAAATTACCATTAGTAGCTTATTTCGAGAATTTCAAAGCATCTCCTTTTGTTTCTTCTTCCGACGATTTGCATTTTTGCTTTTTTTTTTCTCTGTTTCATGGAGGCAGGTGCAGGTGCGTGTGGTCCGGTGTACGCCCATTGGCTCGCCGTGGTTTTGGGTTCTGAGCAAAAGGGTGCCGGAAACTCCCTGCAACTTCAATCGATGGATGCATGTGCCCCATGTTTTGTTGGCTCATCGCATGGAACGAAACTCCTGCTCGTCTCCGTAACGTCTCCTCCTCCTCTGTCCTGCCGTTACCCCAGTGGAATAACCAAAGCTTTGACCGGGGATGCGCTGCGCGACGCTCTCAGGTGATAAAATGCGGTCTAATTACATATGGTTTTAATGTTGCTTCAAATAACCATTAGTAGGCTTATTTTTGAGAATTTCAAAGCATCTTCTTTTGTTCCTTCTGATGATTTGCATTTTAGCTTTTTTTTTCTCTGTTTCATGGAGGCAGGTGCATGTGCGGTGCATCCGGTGTACGCCCATTGGCTCGCCGTGGTTTTGGGTTCTGAGCAAAAGGGTGCCAGAAACTCCCTGCAACTTCGATCGATGGATGCATGTGCCCTATGTTTTGTTGGCTCATCTCATGAAACGAAACTCCTGCTCGTCTCCGTAACATCTCTTCTCCTCCTCCTCCTCCATCGTACCGTTACCTCCAGTGGAATAAACCGAAGCTTTGACCGGGGGATGCGCTGCGCGACGCTCTCAGGGTGATAAAATGCACGTCTAATTACAGATGGCTTTAATGTTGCCCTAAAATTACCATTAGTAGCCTTATTTCCGAGAATTTCAAAGCATCTCTTTTGTTCCTTCTGACGATTTGCATTTTTGCTTTTTTCCCCTCTGTTTTATGGAAGCAGGTTGTGCGTACGTCCGGTGTACGCCTATTGGCTCGCCGTGGTTTTGGGTTCTGAGCAAGGGTGCCGAAACTGCTTTAAAATGTAAGGAGTATCTATACTACTTCACATGTTCACTGCATTTTAGAGTATGCTTTTTCTTTGCTAAAAAAATGTTACTAGGATCCAAGTAGTGACTTTTTTTTATATAAAAAAAGTAGTGACTGTTTTCTCCATTGTCCTCGAAGTGCCAAATCGGCACCCGCCCCTCCGCGTAGCGAAAACCAAAGGGCAAAACCAACGGGGGCCTCCGCCCACAGCTCAGGTCGTCGCGCCCCACCCGAACGCTTCACTGGAACGCTAGCTGCTCCGGGATCATAACCAGTCCAGCCTCCCGAGGCCCGCACCACCCTTTCCGTCCTCTCGCCGCTCCGCTTTTACCAAAACACCCCTCCTCCCCCTCCTCAGCCGCCGCCGCCGCCGCGAACGCGGGGGCGATGCTCCCGCCGCCGGAGCCGCCGTGGCTGTCGCGGCGCCTCCTCCAGAGCGCCACCGACATCAGCGGCGTCGACAACCCCAACCGCATCCCGGGCATCCCGCCAGCCGACCCGCCCTCCGGCGTCAGCTCCGACGTCGTCGTCATCCTCGCCTCGCTGCTCTGCGCGCTCATCTGCGTCGTCGGCCTCGCCGCCGTCGCCCGCTGCGCCCGGTCCCGCCGCAACAGGGCCGCCGCGGAGGACGGCGGGCCTTCCTCCCCGTCCAGCAGCGCGGCCGACGGGGCGCTCTTCGGCGGCGGCGGCGGCGGCGGCACCATGCCGCCGGCGCGTCGGGGACCACCGTGACGACGACGACCACCACAACCACCCCGCCAAGGGGCTGGAAGAAGGGCGCTCAAGGCGCTGCCGAAGCTGGCGTACGCTGACGCGGTGGCCGCGGCCGCCGCGGCGAGGGGCGCGGCTGCCGGGGACGCGGAGGAGGGGAAGGGGAGGAGCTGCTGGCGGAGTGCGCCATCTGCCTGTCGGAGTTCGGCGAGCGGGAGGAGGTGCGCGTGATGCCGCAGTGCGGGCACGGCTTCCACGTCGCCTGCGTCGACACCTGGCTGCGCTCCAACTCCTCCTGCCCCCTGCCGCCGCCCCATCGTCCTCGACGACCCGGCCCCGCCCAAGCGCTGCCGCAGGTGCGAGTCCGTCGTCCTGGAGGCCGTCGCCGCCGCATCCTCGTCCTCCGCCGCTGGAAGCAGCGGCTCCGGCGGCGGCCGGAGCCGTGGCGGGGGTTCTTGCCGTAGCAGCAGCAGTAGTTGCCTGGTCGTGCTGCCGTCTCTGACGAGCGGGCCCAGGGGCGGTCCCGGTAGTTGAGCTGCAACCATCAGCCCGTGGACCACATGTCAGTACTCAGGAGATCTCCTTTACAGAAGAAAATAATCAGAAATGAGATTCTTTTTGCAGTACAACTTTCTGAGTTCTTCTTGAGCTTTGTGTGCCCGTGGCATCTGTTGCAAACTTGCAGCTGCTACCATAAAATTGTAAAAATTGGGATACAGAAATTTCTATTAGCCTATACAAATTCTAGTTTGTTTCGAAGTACAGTAGAGCAAAACAGAGAGATTATGTGCTCAACCTCTTTTTTCTTGAAAAAAAAGTTGGTACGAAGTGCGATGTTATTGCGTGGGATCCGGTGCGCCGTCCGATCATCTGGCAAGATGTGATGGGGGAGAGCCGTGCGAAGTGGAGCGGACGGGTGGTCTGCTTCAGCGGTAGGTCGTCGAGGATGATCATCAAAAGCATGTGAGGGTGAGGTTTTTTGTCTTCCATTGATTATTCGGAAGCATCGGCGGCAGCTCTCAAAAATGTTATCGACCCTGCACCTACTCCGTTATACTGCATCTATTTTCCTCAAAAAGAAATGATGGCGCTAGTTCCATCCATATCCGACCCCTGCAGATTTGAAATGGAACAAGTATCCGTGATCAGTGGGAGTCGGTCTCTTGCAGCCAAGTGTAAACCCAGTTACTCTTAAATGACATAAACATTAACATGGGAATATGTTAAGCTCACTTAAATGGGATTAGGTGGACATAGATCTCTTGCAAGTTGCAGACAAGTGTAGCTCAGCAGTTGTACCGAGCATGTTCAGATTATTTTAGGTAGCACAGGAGTAATGGGACACCTATGCAGCCAGAACAGAACGGAAGATACCACTACATCCCTGCTTGCATTGCTCGTGTGACCAGACAACTCTCACGAGCTGCCGATCCCCAGCTCAGATCATCGAATAGCGCTTGTGCTCGGTGCACGGAGCAGGTGAGTTGGCGCGAGAGGGCTTCAGGGCATGTGGTTGGTGCGCGGCAAACACGACGACGCCAAAGACGCTGCACCTGATCGGCCGCAGCAGAACTTGAGTGGTGTCAGCTTCCAACTGCCGCGATAGTACTCCTACCAAAGTTCTTTTTTGCTGTTGCTCGATTTTGTTGTCAGAGACGAAACCTTTTCCCTCGCTGCTCTCATCAGAGTATCTCAGAGGTCAGCAGGTGACGAGTGACCGCAGTACGTCATGGTTTCTGGAAGCGTGTTTCTGTTTCGTGGGGTTTGGTGGCATGCTTTGCAGAACGGGCAGGATTTTACTCCACGTTTTCAGAAGTTACCAAAGAACGAGAAGAAAACCGTTCTAAAGTTTGTCGTTCATAGTGGACTGGACCAATAATGTTGTGCTCAAAGTGGTCCAAAAGTGGCGCCTTTGCGAAACACACTTAACACTCCTACTGAGGTTCTTCAGGCACCACCCATGGTTTCTATATCTGATCATTTGGCATTTTGGTTGGACAGCCTTCGTTGATGCCGTTTCCGAGCAATAACGGGAGTACAGCTCTAGCCAGGCAAGGCCCTAAAACCTCAAACAACGAAAAGCAGCAAACGAAAAGACAGCCAATCATCCGATGCATACTCACATATCTGAAAAGCAGCAAACGAAAGGACCGTGGTCCGTGGATCTTCCCCCACATATTCCTCGGCTTAAAGCTTTCCCAACAATTTGGGACCTCACTTACCAATCTGATCTTCCAATCAAAAGGTAATCCTCCAATTGAACACCATCAACCATTTCCACGGGTTATGGATCACAAAAACCATGTGGAAAGCCCAAAACACATGCTTAGTGGAGAGGGATCAGCTAGCAGGAATTCTATATTCTTCTGTCTCCACAAGAGATGTTCAGGTTGCAAGAAATGTAACTTCGCAGCCTCCATTGGTTACTGGTGACATGGCAATAATCACTGACAAGTCACTAATATACTTTCCCGAACAACCTGAACTCAAAATAGAGAGGAGCAAAGACCACAAAAACGCAAAAATGTAACGGTCACAAACCACTAGTTACACAGGCAAAATTCAAACACATACAAAGTCTCCAAGCAAAAAAGAACAGATGAGGAGGATCTACACATCCTAGTTCTGAAAACCAGCCCATGACAGTATAAAGCCTCACAATCTACAGTCGAATCATCCCTTTAGGCACACTGTCTCCACTCCCGTCTTCGTCGGTCCAAGTTTCTTTTACACGGCGCCACATGATTAACTACAACCAAGTTTGGAAACCACAAAATTATTGCCTGCGATGCTGGTCGCTGGATCTGAGCGAATTAATCATCCCTGGCTTCCTTGCCTTGCTTTGCTCCAACAGAGAAGAACTCGGTGATGACCTCAAGAGGCATGCCCTTTGTCTCCGGCACCTTCATGAACACAAATAGAAGGGCCAGTACGCAAACGACAGCATATATCCCAAAAACACCGGCAAGTCCAATGGAGTTCAGCATCACTGGAAGGGTGTATGTCACAATGATGTCACCAATCCAGAAGGTTAAGGCACAGATGGCTATGCAGATGCCGCGAACAGTGGTTGGGAAAATCTCAGCACAAAGAATGTTTGGAACCGGCCCGAATCCCATGACAAAGAAGCAGAAATAGATTATGACACTGATTGTGGAAAGTGCAGCATGCACCATGGTTCCAACCTCCACAATGTTAACGATGACCAAAATAACAAGTGCCACAATCAGGATTGGAATTGTCGCAAGAAGAAGAAACCTAAATGAGAAACAAGGCAGAAGCATGGTTATTATATTTACTTACGTTACCAAAAGTGCTTTTAAGCATAAAGAAAGCAATAGCATGTGGAACTTGAAGTTACCTCCTTCCAGACATATCCATGAGCCTCATAGCAATACCAATGCTCGGAAGCATCAATAAGGTTGTCAAGGCACTGATGAGAATTGATGCAGAAGATGAGCTAAGGCCAATGTTCGAAAGAAGAACACCGACACCTGCTTGCTCAAGAATCTGAGGAGTGTAGTAGAGAACACCGTTGATACCAGCAAACTGCATCATAAGATAAGTTAATAACTGACACTGAAGTATCAAAAAAAAAATGACATTGATATTTTGTATACTATAGTGAGCATTTATTCTGGAAGCTTAGAACCATACTCAGAGTAATATATTCACAGATGTATTTGGAAGTGAATGGGAAGAAGATGTCATGTTTACGATAAGCATCCATTAATCATTTTCTTTGACATAAACAATGTTTAGGTGTCCTACAGCCCACTCAGAGCCCTTCCCTTGTATCTTGTTTAATTGACTACTTTTACGCGTTTCTTATACAAACACAGCATATATACTGGGTTGCAGTCTGATAAGCAAAACTATGCTACCCAGATTAGCATCCATCATATAATCAGGTTTATTCCTTCTTTGGAAACAGCAACGAAACCCTGGTGTATTGGTCAGCATAATCCAGGCTACTAATATTTGTTGTAAGGTCCAAATTAAGAATTTAAACTAGAAAGTTATAAGGAGAAGCGCAGTGCATAGCAGTATATAAGAAATGATTTAATTCATGATAGAACTACAAGAGATGCTTTGGCGGATCAACAGTGCTTCGGTAGCACGTGCGCTTAGGGCATATATATATGGTATATGGACGCAGAATTTAGTTACCTGTTGCAGGATCTGTATTCCTATGCCAACAAACAGCGCGTGCTTCACTCCAGGTTCAAACAGGTCAGCCCATCTTGGACCTTTAGCAACTGCCTCAGATGGATGTACCATTGCAGGGCCAGCAGCGCGCTGCTCCAACAGATCCTTAGAGTAAAGAGCTGGTTGGCTCACAAGAGCTGCAGCCTGGACAAACTCACCACCGGGAGGAACATCACCTCCTGGCATCGACAATATAGAGCCTCTGTTGCCTTGAACCCCCTCCTCGTGCAAGTAAATACGTTGGAAGCCACCTTCCTTTGCCCATCTGCACCTTCTCTCTCAGTCCATTTCCATGCCAACTGCCATCCTCCACCAATGCCCATGCTGCTTACTGCCTCTCCTCCCTGCATACTACCGCCTCTTCCCACAGAACCCATTATGCTACCGTGAGGTCCAGCAATCTCCTTTCCTTCCACGCTTGTCGCTTGACGAGAAATCAGTGGGCTTTGGAGGTTATCCTCAATGTCATCTCCACCATGATCTGAAGCATAATCGTCACCTTCTCTTTGACTCTCGGCATCCCAGTCAGCTTTAGACTGCTGGTGTTCCGCAACACTGAACATGCTGCCAAAGTTGGGAAACAAGGTGCTCCGCATGCTCCCCATTATCTCGGGCATCTTCTCATGGACACTTCCAAAAAGAGTGACAACAGGGTCCACAAGGGGCTTACCCTGACTAACCATACTCCCATGCCGAGAGATGAGACCCATTGCACTTCCAATCGCGCTTTGCCCCCGAACAGGACGGGCAACACCCAGATAGGCCTTCTTCGGGTCCATATAGTTTGATCTTTTCCGGATCAGGAACCAGACCGTCATCAGCAAGCTCGTCATCAGGGCCAATTATGTATTCTTCGATACGTGTATCTTTCCAACTCCCAAACCTTCAACTAGAAGAGCCATTTCTCCTGTACAGTTAATCCAGCATGAGTAATCATCACACATATCGAATGCATATACAACATCACTGAATTATATCTGCAAAGGCATACAAACCTGAGACGTCTTCCCTTCCCCGCAGCCTTTGCAATACTCGCTTAGCTTCAGCCATCCTTCCTTTGCTCACAAGCCACCTCGGCGACTCCGGCAAGAAGAAGACAGTCAATGCAAAGTATACAAGCGATGGGATCGATAGAACCCCAAGCATGATCCTCCAATCAGGTTTTGGCATGAGGGACATCCCAAACACCATGCAGTAAGAAAGGAACATCCCTATCGACCCACTGAATTGTGGCAGTGTGTTCAACAGTCCTCTAATGTCCGTCGGGGCGGTCTCAGAAATGTACAATGGGACAAGCGTGACGGCCAAACCGATACCAAACCCATCAATCAGCCTTGCTAGGAGCAAGATATACACATTTGGCGCCCAGAGCATCACCAACCCACTGATAAAGTAGAGCACAGCTGAGGCGATCAGCATAGGCCGCCTACCAACGGAGTCGGCCACTGCCCCAGAGAACGTTGTGATAACTGTTGCCCCAATGAGCGATGTGGCAACAATGAGACCCTCAATGAGGGGCTCACTCTGCAAATTGAATTCCTTCTTTATGTACAAGACTGCACCTGCAGATCACAAATCAGGTAACAGAGTCAGAGTGAAGTCAAGCCATCAGTATCAATTCGTAGTCTTGAAATATTATGACTCATCAGATCAAGTCTCAGACACAGCAACCGAGTATGACGGATCCATACAACTGCTTTTAACACGATGGGAACAGATTCGAAATTCTTTAGGAGATCATCATTGCTCGGTAAATTCAAAATCGTAAAAGAATAAACGAAATGTTTTTACTATATAAGCGATTCCACAACACGTCATGATCTCGACAGGAATCCCAATAATTGCTGCTACTACCAACATGGACCCTCGCTGGCATAAAAAGACACATCCGTCGCAACTGTAAAAATTAGATTAGACTGTTTGAGTTACCTGCAATCGTCGCATTATCCCATCCCTGCAGCAAGTTGCCGATGGAGGCCGCGATGGCGACCAGCACGGCGCCCGTCATCGCCGCCGAATCCGCTGCCCCTGCACAAGCGCAACAACAACCGCTCATCAGCAAACCGAATCTTGTAATCCTCCAGCAAACAAAGAACAAATCGAGTTTGATTGAAGCAGCCTACGCTAGCGAATCCAAGAGCAAGGCCTCTGGCCTCTGGCTTACCCGCTACGGCGACCGAGATTTGGGATCCCCGATCGGGCACGACGTCTTCTTAAAAGGACAGCAGCTGGCTCTAGACTGGAATCTGGAGAGGTGATGAGGTGGCCAGATGGGGAGAGCACGGGGGCAGTTCCGGCCAAAGCCGCAAGCTTTTTCTTGCGCCGTGCGTTGGATTGGAGAGTGAAGGGGCAGGGGCCGCAGAGCAGAGCTGCAGAAGCAGCCGCGGAGGCGGAGGGAGACGAGTGGAGTGTGGGATGGGACTCCTGCTCTCGTGAGCTTGTAGACACGCCGAGCTCGGATTTTTTTTCCTATTAGAACTCAGCTATAGCCACCTATGCTAGCTGACGTGTGGGTCTCCGTGTACGGTGGTGTGACAATCCAATTGTATTTGACGTGAGAATTTGTTTTGGGAATGTTTAAATGACAGGTGGGCATAAGCTGGGAGAATTATTGTGTGGGGCAGGCGGGCTACCCGGATCCAACCTTAGCCCTCGTGTCGGACAACCAGGTATTACGAGTACAGAGTAGTACTTGCCATTACCAAAGAAAAACAGTTTTGGTAAGCGTTACCCCCCCCGGTCACCAAAAGAGTAAATTCATACTCGAAAGGATTTTTTTCCTGAAACTGAAAGGATTTTACTTGGGCCTATACCAAATTTGTTCGACTTTATAAGGTCAATGGACGTAATTTTGCCCATGCATTCTAAGTCTGCAATCAAAGTTGAGCTCATGGACGCAGTTCAACTCACTCCATGACGGTGTACAGTGGCATGAGGCATCCGAGTAACACCTCTCGTCCTGTTTCGAATGCGAAACAAGGATTTAACGGCATTCTTTCAGTGAGGCACGCTCCCGTCGACACGACGCCATGTGCTTATCTATCCGGCACAAGATTCATAAGCAGATCATGTGAGTTGCATCTGACTTGTACTCCTAAAAACAAAATGACGGTTACTGGCCCTTATGCCGTCCGTCGAAACTCTGTGCCACTAACAAATGTGCAAACACGAATTAAGAATGAGTTGCATCGTCTCTCCAGGCGGCTTCGTTCGCAGACGAGAGAGTTGACTATGGTGTTGCGTCTCACTCATGATCCGGAAATAAGCTATGCGGGTATTGTTTGTGTAATTCAATGTAGACTAGGCTTTCTGTTTTCCCGCCATTTTAAAAGTTTTGTTTGTAATCTCAAAACGGGCCATATGTGGGCCGTCTATTAAGTTAATGGAATTTTGATGGGTGTCCGCAACCCCCCCCCCCCCCCCCCTCCGCCTCTCTCCCAACCATTCACTCGCATACGCAACAAACCGCCTCTCGCGCACCCCCGTCCTCCCTCACTACAAGGTGGGCTTCGCCAGGGACTGTTCTTCTTCCACCTCCTTTCTCCTCTTCTCGATGGCGTCGTTCTTCATCCTGGCGGTCGAGAATCGCGAGCGAGTCATAGAATCACTTATGCGCGTGGATTCATATATCCTTGAATATCCTCCTCCGCACTGCCGACATAGAAAAATGGGAGAAGGGAAGTCAACGGTGGGCAGTGTGTGGCGGGGCCGGCGGCGAGGCAGCGGGATGCCGCGGCGATGGGTAGGGCACGGACGGGGCATCCAATTCGGAGGATTTAGCGTGGAGAAGGCCGGAGGGGCGGTGGGTGGTCGTTGGCGGCAGGCAAAGTAGGGACGGGGCGTCGGGCAGACGATTTAGCGAAGGACGGCAGGGCGCCACCTTCGCCGTGGGCGGCGGAGGTGGAGGGGGTAGGCGAGGTTGGCCGTGACTCGCGTAACATCGAACGATCCCCCCCCCCCCCCCCCCCCCCCCCCCCCCCCCCCCCCAACGCCTGCGCGCACGCATGCCCCGTTGATTAAAAGAAAAAAAAAGTGCTCAATTCAACTACATACGGAGTAGTTTTAGTACAGTTTGCATGAGTAGCTATGTTGGTGCATCCTTCGAGACATTACACGTTTATAACATCCCAATTTAAGAATTTGTCTATTTTTTACGAGGAATACTGATACGAATAATATAGATGTGAGTCATCTTTTTTTCCTTGACACGAAAGATAACAGCATACAAAATGGTATGATTACCTCAGTTTCATCACAAGAAAAATGTTTACCTATCAATATTGCCACCTCACTTTTCATATCTTGAACATTGGTGATGTATACAACAGTTCTGAAACGGACGGCTAGGACCCAAGTTGCTCCTTGGAGTGGCCCATTACAGTATATTCTTGCAATCCTGCACATATATATTGACGTAATAAAGAAGGATCGATCACATTAAACGGCCGACCTGATGGGCCCGAACTACATAATCTACAAGGAAATTCTTATAAAGATGACAATGACATTTTTGTCCCAAAGTGCTTATGCAATTTCCTATCTATGCGTCATGATGAATTCCTTTAGTTTATTCCAAATGGCGTTGTTCGATTGCAACATGAACACCGAGGCAATCCACATGTCACTCTCCTCTTTGCGGAGATTTGTTGTTCATTTTAATTGTTTTTCCATAGATACACTTCCGGCAGTATTGCCCCCGGTTTATGGTCCAGCATGATGCGTACCTGGTGGTCAAATGGAGCATCGTTTTCTCGAGAACATGCAGGATGACTGCATATTTAATATACAAGTAAACAAATTCTGCGCCTTGGCGGCCTCTTCCTATTATTCACGAAACCACAAAACCACCGTCCACCACCAGTTCTTTTGAGCAATCACTGATGTAGGTAGGGCTGGTGCGAGAAGAAGGAGCTCCTGAACAGACTCCAAAGATCACTATTCTACTAGTTTCAGATCACTATAACCATTCATGAAGCTTGACACGTCGTACAAGACCCACTCCAGGTGTTTAGATTCTAGAAATCGAGAACAAACTCAAACTGCTTTTCTTTGTCCTGCTTCTATTTTAAAAATTAGAATGATGATATAGTATTTCATGCTCCGGGCCCCAGATTGAAAATTAAACTCCTGTCGTGGACCATGTACGATCAATGGACCGTGCATCTGCCTGCACCTTTCTAAGAACTCAGAGATGCCTTCCGGAAGTCCAGGCATGTCTATTACTCCTAGTTTTCAAATACTTACCATTCTAGATAAGATTTTAACTAAATTTAAAAATCAAAATCATATATAAATGTAGGAAATACTTAGTTATCATATCATATATTTATTTGCATGGTTTTACAGATTTATTCTAACAAAAAAAAGTCACAGTCAAAGTTGCATTTGAAGGCCATTGTTGTCAAAACAATAACTATTTGAATTGAAAACGTAGGGCATATGTATTATATTAATTGTCTAATAGAAAGACATTAAATTCCTTCGCACAAAAAAAAGGCACTAAATTCATGTTACGAGCTAGAAATTACAAAACTATTTTAGAAAAAAAAAAGTTCAAAGTTACCCACCCTATTGTTACGTAAATTAGCGCAAATAAAATCTATCATCACACATATTAAATTTAGTAAATAAGAACACCACCATTATAAAAAAGGAAGCCAAAATGCCATACAAATTAGCTGTAAACAGGCGAGCACTCGTGCTCGTGTGTATTGTGTTTGGAGGAAAAAAAGAACAGCTACTGAGCAACAAAGGAGAGGTGACGGCCGGGTGTTGTATCGGGTGGAAGTGTGGAAGCACAGGCTTACTACCTCTATTTCAAATTAAAGAAAGGCGTAATCGAAAAAAAAATTTAAGGAAGGCCATATCTAGCTAGCAATATTGACGGAGAACAAGAATGAATAGGGTCAAATACACGTGTGGCACAACATTCAAGTAGCTCGAGGTCATGGTGCCAAACTGCCAACCAGCAGATGGCAAGTCAAGATGCAAACTTGTTACTGATACTCCTAGTTAGGAAGTTGATAAAGTAGTACACAAAAAGAAGTTAAATATGAAAGAAATAGAATAAAGAGATAATGCATTTTTTTTTGGCAAGGGAGAGATATGTAGTTATGGTACAAATAGATTCTTCCTAGCCACGTAGCTAGACAGACAGGACTGAAGAAGCTCGGTTTGCGAATCATGTCGCTTTTCCGTGAAATCACCGTTTGCGAGCTAAGCTTCCGTGGCCATAACTTGGTCCCGTTGCCGGCACTAGCACGTCACTATAACTTAACCGCCCGGCTTGCCTTTGACATCCACCTCGCTCGCGAACGCTCTCCCTGCGCCTGCTTGCCTTGCTGTAAAGACAAAGAACCGAGTTGGCGCCGTGACGAAGGGCCCACGCCGAAGCTGATTTCGCGCGCGCCGAGACAAAGTGAGGAAGGCATGGGCGCGCCACAGGTGTCGGCACTGGGCGCTCGCGCTTGGACCCTGGCCGATGACTCACCGGCGGCGTGAGCTGGCGCGAGGAAGGTGTTTTGCGGTGACGCGCGACGTCGACGGGCGGGCGAGGCGCGCGCGGCTGCCCATGCCCTGGATTGGCTGATTTTATTTTTTTGACGTGGAGGATTGGCTGATTGATTGACGGGGCCGGGCAGACGGGCGGTGGCGGGGCGCTGGACCTGTGCCGCGACGCCACGGCGAGGTTGTCTCGGCTCTGGAGACATCTCATCGGTGGTCCCGCAGGCGGTTGAGTAATCCATTCGTTTTACCGTCACGCCAGTTCTGAGCGCGACTGACCTCTTGTTTTCTACACCGTCGTCGATTCTAAACTTCTGAGAACGGCGCATGTTTAGACCATGTGCACTTTGAAGTTTCATTTTTGTGGCGTCAAAGTTGACCGAACAGTGACAATAAACTGAATGGTTTGTAATTCGGTGCCGTACGCTCGGCCCACCGCTCGCTGAGCGCACGGGTGTGCCTTCTGCCCGCGGAGCCGAGTGATACCTTCAGAACGGCGCGTGTTCAGACGTGCTTGTTTTTTTTTTTGGCGAAACGAACCGAGAACAGTGAACAATCAATCAAGTTCAGAAGCAACTGAATCTGCGTAGGTTAGCGTACGTGTGCACATGAGATTTTTTCTCTGCAGGACCCGTCCGTTTCCGGCGGCACCGATGCACGACTTCTTCGTGTGTTCAAGTGGTTGCGGCAAATCGAAATATCTTCCCATAAACTTTGCAAAATCTCTTTGCCGATCCCTCCCGGAGCAAGAATGTGATCGCGATTGAACCGGGGGTCTTTTTCCAAGAACCGTACCGTATATGAGAGCGTCGTGATGTGAAGGGTGCCGAGAAGTCTCTGTTCCTGAATGGTCTGTGCAGATACCGCTGTTACTGCACAATAGTGACGGTCTCGAGGAGGAAGAAGCGAAGGGAAAAAAAACTGTACGAAAGTGCGTTGACGAAGTAAACTACTGTACTAGTAGTCTGTAACGAGAACGTTGTTGGCTTGTGTATTTAGGGCTCATTTGGAATGCAGGAATCTAAAACATAGGAATAGAAAAAACACAGGAATAAGATAGGAATACAGCTGCAAAACATAGGCTTGTAAAACACAGGAATTCTGTTAGAGTGATTGTTTGGATAGGTCATAGGAAAAACAAAGGAATTTTATGAGAGTGGAATCAATTTTACTTTCTTAATCAACTGAGTTATCGTTTTTTTAATCTTTGACACATGAGACATCCGTTTGACCGACAGCTCAAAGCATCCATCCAAAACAAAGTCACTCCCTGTCAGTTGGAGCTTTGGCTATTCGGCTCACTCCCTGTACATCTCTCCTTTCGATCCGCTCGGCCTTATCCGTTCGTTCCTGAGAACGCACAAGCTCGCGATTGTGCGGCAAGTGCACGGCAAGGAAGTCGAGCTCGCCGTGGAAGGTAACAAGGTCGACCTTACGTCGCGTGGCAGCAAGCGACGAGGAGGTTGAGCTCGCGTCGCGCAGCAGCAAAACCGACGAGGTGTGATGTGCGGCGGCCGGACGACGACGAGGTCGAGCTTGCGACGGTCTACTGGCTGTGGCCTATAGGCGCTCCTCCATCACGCAGGTCTTCAATTCGTTGTGGGGATTCCATTTTCTTGCCGCATCGAAGAACCCGCATCTCTCTCGTCGGTTACCTTCTTGTTCCTCTCTGTTGTTCATCTGCTAATCTCCCGTGATTTGCCTCGATCCTACGCGCGTGACAGAGAAAAGAAGTCCGACCGGATGCTATACGCGAAGGTTTCTCCTAAGATTTCCTCCCTCCGGAATGGGCATCGAAGGAACTTTTCCTCCAAATTTCCTGCGGTAGATTCCTGTGAACCAAACGATGCTACAGTGACCCATTCCACAGGAATCAGAATCCTTCATTTTTCCTATGTTTTTCCTTCGATCCAAAGGAGGCCTTAGCTGCTGTTCCGTATTTCAGTTTCAGGTCATGCTCCAATGGATCCGCGTTATGTTACTGGGCTTCAGAGAGCAACCATTCTTCAGGATGAGGCCCAGTGCAGCTACAGACTCGGTCAAAAGAAAGAGTCAAATCTTCATGTCGGTTTCACAGGAGAGGCAAGAGTCGTGAACAAAATTCAGTTTTTTATTCAGGATGAGTAAACAATCTACCAACATGACTGGATCACAAAACAAAACTGAACCAATGATGCTACTGCACAAACTGACAAATTGTCTACAACACTGATCTTACCAGTCTACTACGCGCATACATCCATAACATGACATGCAGCCCAGCACGAGGCGGCATGCACGTACACTACACAGCTTGATTATGTCAGGCGCTGCCGGCGCCAATCCGCACGTCCGGGTTGCGCACCGTCTTGAGCCACATCCCGGCGAGCACCCTGGACGACAGGCTCCAGATGACGTCGGGCCGCTGCAGCCTCGCCCTCGCCGCCGCCGTCGTCGGCGTCCTCTTGCCGGGGCGCGCGGGCCCGTGCGCGAGCAACCACTGCATCGCCGTCAGCTTCTGCCTCTCCGCGACCCAGCTCGCGCTCCCGCCGGCTCCCGTCCTCATCTGCACGCCGCCGACGTGGAGGCTCCGCACCTTGAACCTCCCGGCGCTGTGGCCGGCCGCGCCCAGCATCCTGGCCGACTGCACGACGGCCACCATCGGCGCGCCCACAGCCTCGTAGCCCCGCGACGGGTCGCGCAGCTGGACGGCCGCCACCAGCGTGACGCGGCCGTCGGAGGAGCCGCCGCCGCCGGACTCGGCCCACTCGTCGTGGGGCACCAGCGCGTCGAACACGCTCGACGCGTCCCCCGCCGCGGGGGCAGCGGCGCCCACCTCGAACGGCGCGTCCTCGTCGGGCATCTCGGCCTGGATCGCCAGCGCGTCCACGGCCGTGGCCTCCAGCTTCTGCAGGGAGAAGGCGAGCACCTCCTCCAGCGTCTCCGGGTCGTCGCCCACGCTCCAGATACCAGTGGCGACGCGCTCGCTCCGGCCCTGCGACGCCGCGGCGGCGAGCTTCCGGACCAGCTGCACGGACTGCGCCGCGCTTGAGCTCGCGCCGCCCTCGGTACGCCGCCCGCTGATCACCGCCTCCGCGATGCCCTCGAAACCCACCTGCCCCGGCGCCTTTCCCGTGAGGTTATCCATGGCGCCGAGCGACGCCAGCTTGTCACGTACCTGGTCGGCGCCGCTCGCCGCCGCCATCATTTGGAGGACGTCAAACCCGGTCGCGGCCACGGCGCCCGGCAGCACGAACGGCCTGGACACCTGCATGGCCAGCTTCGGGGCCCGTCTCTGCTCACAAGCGGCAGGTCGAACGGGTTCATGGACACCAGAAACCCGCCGTCACGCGTTTGCACCACCGGGCCGAGGCTCCGGCCCAAGTCCGGCACCATGGGCGGAGAGTCCGCCGCAACGTTCCTCGGAGACGGAGACTGGCTTCTTGGCGTCAGGGCCTGCTTGAGCTTCTTCTTGTCTTCTTCGCCCAACTCGAGCTTCCTAAGGAACTCCACGGTCACCATCTCCTCGTCAGCGTCAAGGTGCTGCTCCGCCGCCTGATCCGCCGCCTTGTTGGGCGACTTCTTCCCGCCACCCTTGTTCATCAGCGCCTCGATGGCCTCGATCTGCTCCGCGATGGAGTCGAGCTCACGCAGCACGTCGCGGCGGGGGTGGTAATGGACAACCTCTTTGACCGACTCGACGCCCTTCTCCACCACCTCGTACTCCGGGAGGCTGTGCGTGTCTCCCGCGTCGGCGGAAACCTCGTCGTCGCCGGGTTTGTTACATGGCACCAGAGACCTCGCTTCATTCGCAGCGTCAGTACCACCATGCTCGTCAATGCGAAGCCTGTCGAGCAGCTGCTTGTACGCCCTCATGGAAGGTGAGATGGCAGCGTCGGATTCGGAAAGCTTGGGCGTCGTGTTTGTAATGCTGAAGCTGTCTCGGTTGTGAGCCCTCGCACGACCAGCAGCCGCAGGCGGCACGTAATTCGTCGTCTCCGCCATCTTCGTGTACAGGCTGAGCCCCGCGTCCTCCATGAGCTGGAACCCCAACTTGAGCATCAGCTCGGCGCCGGCGGCCTTGCCGGAGAGCGGGAACGCCTTGTCGAACCACCTGACGCGGCGGCCCTCGGAGCTCTTCTGCACGGACTCGAGCACGAGCGCGGTGACGTCGACGGTGTGCGTCCCGAGACGGACGCCCCGCGCCTCGGGCGCGACGACGGACACGACGAACCGCCGCGGCTCGAGCCTGAGCGGCTTCCCTGTGCCCGCGCCGCCCGCGAAGTGGAGATTGCACCGGACGAAGAGCGTCTCGTCGAAGTCGGCGGCGCCGTCGCGCACGCGGCACGGCATGGTCTGCACGGCGCCGTCCCGGGTCTCCGCCTTGCGGACCGTGACGGCCAGGCGGTACCCCTCCAGGGAGGCCGGCACGCCGCGGACGGCGGCGACCTCCACCGAGAACAGGCACGCCGCGCGGCGCATCCGGAGGTGCGAGAGCGCGCGCACCGGCTTCCAGCTCCTCCACGTCGACGACGACGACGAGGAACCTTTCTTGCTGCTGTTGTCGCAGCCCTCTGCCTCATCCGCGCCGGATGGCACCGTGCTCTTCGTCGTCGAACCCGCGGTCCCGCGCCAGGACGACAGCGAGAAGCGGCGAGACGACTGCGTCCTCCGGTCATCCCGTCCGGGTCCGTCGACGATGCGCGGGCCGTCCCGCGAGGCGCCGGAGCGCACGATGGCGAGCGACGTGGCGCGCCGGTGGAGGGCGTCCGGCCAGTCCAGGTACTCGGTGAGGCTGGCGCCGGAGCTCGCCGGTGCCCCCGCCCCGCCTGATCCGGCCATGTCAACACGCCACTTGTTCGTACTCGGTCGGCGACGCGCTTCCTTGTGCTGAAGCAAGAACCCGTGGCGCACGCCAGTTCTCGATCGGTACTAGTAGTAGCTTTTAACACTGCCGTGTTGGCGCGAACGAAGGCAGGTTGAAAACCCAAGCCCCACCAACCACCCCACCGCAGCAACCGTCGCCCCCCTCCATCCGACGGCACCTGCACGTCGTCGGTTCGATCGACGGCTGGCGACCGCGCCATGCGGCTCGGGGCCCGTCCGATGGCTGTGGCTTATCCACGGCGCGAGGCGGGAAACCGGACGAGACGAGACGAGATGGCAGCCACAGGAAGAGCGCGCACGGAGAGGGAGTGATCGAGTGATGGAATTGAAGCCACGAGACTTCAGGGACCTTGGGCTTTCTCGTGATCTCCATCAGCGGGCGGCAAAGCAAAGTTGACGTGATCCGGCGTAAATGCGCGCGCGAGTGAGACGACGCCGGGGTCCGAACGCGCGTCCCTTGGCTGCGTGTAGCTGGTTTTTGCCGCAGCGAGAACTACTGGGACAGGAACCGCGAGCGTGTCGTCACGCGGCGCCGAGCTCGTGGCGCCAGGGCCTGGAGACCGGGAGCGCGTAGCCGTCGCGCCGAGAGCATCGTGCAAAGTCCGTACGAGACAACTGTATGCCGTTTGCACGGGCTTGCTGCCGGACTCTAGCAGAACGTCGCCACGTACTTGAATTGCAGCTTGGTGCTCCGATTCGGAAACGCAGCGAATGGGAACGTTACGTCCGAACTCTAACCAAATTATTCCTTCCGATCCACTATATATTTTCAACCCTTTTCGATTGCGAGCCGTTTCAAGGAGCAATAGGTCAGCAACATGCCATCGGGTATGACTCTGCGGTGCACCGTATTGGTTCACAAGTCATCTAAAAGAAGGCCAAGGTACGTATCGACTGATACTTGTTCTGTGGTCGGGGAAGGTTGGACGCTGCAAGGATGAAACACGTGGCTAGCTAGACACGTGAAACTTGTTCTGAACTAAAACAATTTGTTTAACTAAGATATCCGTGTGAAAACCTCAAGAATTAGTGCAGAAACATGCGATTCTCAAATGCACGAATAGGATTAATGCAAAATTAGGTTAGGATTAGGTTGCTTGTCACCTGCAATGCGGAAAGTAGAACTATTTAATAGCGTTTAGATGCAACATAAGAAACATATGGAAATTCGGAGAGAGGTTCACACAACTGAATGATTCCGCCAGTTAATCTCCTGTTAGATTTTCACTAAAAATCACATGGACACGTGCATCCCAGAAATGTGTATAGATGGTTTCATATTGTGATATCCTTTCAACTCTTTGTAAACGGGGACGGTTAACGCGTGACCTGTCGCACACGATCGGAGCCGGTGGCCGCGTCCTGTTCTCCTTTCCTTTCTGATCATTACCCCACCCTAGCGGTCTCTCCTGCTATTCCAACTTTCTCCTTACCTTTCTGTTCATCGCCCCGCCCTAGCGGTCTCTCATGCTATTCCAGCTTTGCCACACCACTGCTCGTCACAATCATTGCTCGATTGGTAGTGCCAACGTTGACTTGCCGCACTGCCTGCACTTGTTGCCGCCCACCGCTACCCTCTTGTTACAACTCTACGTCGCTGCCTACATGCTTGCCGTGGAGGGGACTGTTCCCAACTGCCGGGGAGCCTCCATCCTGGCAGCCCAAAAACCCTAAACTCACCACCCTCCTCCTCCTCCCGCCCCTCCCCTCCCCTCCCCTCCTCTCCTTGTCGCTCCCGACCACCATCAAGCTCCGCCATCTCTAAATGGGCCTTATGGTCCCAATTGCTTTGGTGGCTAGAATGGCTGCAGTAGCGTAACAGGCGGTGGACCTCTCTTTTTGGTCTTTTGGTTCCCTTTTCGGACCAGCCCACACCAAAGAAGCTCAATCCTGGCTGGCCACATCTTTGCGCCACAATAACCCCAATCTAGTCCGTTCCCTTCACGATCACCCACCCGTCGTTGCTTTGCTCCCGCGACCCCCACACACCACCACTCCAGCGCCTATAGATGACCAAATGGGTGGTCCAAGCCTAGCGAGGCATGGCTCATTTAGCATCGGGCCGGCACGGCACAGTTGTTAAGTAGGTCGTGCCGTGCCAGCCCATAAGCAGGGAGTCGGCCCATGGCACGGCCCAACGTGTGATAATCGTTCCGGGCCGGGCATGTTAGGCACGACAGGCCAATCCACAATGACGGCCCTTTATGCCTATGTATTTGTATTTTACTGTTAAAATAGAGCAAAACGTTGTCTACCGCAATTGCAGGTTCGGTTCGCCTTTGTACCATGTTGTCTTAAACTGAATAACCTGTTCTGCTTTTTGGTTTCACAAGGTCGCCAGGCCATGATCCTGCAGCAGGATCACGGATCACCCATCGCGTACCCATGTGGTCATATGCTCCATCGCCCTGCAGCATACGTGCGGACATGACGATGCCATGCCAGACTAGTTTCACACTTTCACTTGGACCAAGCTGGCTTGCTCCAATCCAATCAACAACCCCGGTTCACCGCTTCCCTACTGCTGCTTGTAACGAAGAAACAAAAGGAACATCACATCTTCCCTACTAATGCTTGTAACCAAGAAACAAAAGGAACATCACAGTATCACACCGCTAACCACAACAAACAAACAAAAGAACATCAGCACTCTGAGTGCTGCACTCAGAAAATGGAGGCATCAAACGGGATGCATTTCCATTTTCTTCTACTACTCCTTCCGTCTCATTTTCTTCTGCGCGTTTGGTTACGGCGCAGAGACCAAGATGGAGCTTCGTTGGCAAAAACGACACGCATTACCGAGTAATCAATCAACGTTCCGCCTCCCCCTCTCGCGGATTCTTCAATCTGCATGCGGACGTCTCATCAATTGGGCCCTCTTGTCAGCCTGCCTCGCACGGATCACTGCTTGCAGACGGTTCCTCTTCTCTCTCGCGCGCGATCTTTCCGCTTCACCCCAGAAAAATTCCTTCCTTTGAGCGCCAAGGATCGAAAGCATCGCGCGCTCCAGAAATTTTTCCAAAACAGTCGCACGCTTCAAATTGATAAAAGCAAAACAGTGGCCCGATCCAAAAATCAAAACAATTGCGCGCTCCAGAAATCAAACGAAAATGCCATGGCGCCCCTCTTTGCCGCCTCCAATTTTCAGACCTTTTCAAAATAATCGCTCCCAATTTCAGATCCTATACAAGCTACGCCACGGAACCTATCTTCTACCGGTTCAAAGCCGCTGCCATGAATTAGATGATCAAGTGATCCAATTTTCCTTTCTTCCTCTGAGTTGAGCGTTGTCCATGGCGCCCATCAAGATCGATCTGAACACTAAGCTAGCCACCTTCAGATGTCCACGATCCTGTGGATTGGAGTTCCATTCACGAGTGGGATGGGCCGGCTCATGAACTCGACTACGATATGGTTTGGGTGCATGAACATACAGATTGCGAAGGTTATGTTTATATTTCGTCACCATGTCCATGAATTCTGATCTTTTCTTTTGCATGTATGTGTAGGCCGAGATTCTGATGGTGAGGAAGATGATCCTGAACAAGTTGCTGCTGCCGGAGAAGATCTTATTGATGAGGGCGGCCAAGAACAAGTTCATGCACATGAATTCGACCTAAACATAGGTATACATATACATTGATTCCACGACTACATAGTTTCTTTTCTTTGCATGCCTGTGGTTCATCTTACATTACTGTTAATGGTTTTATCCAACACGTACACAATCTGTTCCTTGTAAGCTATGACAAACTGTATAAGCATGCAAAGTTAAGCTATTGTAAACTACTCCATGGTTGTAGGTCTACATGGTAGTGTTACTTGTATCTGAAAAATGCATGCCTGTAGGAATGTATGGTACTGTTTTGTTTCTGAAAAAAGATGCATGGGTACTTTTTTTTCCAACACATATTTTCTTCGTGCCTGCTAGGTGTTGATGTAGATGATGATCATGTTCAAGGATTAATTAGAGGGCAATGCCAATGAAGGACCTCTACAGGCTGCTGCTAAGTTTTTTTTTCTTTTGCATGAGCTGCACAAGAACAGTTCCTTCACCTCTTGCCAATCTTGTAAATTTATTTCTTGTTAGCTTTTGATATGCATTTTTTCTGTAGATTCTAGCACAAGAAAGAAAAAGAGGTTTTGCACAGATGAATTAATAAGTTAACAATCTACACTGAGTTATTGGCAAAAACAGACCTACCTGTGTTGCATCATGGAGATCAAAAGCAGTTGCTGCTAAATTTGGTGTACCCCTTAGAACAGTGCAAAGCATATGGCAAAAGGGTCAGGCCGGTGGAATAGAAGGGATTAAATATTAGGGTAACCAAACAAACAAACCACAGGTACATATATATAGGATACAACGATCAGGCTTTGTCTCACAGAACACACCTACACTACTATACTGCTAACTACACTAGGCAGTCTGCGAGCTTTCCACTAGTGATGAAACAGATGAGCAGCTGAAGATCACAAAATCTTACCCTAGGGCCAAGGCTGTGATGAAACCTTACCCCAGGGCGAAGGCTGTGATGAAACAGATGAGTAGCTGAAGATCATAAAATCTTTGTGCGGCAGGAACATCAGTCAACTTGGGGAGCCTCCCTCTGGGGTAAATTCATGTTGTTTTACATTGTTTGCCACCCAAGTTTAGAGCTTTTGTTTTCCGTCATTGTGGCGAATTCAGCACACTTGACCCGACCGTCTTGAAAATTTCAGGAAGAGAAATCCGCACATTAGATTTTTTCTTTTGAACGAATGCACATCAGATTTTCAGTAGGGAAGAATTTTCAGTATGCTGTGTTTTCTATTATGCTGAGTAATCGTAGGATTATTCAGATACGAGTATGTCTTCCTATGGCAACTCAGAAGTATATATATGTCAAAGAAGAAGATGACTTACAACACTATCAAGGCAACACACACACACCACACACACACACACCACACACACACACACACACACACACACACACACACACACACAACAAGAACTGAGAGAATACCAACTATTTTGAGTTCTTAGCTGTCTGAAGCAACAAATCCCGACTTGGTACATCAATATCTTACAGCTTAGACCCCTCACAAACCTGGGGAGTATCCCCCGACGGCAGCTTCTTAATATATGCTTCCTACGACAGAGTCCTGAATCCGTAGTTTCTCCTTCGGAACACCATAATTCACCTATAAAACCAAGATTTCCATCAAATCCTTCCCCTCGATGCCTCCTAGAGACCACAGACTCCCCAACGCACCGCTTCTAGCTTCTAACTCAAGCCGTCACCGAAACAGATGAAATTGAGATCGACATCAAGAAGCGAGATGAAATGCACCTCCATGACAATCGCAAAAAGCTTGGAAGGGTCTCACCTGACGCTGCAGCCTCGATCAGAGCTGCGAGGCTGGAGAGCAGGAGAGACGGATCGGAGACTGAATCCCTGCTTCCTGGGGGCTTAAACACAAAAATGCTGGGAGGAGAAAAATAGAGAGGAGGCCACTGGGGAGCCGGGAGAGGAGGAAAGGGGCCTTTTATACTCGGTGGGGTGTAAGGTGTGAGGTTGGGCGCCAGGGCAGCCTGCGGCGTGGGGGACAGGTTTTGTCCAGCTGGAAGCCCTCGTGGACGGCTGAGATTTCCCCTACATCTGCTGAGGCCTAAGATCAATGTGCTAGGAAGCAGTGCTGATTGTTCATGCTGATTTTTCCACCTTGATAAACCGAGTTCAGCTGGCACGCATTTACATCTTACACTTTATGTGATTTTGGCGTGAAGTTTGCGGTGCTCTAACGGTTTACGACAAATGAGATCTCATGTTTGGGTGGAGTGTTTCCCAAAACGGTGGGCGCAGATGAGCATATCCATATTTTGATATGCGAATATTCGTTAAAGTTGAATTGCTTTGTCGACACGACATGATTGATGACCAAGCTTGCACGCGAATCTTACTGCTATGCAAAGTTTGAACAAGTAATTGTTGCATTTAAAAAGTATTAACATCGCCAATGTTTATGGGATTGTTTCTGGAAAACCGATAAATGTGCAAGAACGCATTAATTTCTTTCATGCCTTTTCCATCCCTTGATGAACTAAGATCAGCTGGCACGCATTTACATCTCTACACTTCATGTGATTTTTGCATGAAGTTTGCAACGCTCTAACGCATTACGACAAAGATGTCGTGTTTGCGTGGTGTTCCCAGAAAAGGTGGGCGTGGAGTCTCTTTGGAGAGATCTGATAAAACTGCAACGATACAGAGAAAAGGTGGGCATAGATGAGCAATTCATATTTTTATATGTGAATATTTGTTGAATTTGAATTGCTTTTACGATACGACATCATTGATGTCCAAGCTTGCAAGCAAAGCTTACCGCTATATGCAAATTTCGAAGAAGCTATTGTTGCTTTTAAAAAGGTATTAACATCACCAATTGCTTCTGGGATTTTTTTCTCAAAACCGACAACTGTGACATGCTTGCATCACTTTCTTTCATGCCCCTTTTTTATTCATTGAGAAATTGAGTGATTCAGGTAGTAAAAAAATATTTAGAATTCACGTGGCTTGCATTTACACCGTCGTACATGTTGCTGTGATTTTTGACGTGCGTGAAATGTGCATCGCTCTATGAGCTACCACAGAACAGTGTAGGTGAAGTTCTTTTTCTACAAAAGGTTGTAGCGCGGACGAGTATTTTGAGTTTTTGGTGTGCGAATCATTGTCCAATTTTTTTCATGACAAGATGTTATTATTTTCCACCTACAAAAAGATATTACCACTATGCAAATTTTGATGGAGCCATTGCTTTACAAAGAAGTAGTGACACCGGTGATAAATTATAAGCTCAATAATTGCCTAAAAGTGATACCGGTGATAATATATGCAGCTCTCTCCAAACCTCTGTCATTTGATTATATGCAGTACAACAGTATGTTTCTGGCGATAAAAATGCAACATATATACAATTGTTAATTTGGCATTGATGTTAACAAAATGTAATGGAATAAATACGATTACATGCATGGAAGTTCGGGAATTATACATCATCTCTGCACGTACGGTTCACAAATTGATATTATGTCACTTTCGCCAAAAAAAGAAGAAGAAATAGGTGCATGCAATGGTAGCGGCATCGATCGGACATGCATGTGCTCTGGCAGCTAATCCAGAAGATCGATTCCATCTGATCCCCTTTCTAGCTAGTTTCTTGGAGTCGATCAGGGCTGGCTGAGGCTAGTCCAGCAGGTTATTGTCATGCATCGTTATTTCTGATCAAGGCTCATGCGCCGTACTATCATTATACTTGATCTGAGAGTGGCATTACCACACGGGTTTAGTGTGATACTGCAAAAGGACCTGCTTGTTATTTTCAAAAGTTATTTTCTTTCACCAAAATTAAACACTTTAAAGTATGCATGCAAGCATACTGGCCGCGGCAGGGTCTCCAGCCAGCAGCAGCATGCGTGTACGTACCATACGATGCAATATGTAGGGACCGTGCACCAGAAATTCGATCCACAAGCTAGGGTTTCAGATGAAGGGAGCGTGATCTCCTACTCATCTGTTCCGTAGATATATATGATGGTACAAAGCTGGCGAGATATTGTGAAAAGTGTGAATAATATTGATATAATTAGTATTTTCTCCTCAATTGTGGAATGTCGACAATCGATTGAGAGAGAATAAATCTTTTAGGAACGCTCTGCTTCATCTTTGTTTTGTAGGGAATCTTCCATTTGTTGTACATGTGTTGTATGTCTGAAGAAGGAATCTAAGAATCATAATCCTCAGCAAAATTCAACATACCGGTTTCATTCTTAATGCATGGCACTGAATGTGATCGAATGATATAGACTTGAAGAGCGCTGCAAGGCATCAAATGCTGTGGCGTCTAGATTTCATTTGTTCACATAGGGCCAAAAAGAAAGGCAGGGATGCATATGCCAGCAGATGTTCGAGCAGGTTGCTCGGCAGTACGGAGTTTTACAAATACACCATCTTCAGTTACATGAACCTCACGAGGCACACCAGTTGACCCTTGCAACAGGGTGCACTCAACAAATCTCTCAATCACGAATCATCAACGCTAGCTCCAGATAAAAGGGGAGCCAGTGTAAAGTTAAGCAACCAAAGTACAACTGCAAATAGGCGGAGAACGTCTCCTTAAGTCTAAACGAACATTCAGCACCATCACCAAAAACAGCTAGTGCGATGTTCCGTTAATTTTTTATATAATAATAGCAGTCCAACTAATTTCTCCAAGCGAACTCATGGATCAAGGTCTTAGCTCAAGGACCTGCAAATTAAAGGGCACAAAGGGAGTCAAGGTAAGTCAATGTTGATTATATCTTGTTACAACCAAAAAATTGAAGTACATTCTATATGGATTTCTTTCAGCTCAGTAGATCAGGATTGCGCAGGGCACACTTTGAGCCCAACTCTATCTATAGTATAATGGATGAAAAAAAAAAGTGCATCAAGATTGCACATGGCACACTTTGAGCGCAATCTATATTATCATGGAATAAGCAACCAAAAAAAAGAGAGAGAGAGAGCAAGTCATCAACATATAATTAACATTCCAGGCCCAGTGCGCTACTAAACGCAAGAACCACTAGCACTTCAAAAACAGCGAGGAAACAAAAATGGAATGACAAGGAAAGAGAGGAGATTATCTATATCACCATAAATGCAAAATATTACCACTAGATTGCCATTTTCATTTCTATCTTCTGATGGGGATTGTAGCCTGCCAACTTGAAGTCCGATGCCACAAATGAATCTATATCCTTCTTTGAAGGATTGATCTTCAGAATCTGCACCCAAGGCCCATATAGAATTTTAATAGCTATACATATTGAAATTTACACAAATAGAAGAAACAGTCTTTCTTTTCCTGGAAACTTCACAGATTCAATGGAATAGGTATGCTATGAATTGCTCACAGGAAATGGTTTAGGGATCTTCTGCATTTGCTCCTCCAAAGCTCGGACATGAGTTCTATAGACATGAGCATCACCTATAACATGGACAAAATCTCCAGGAGAAAGATCTGCAGAAAGAAGAAACAGTTGACATAGGAAAGATGGATATGGTTGCTGAGAATCTTGCAACATCAAACACAAGGGGGTGGAGATTGCGAAACAGATTACCCTACTAGTTATTAAGTGCAAAATGCATATTATAGAAAAGGGCAACATACAGGATGAAATCTCACATACTTACATGAAAACAAAAATCTCAGGGCGTTTTACACAAACATTTGGTATGGCAAACAGCACAGCACAGCTCAGCTCATGATAAATTTCTTGCGACTATGAAGGGATAAGAATCCGAAGTTCATAAAACATATATCTTACAGTACAAAACATTACATCCTCATTAAGGCCTATAAGAACATACCGCAAACTTGAGCAATCATGTATGTGAGAAGAGAATATGATGCAATGTTGAATGGAACTCCAAGACCCATGTCAGCAGAGCGTTGATACATTTGGCAGGATAGCTCCCCGTTCTCAACATAAAACTGGAAGGAGAAATTGACAAGTTGGTTGGTAAAGCTATCATATACAAATAAACAAGTAACGCGATTTAATTCTCGAAAAGGTCACTAACACAGCAATTTATGTTTGTCATTCTACTAATGAATTAGCGCAAGAGTGCACATCATCGATAAATCAGTAGGGCCCAGCCCAAATAGTCAGAAAAAAAAAACTAGACCTCAAACAAGATAGAATAACTATACTAACTTGTGCAAACATGTGGCAAGGAGGAAGAGCCATCTGCTTGAGATCTGAAGGATTCCACGCAGACAAAATTATTCGCCGGTCATCAGGATTGTTCTTTATCTTGTCAATTACATCCATTAGCTGATCAAAACCTTTTCCAGTATAGTCAGCATGCATGTCAGTATATCTGTCAAATATGACATCTATTATCAGAAACCATGACCAAAAGAAATATAGAGAGCGGGAGGGAGTGAAAGCAGTATAAGCTTACTCAGCACCAAAGTGCCGCCATTGAAATCCATAAACTGGACCAAGATCACCTTCCTCCCTGTGTGCCAAGCCAACACTGGAAAATACGGAGGTACATTAGAGCTCATTAACCAACTGTCCACTCTTAGCAGTTAATATGCAACAGATACCTGTCAAGATACTCTCTTGAAGCATTGCCATCCCAGATATGAATACCTCTCTCTTGTAAAACCTGAGTTATAGGTGTAAATATAGGGAAGGGGTTACAGTGAAACAGAACACATTTCTGGTTACAGTGAAACAGAACACATTTCTAGATTAAATTAGCAATTAAGCAATGCATGCAAAAAGTTTGAAACAAAGGCAGCAAAGGTGCAAAGACCTATATTTTGCAATTCAATAGAATTATTAAAATGAGAGAATTTTATGATTATGGGCAGTCCTCAATCAACACATGAAACTTGTTTGCATCAGGGCACATTTTGCAAAAAAGATAAGTAGATTTTGTAAAACCTGAGTGAAGTACCAAAAAGCATCAAGCTTGTGGCTATGAATATAGTCTAAGGTATAAACATCAACCGTAACACAGAAAATTAGACGAATTTGGCTAACGAAAGCAATATATCAAAAAATGTGTTTTAGGATGTGTACCTTTGCATTTGTTGAGCCACTGATGAACCACAGGAGTTCTTCGACAACACCACGCCAAAATACCCTCTGGTAAAAAACACATGTTGCATTAGTGATCAGAAGTAGCTACAGGTTGTGATGTGACACAATAATTTCAAATCCTTTTGTTTGGATTGCATTGAAAAGCTGCTGCATACTTGAGCAGAATATAGCACTGGATCCACACACAACATCCTCTGACTTGATGGACAACAATGAAGTACATAAGAACTCTACTAACATCATAAAATGCAGGATCATATGTCTAGTCTTGCATAATATGGATATGTTATTAACAGTTTAACACCCAAGATTTCCAACTATCATGTAAAGAAAACAGCTAACCCAGAATAGATGACTAAGAAAAAAACCAACAATGCAGCACATAGAAAAACAACTTGCCCTATATTTCCACTGTATGTACTGATTCAGTTAGATTAGGTTTGGAAACTGCAAGGGCATATGTTTTACATACCTTCGTTGTCAGCAGGGGAAAGTTCTTCCTTAAGTTGAACCGCATCTAGTAAGCAGAAGAAAGCCAAATTAAATGCTATAGCTGATCATATGCAATACTAAAAATTGAGAAGAATGGAGAAATACCTGGGACCCAAATTTTGATAATGTTCCTGTTCCTGTCCGGTCATTTTTCTGAGCACCAGTTCTTATAATATCTTCAACAAGATTGAGATAGTGATACTCCTCATGATGATCAAATATCATCTTAGGGAGGAAAGAGAAATTCTCAGTTTCAAACTTGTCTTTTTTGGTATCAACCTCCATTGATTCCTTTCCATTTGAGTTATGAGTTTCCACCACTGATTTTCTAACACGAACATAGGTCACAAAAGAATGCCTAATGTTGCTCTCTATCACTGGGAAAGATGAATACCATGGCTGGAACACTGAGAAGTCAATTGGAGGGATGAAAGTGTCACACTCAATGCTCGACTCAATGTCAGTTAGATGGATAGCCTCACATGCAGGTCCATTAAGATACTCCCTACATAAAGTATTTGCAGATGAGTCAACAGTATTGCAACACAGTTACATACAACAACAAAGTACGTGTAATATGTTCCTGCAAAAGTTGATAACTCACCTCAGTACCTGTCCACCCCCTATAACAAAAACCTTCTCGATTGATAAGCAATATGGAGTTGATGCTAGCAGTTCCAAGGCAGAATTCATGCTTCCGCAGATAACAACATTTTCTACTGTTGCAAAATCAAAACTGCCAGACCGAGTAAGTATAACATTCAAACGACCAGGCAATGGCCTTGACTTAACAGGTATGCTCTCCCATGTTTTCCTTCCCATTATAACTGCATTCTTCTTGGCAGGATCAGATGTTGTTAGTGTAAGCTCCTTGAAGAATTTAAGGTCACCAAGAAGCTTCCATGGCAAGATCCCATCCTTCCCAATGCCCATGTCACGAGTGGCAGCAACAACAACCTGATAGTTCCTCTGTGGACCATTCTGTGAATCACCATTTGCAGGAGTTGTAGCCATTGCTATCAATCGGGAGTGATTAAACCAGTGAGACCTTGGTTGTCTGCTCACGTCCAGAATTTGAGGGATTTTAAGTCGAGAAGTGGGTGAACAAACAATGCTGGGAAATCTTGAAACCTGAATTTGAGGAAGCAGAGCATAAGAGGAGAAACAGATTAAGAGCTACAAATTATATCATACAAAATCAATAACCTGTAAAGGTGCAGTACATGAATCTGTACACATAAGTGTTGTTGTTATTTGAATCATTACAAATATGGGGAAAAGAGGTACAGAACCATCAAAAGTCAAGAAAAGCATCACAGAGAAACATGTATTCAGTAGTCTTCTACTAAAACTTGTTCAACAAAATACAATCCATGAGCTATGATGAGGCAAGATGGTGATTTATTATAACAAAAAAATGTCACAGGTAAAAGGCTAGCACAATCCATTTTGCTAGTAGTATATACTTTGCATGCATGTCGAGAAAACCTAGAGATGTATGCCCCTGCTCTGAGAACTTCTGCCACTAACATCTGGAGCCTGAACTAAAAATAACAAAAATCATCATGGTAGGTTACACGAATTCAGCAACTAAGAAATACAAAACAGTGAAGTGGTTAAAGCAACAGGGGAAAAAAAACAAAGGAGCCAGATATGCGTTCCCGAATGTAATACAAATCTTTTCAATATAGTTGTACAAAACTGCAAGGTTATCCTAAATTGGAGTTGAAATTTTACCCTACAACTAAGGAGATTTAGAGACTGCCAGTATGCACTCCATGAAACATACATGATCCAGTACCCAACGCCTTTTGTCACTAACAGAGAAGCTACTGTGCGACAACTACATCAAGTAGTCTTTCGACAGTCAAACATGCTAGAAGAACAAACGGGCTAGGCCGATGTTACCTAAATTCCACTAGAATGGAAAACGCACGCGCGCGTGGAATCGATTCGATTCAATGGAGACAACTGTAGACCGAAATAAAAAAAAAAAAGGTACACTCACACAGCGCAACCTGTACCAACACGACGAACAAGATACAAGGATCCTTGTCCAACTAGCACAAGACCCGCTGAACAGTGCGCATCCTCATCGCCCCAGCACCCGAAGCCCCACCCCACACAAGCTCCCAGTTGCACTCGATGTACTGCGTTAGGGTTTACCGCCACACTGAACCGGAAGCTAAGACCGAAGGGCGAGGAGGAAGGCTGGAGACGATGAGAGGGAGGGGAAGAAGAGATGGGGATCACCTGCGGCGAAGGTCCCCGCGGCGCACGGCCGGAGACGACGGGGGAGGAAGCTGGGCGGAGCCACGGAGGGCAGTGGACCAGGAGGGTACTGGCTTCCTGGAGAAGGAAATGAAGGGGGTTTTTGGGCCGTCCGCGGCTTGATCCAACAATCCAGGAGACAAGGACGGCCCAAACAGGCCTTCTTCCTCTCCCTTTTCTCGTGAAAGCCCAATCCGCAAGCAAAAGCGCCTACCTCGCCACGTTATCGATCCGCTGTTTTTAGATGCAACCAATCGCGCGGCTGTGTTCTCAATCTAACGGCGAGCCACCGCGCAGTCATGGATCGATCCCATCCTACCGCCCACAGAGCCACGTCAGTGATCCAAGCCGAGCCTCTCCCACCAGTTCCATCCATTACGGCACCTTCCCACGGATCGCTTCCCTCGCCTTCCCTTCCTATAAAACTCCGCCCACCTCACTCTCCGTTCCTCATCTGGCAAAAATCCCCAAAATCCTCTTGCCACAAATCCATCAACACATCACCGTCCCCAGCGTCAGCCATGTCGGGCCGCGGCAAGGGAGGCAAGGGTCTCGGCAAGGGCGGCGCCAAGCGCCACCGCAAGGTGCTCCGCGACAACATCCAGGGCATCACCAAGCCGGCGATCCGGAGGCTGGCGAGGAGGGGCGGCGTGAAGCGCATCTCCGGGCTCATCTACGAGGAGACCCGCGGCGTGCTCAAGATCTTCCTCGAGAACGTCATCCGGGACGCCGTCACCTACACGGAGCACGCCCGCCGCAAGACCGTCACCGCCATGGACGTCGTCTACGCGCTCAAGCGCCAGGGCCGCACCCTCTACGGCTTCGGCGGCTGATCCGTCCCGGGCCGCTCGCGTCTGCTAGTAGGGTTCCAGATTGTGGTTAGGAAAAGGTTGCGTGCTGTGATGATGTCCCGTGTGTAGCTTCGTCGCGATGTGTTTGCAACCAATTGGATGCTTATCTGTTGAATTCGAGAACTGAATGCTAATGAATCGATTTAACGGATGTTATCTTTGATAATCAGTTTGTTAATTTTCCGTCTGAATTTTGGGGCGGTTTGTAGTTTAAATGCCTCGGTACAAGTAGAAAACTAAAATTATATTTGAATTCTAATTGGTGGTGGTGAAGACGGGAAGGGAGAGCGAAGGAACAATTACCTCACTGTCATTTCCCTTCGTTATTGGCTCAATCAGATGTTCGTTGTTTATAAATCAGTTCTGTTTGACACTTCCCGTCCGCTGATTTTTGAGGGCGGTTCATAATGTACAACAGTGAAGCAGAGAACTTAAATTATTTTCGAGTTATATTTGGTGGAAGACTTGGAGATAACAAATGATACACCGATCTAATGGATTGTCGTGAGGTCAGGTGACGCGTGAGCACTACTCTTGCCACTAAGCACCAACCCGTGAATTGTCTAGTTTAAAATTGCACCGGCGGTTGCCGATTCAACACGGCCTCGGATCTGGTCCAGTAGTTAAGCTGCCTCTGAATGTTTGTTGCTTGTTACCTGGCCGCACGGTGCGCAGGCCAATTACAAACGCAATTTGTATATCCATGTTTGAACCGGGGAAAATTGCTGTGCTGTTCTTCTGGATTCTGGAGCAAGGATCTTCAACTTGATCCGATTGTAGGTCTGGCAACGTTGACTTGTAATCAATCTGTCGCTCGCTTAACCAAGCAGGAGAAACACACGCCATTAATGGAAATGATCAGACTCATGGGAAGCACTCGTGTCGTGGTAGCCTTAGCCTTCCACTAGCATCGCCACGAGTCTCAGAGGACCAACCGAACCGACCCCGCATCCCCAAGCCGCCGCACCGACGTCCCTCGGCGGCGGCCCCCCTCCTCTCCCCTCCCCACCCGCTTGCCGTTCCGCTGTTCCCATCCCGCCGACCCGCCCCGCCACTCCCCCCACCACCTCCACCAACCCACCCCGCGACTCGACCGCGACGCCCGCCTTTTCCCTCGCTGTCCCGCTCCACGTCCGGCCGCCTAACCTGATCCCGCGCGGCGTGCCCAGATCTGGTGGCGGCGTCCCTCGCCGAAGACGATCGCGCGCGGGACCGGCGGGCCGTGCGTTCGTCCGGTCGATGGTTTCGGCCGCGGCGCAGGCGGGCGTGGTCGCGGCGTGCGTGGTGCTGTTCGTCCCCATGGGGCTGGCCGGCTGGCACCTCAGCCGGAACAAGGTGCTCTTCTTCTCCGGCGCGCTCTTCATCTCGCTCGCCGTCGGGGTCCACCTCTCCCCGTACCTCCCCTCCCTGCCGCACCTCCTCGCCGCCTCCTTCTTCCTGCCCCACCCTGCCGCCGCCTCCTCGTCCGCCGCGGCGTCGTCCTGTGTCCCGTTCCTGCACCGCGTGGCGTGGGCGGACGCCGCCGCCGACGGCGCGCGCGGGCGGGCGTGGGCGTGGCCGCCCTCGCTCGCGTCCACCTGCGGCTTCGCGCGGCTGTCCCGCGACGAGGCGTCGCTGCTGCTCAACGGCTCCTGGGTCATGGTGGCCGGGGACTCGCAGGCGCGCCTCCTCGTGCTCGCGCTGCTGCGCCTCCTGCTCGACCCGGCCGCCGCGGCGGCCGCCGAGCCGGACCTCTTCCGCCGCCACAGCGACTACCGCGCCGCCGTCCCGAAGCGGGGCATCTCCGTGGACTTCGTCTGGGCGCCCTTCGAGAGCAACCTCACGCGCCTGCTCCGCGAGGATCTGCGCCTCGCGCCGCGCGTGCCCGACGTGCTCGTCCTCGGATCCGGCCTCTGGCACATGCTCCACGTCACGGACGCCGTGCAATACGGCGACGCCCTGGCGTCCGTCGCCACTGCCGCCAACTCACTCCACTCGTCGCTTCCCGTGCCGCCGCCGCATATGTTCTGGCTAGGCCTGCCGCGCCTCGTGAACAACATGCTCAACACTGAAGCCAAGAGAGTTCACATGAACGACACCATGCTGCGTGCCTACGACCAAGAGGTCGATCGGAGGGGCCTCTTGCGTGCTGATGGCGGCCCGTGTCTGCTGCTTGATGTGGGCAAGCTCACACAGGGGTGCGGGCAGCAATGCACAGCTGATGGAATGCATTACGACGGAGAGGTGTACGACGCTGTCCTGCATATCATGCTCAATGCGTTGGTGATCGAGTCACAGCAAAGGATTTGAGTGGTGGGGGTTGTTGAACAGGTTTGCTCCCACCCCCTGTTCTTTTAGTCTGTTACTATACACGGGTAACTAGAATTTGTTTGTGAATTAGGAAGGTTCTTTGATTGCTTCAACATTTTGTTGCTTGCAAGGAATCACTCTTGTCTTAGCAACCTTAGATTGTAAAATAGGGACATCTTAGAACCACACTGTTTTTGGCTGAGAGGCAAACTGAGCTGGTTGTGCTGTATACTTTTTTCTTGGGGAATAACAAAGACGGTGATTCTGACATGTAGAAAAGAGAGGGGATCTTGCAATACTCAGAACAAGACTCATTTTCATTTTGGCAATAGGTGTCATTGTTCTTGAAATTTAATGGACTTGTCTGTGATGATCGATGATGCTTCAGATTCAAGTTAACAAATTTTGTTTACGGCAAGATCTCTTAGTTAACCTGTCAAATTGGAACTCAATTTGACTGTAAACTGTGCTACCTAATATGGCTGTATACTTTTCGCCACTAGTCCTAAGATTTGTGTTATTCTGAATCTATAAGCCTACAGCTATGTTTGTATGCTAAATACAACAACCATGGTTGAACACAAGGCTCGTAAGTGTAGTGACCCTGCTGTGTGAAAGATTATTCCAAGAGTGCAAATGATTGTTGGACAGATGGTTCATATTGTAACAGTCTTTAGCTACTCTTCCTTTTTTCCTTCATTTAGTGCTTGTTCTTTGCTGATTATGTTGCAACTTAAAAGTAATTGACGCCAACTGAGACCGTAAACCCAGAGAAATTTAGGTTTTCCATGCATCAAGAGTTTGTTGTATTGACAGTTGGACTCTATAACATTTATGTTACAATTTTCTTTCCTGTGTTTGGGTTATTGTGGTAGTTAGTTCTTTCATTTGCAGATTGCACACTATCACTGAATTAAAGTTGCTCAGAAGCTCATGCTCCATAATTATCCAGTTCTCATATTGTGTGAATATTCTTGTCATGGTGGTTCATCTAAGAAGGCTTTATTTCTGTATACTGAAGGGCTACTTGTTATAGTGGTTCATCTAAGAAGGCTTTATTCCTGTATTCTTGTTGTGGTGAACCCCAAAGCAGTGTGCAACTATTCCCCATATCACCTTTGCAACAATACACTGAAATAACATATGATCCATAGTTTCTGGTCGATAACAGGAGTAACAGGCCACTTCCTTCTCACCATATTATCTTTAGTTAGTATAGCTTCATTTTCAGTTAGTCACATAAAGATTTACTTGAAGAAGTCCACAACCACTTAGATTGGTCATTCCTTCCCGGCAAAGTTTGTTCATGCAAAATCACAGGTAGATTAATCCTGAAGGATATTATCCAACCAAATAGTGAAGGGAATTCATAGTAAAGAGGTTGATTGCCTATCCACCAGTCACTCCAGAATCTGGTTCTTTTGCAATTTCCAACCACCTTTTTCCTCTCCCTTATTTGAATCAGTCCACACAGGAGAATCTGAAAGTCTATGTTTCATAGATCCAATTGGCTTATCTTGCACATATTTGGCTCTGATTAGATCCTGCCAAAGCCCCTCTTCGTTTTCTAACCTCCACCATCATTTACAAAGGAGGCAGATATTCAGTTTTTTTTTATGCCTAAACCCCCTTTCTTCTTAGATTTACAGATATTTTTTTTTCCCATTTCACAATATTGTACTTCTTTTTGGCACCAACCTTTTGGTCACTGTTTTAGGCACAAGGAACATGGACATATGATAGATAGGGGAATTTGTGAGGCTAGAGTTAATAAGGAAGTCCTGGCTGCAATAGACATGGAGTTGCCCTGCCAAACATCCTCTTCCATTCCATTGTTGATCTGCCATCCGACAGTGAATGTTTCTTTGCTCACTCCTCTGGTCCAAGCGGATGCGGTCCGACAAGGGAAATACCAACTCAGCTCCCCGTAGCGTGGTTTCGGAGTTTCTTGGTGTCGATCTGGGAGGCCATGCGCGGTGGTAGTGGTTCGTTGCTGCTGTTGCTGCTTTCTCAATCGATGCTTTTTTTCAAGTTGACTCCCAAATGCAGGTTCCGTATCCTATATAATAACAATAAAGTGCCTATCTTTCGTTGTCTTTCCAGACGCTGTGGCGCTTCTACGGTTCTATTCGCTCCTTCTTCTTCGGCAACAATGAAGAGATTTTTGTGGCTTTCTTTGTGGGTGTAGGCGTGATGCGTTTGGTATTCCTCGTTGGATTCCTGGTGTCGGTGATGCACAGATGCTGGTTTCTTTGGCTTGTTGGTCAATCTACGCCAAGGACTCCAGGATTGGGTTGATGCTTCTTGCTGATCCCAAGTTAATTCTGGGTACTCTCAATCGGACAGGCCTGGTGAAGCTCATAAAAAATCTATGGCTTGGCCCTCTTTTACCTCTTCTGATGGTGCACGTTTTGAGGCGACCGTCGGGTGAGCCGCCGGTGAGGCAATCGATGTGTTCTGTGAGGCCCTTCATCTTTGTTGTGGTAGCTTGATGGCTTCTTGTTCCATCGATTGGCTTCAGCGAAGATGGCGGCATTGTCGATCTGCAGTTCAGTGCTGAAGTCTTGGATGGCCGGCATCTTCTGTTTTTTTTTTTTTGAAGGAAGAACGCCTTACAGGAGGGCCCTTACAGGAGGATGAAATTGCATTGAAGCCCTTATGCGAAAAAAGAGAGGACAACAAAAAAAGAAAAGTTACTCCAGATCCTCTAAAGCAAAAATCTGCCGGCGACAAACTCGCCGTCGCCAGAGACCTCGCCATGACCGGAAGAAGCATGGCCGCCGGACCACCCGAAGCAGGCCTGAAGACAAAGGCACCTCCAGCCCCGCTGGAACCCGGCGATGTGGACAGCACAGAGCCATCGAAACATCACAGCAGGGATGGGGAAAAAGCCTCACAACGCAGCTCGTTTGGCACACCGGCCGAGGTTCTCCCGGCAGCCTCAGCGAACACTGCAATTGAGGTAAGGAAGGTCGACGCCGTAGATCGAGATGAAGCTTCACCGGGCTCGGCCAAAAGGAAGAACTCCAGCCAGAAGAGGGGATCAGCAGAACGCGATCAACCCAAACCGGAATTCTCCAGTGCCTGTTTCCAAGGACCACCACAGGCGGACAGCAGCAGCCACTTCCGGGAACCGAAACCAGAGAGATGGAGCACAAGAAGCAAAAGAGAGAGAAGCACCCACCGGGAAGGAAGCCGACGGGGAAAGCAAAAGGCATCACGCCTACCTCCACTGGGGAAACTAGAGGAAGAAGAGCCATACCGGTGCCGAAAGGAACAAGTCACCGACGACAAATCACCGGCGAAGGAGGCGAACCGGACTAGGCTGCTTCAACGAAACTAAAGCTAAATCTACCACTACAGCTGTACACAGGTTGGGTCCCTCTACCTGCACATCCCCGGTGAGAGACCGGAGAGAGAGGAGAGGGGCCGAATCTGGCTACGGGAGCGAGAGCGAGAAAACCGGCATCTTCTGTTGGTTGCTTCCTCTGCGGCGGCGCGGTCCTCAGCTTTGTCGTCATCTCGGAAGTTCTAGAGAGGACTTGGTTGTAATTTTATTTACGTTTTTGTCCTTTTTTTTTGTTGCTTAAAGACCTTAGGTTTATTCCTAAATTGTACGGATCTTATTGCAAATGTACCGAACTTAGCCCCTTGTGGGCGTATTTCCTTTAAAAAAAAAGAGAGAAATAACTCAGCTAAACGCTGCTAACTCGCTGAGAGTAGTGAGAGTTGCCGCATCCCCCTTTCCGCATCTGCTTGCGCCGTCGCTGCCACATCTTCCTGCGCACACGCTGCCCAGTGACCGCGCAACCACGCTCCGACGAAGTTGCCCGCGCGCGGCATGACAGTTTCGACGCCGCTCGCTCTGTTTCATGTATATACCGCGCGCGCATTACACGGATTCAAAAGCAACAAACACAGAACACAACAGGGCACAAACAAAGGTTGTCAAATACTAGCAGGGTAGAATCATCCTGAACAATGCATGCATTGCAGGAACCATAAAACAATGTACGTAGCACTCAGAAGAATCTTGAAAGCAGTAGAACCAAAAGTTGCAGAAAGTCTTATGCATAGGCGGAGTTCTCTTTTCTGCACAGGCGGCACCATCCTTCTTCATCCTTGTTGGAAGGTCCAGTTCACAAAACACCATTAGTAAAAGGCGTCGTTCACGAAACAAAAAAGACGCTATCCACAAACAACACCTGAAGCTGCCTCTCACCTCTCATCACAACACCATTATGAGATTTTTATTTGTTTTGAGTGCCCAAAAAAGCACTTGAATGGACCATATTGCCCTGCATGTCCAAGAGGCTCACAAGAATGGTTTTCGCGCCAGAAAATGCTACTACAACGCAAAGGAAAAAAAAAGGAAATTCATTATTTTTTTCACAAAATTTGAACAATTCTGATAAAATATTTTCCGGGCAGGAAAAATAGAGAAGAAATTCTAAACCGAAAGTGGAGAAAAATATTTGCTGGCAGTCAGCGTGCATCTGCTCTAGCCAGGCGGACCTTTGCTTCGCCCCCAACCTTGTGCGCCTCTGCTCCGCTGCTGTGCAGAGGCTTCACTTGCAGCCGCCCATCCTGAGCTAGTGGCGCGCGCCTCGGCTTCACTCCCTGCCTGAGCCCAGCCCATGGCGCCTCGGCTTCGTGCCCAGCAGCCTGCGCAACATGCTTGGGGCAGGAAATCTCAGTCGTCGCCACCCTTAGGCCTCCTTTGGGAGCACGAGGATAGCTACCCAGGGTCAGCATCCATGGCAGAGAAGTTCCCTGCACACCACCACCCCGGACTTGCTCCCCTGCCAGGGTGGGGCTGCCAAAGGCAGCTGGAGGGGGTGGGAGACCCGTGAGAAATCCTCCACATATTGGAAAATTCGAAATATTTCGAAAAATTCAGAAAATAATCAAAAAACGCTCCAAAAATTCAGGAAAATCGAAAATGACTCCGAAAATTTCTGGAAAAATCAAAAATTGACTCCGAAAATTCTGGAAAATCAAAAAACAACTCCGAAAATTCTGGAAAATCAAGAAAAACTCTGATTAACAAATAATCAACATCATACCAACTTCATGATTGAGAAATATAATTATTTTGGCAACAACATACTTTCAGCAAGTGCACATACATAACTACAACAGCAAATTACTAGTCTGATGAATAGCATCCCACCAACATACTTTCAGCAATTCCACATACATAACTACAACAGCAAATTATTAAAGCATAATTTATAAATTGACTCGACGGCGTTCATGCATGCAAAGACACCAATTCAACGGCTCCAAATGACAACATCAACTAACACATTATGCCGGTTCCTGCATAAAAAAGGAAGTCATCTATTAGTTGCTATAACAGAACAAGAAACAAGATGTTGTGTTAACTTGGATAATGATAAGATTGCACTTATATGCGTCAATAGAACAACTCTGGGCAACCAGGACAGGACACAACAATGCATTTCTGTTGATAGAATAAAGACCTTTTCAGGCTCTTGCAAATTTTCTCTACACGTCTGTCTAGTATTTTATTCATTGATGCTGAAAATGTGCTACATAGACAGAAGTATGTGAAAGTTGAAGAGCATACCTATGGAGCATCCCATCTCTATTCAAGCTTACTGCAAGTAACAAAGAACCAAACATAAGAAAGTGAGCTTATTCACAGATATTTTTCCTAAGCCATATAAGGGGACCTAAGGTTGTGGTCATACATACCTAATTTTTCTCCTAAGCCATATGAGTCTCACGTTGTAGTTTTTGAACTTCATGAAGATCTCCCTGTTGATATCTTTCTCAAAGAGCTCTGTAGCTATAGCCTTTTCCTCATCCGTCAACTCTTCCATAGCGTCAACAGTGTCAATGCACTTCTCCACTGAGTAGTCTTCTTCACACTTCTTCTTTTCCATTAGTGCATCCACAGTTTTCTGAGTCTGATCTGTTTTGCTACCCAAATACACTCCAAGAGTGGCTGCAATCTGACTTTGCTTTCTCTTTTTCCCACTGTCGGAGGGTGCAGACTGAGCTTCACTCACCTCCTGGCCATCCTCATTTGCACCAAAAGGATTGGCAGCAATATCTTCACTTGCACCAGCACGTCCACTTGCTTCAGATAATGATGGTTGCGCAGCAGGCTCAAGATTTTCAGTAGGAAGATGTGTCAGTTCCACTACTGGTTCAGTTGATGTAAAGGACAAATCCCCAGTGGCTATGCTCCCTGTTCCAAAAAAAAGTAAAAGACACATTGAAACTGAATATTTAATATTTACTGTTGGGGAAAAAAACTGAAACTGATGGAGAAAGTTTTACCTTCATACAAGACTTCACATCTCCTAAATAGAGGAAACCCTTTCTTTTCATGTTTCTTTATTTTTGGATATTTCTGTATACAGTAAAGAATATCAGTGCCAAAGTATATATGCATATATTAAAAGAATATTTACTTTTGGGAGTAGGCATGTAGCTTACATCTGTACATTTCTTCCACAGATCTGGTCCAGCAGTTATCATCCCCATAGATTCATTCCAACCAGTACCACTCTCCTTTTTGGCTTCTCTTATAGCCCTGTAGCTTCCCTTTAAGTCCTTCTCCTTCTCTTGAATCTGTTGCTTTGTGAAGCGTGCCAAAGGGAATTGTTGATTGAACTTGGCGGACACACTCCTCCAGCCCTCTGACGTCCAACCATTTTGGCCTTTGAAACGGGCGTCAACCTTGTGCTCAATTAAGATGTCCACTAAACCTTTTTCATAGGCGAAGGACCACGCAGCTCTTGAAGTATGTTCTGACATAGCTACATTTCTCACATAATCAATTATTAAATAATTAAACTACTAAACTGAACTCAACAAACTACTTTATGTAACTTTATTCAACCATTGTACATCAATTCTAAGCTGAACTAAACAAACTACTTTATGCAACTTTATTCAATTATATTACACAAACTACATAACTAAACATTGTACGCAGCCCACATCTGTAGGGCGATCTGGTCTCTCAAACTAGCTCCATTTGCCGAATCAGACTCAGTAGGGTAGTTATCACCCTCTGGAACATCAGCATATTGGTCTGGATGGATATATGTTGGTTGGTTATCCAACCAACCTTCTTGACCATTCTCCTTTCTGATAATGTTATGAAATACAGCCGCAGCAGCTGCAATCTTGACCTGATTCTCAATTGGATGAAATGTGCCTACTTTTAAAATTGGAAACCGCTTCTTCAGAACACCAATCGCTCTTTCTATGTGGTTGCGAAGGATTGCATGTCGGTGGTTAAAGAGTTCTTTGTAGTTCGCATACGATCGACGACTCCTAAACTCACTGAGGTGATATCGAAATCCTCGATATGGGGCAAGGAATTGGGATGTGTTTGCGTAACCACCGTCCACAAGGTAGAACTTCCCCTCTGGCACATGAAATCCCTTGCTTATAGCTGATCGAAGGACCCCGGCGTCTGATGCAGATCCTTCCCATCCACATGAAATGAATGTGATGATGAGATCAAAGTCGCAAGCCAACATGACATTGTGTGATAAAGACCCTTTCCTGTTCCTGAATGGAGCAGCCTTATCTTCAGAAATGGTGTTAGGTACATGAGTACCATCGATGGCACCAATGCAATTCTGCATAAATGGAAATGCAATAAGTTGAAGGACAAGATAAGGTGCAGAAAATGTGCCAGGAAAGGTCGATGACTGACCTGAAAGAAAGGCATGAAGCGAGGATCGGTTGCAATTTTGGCATGAGTTTGAACAGATGTAGGTAGCCTCACAAACCGTTGGACCAGGGATGGGATTATGTCAAAGATTTCGTTAATCTTCCTATGGACTGTTTCACCGCTGTGCTGAAAAGATTTCATTAGCCTTGAATTGCTCGCATCAGAAGATGGCTCTTCCTCCTTTGCCACATGTTTGCTCAAGTTAGTATAGTTATTCTATCTTGTTTGAGGTCTAGTTTTTTTTTCTGACTATTTGGGCTGGGCCCTACTGATTTATCGATGATGTGCACTCTTGCGCTAATTCATTAGTAGAATGACAAACATAAATTGCTGTGCTAGTGACCTTTTCGAGAATTAAATCGCGTTACTTGTTTATTTGTATATGATAGCTTTACCAACCAACTTGTCAATTTCTCCTTCCAGTTTTATGTTGAGAACGGGGAGCTATCCTGCCAAATGTATCAACGCTCTGCTGACATGGGTCTTGGAGTTCCATTCAACATTGCATCATATTCTCTTCTCACATACATGATTGCTCAAGTTTGCGGTATGTTCTTATAGGCCTTAATGAGGATGTAATGTTTTGTACTGTAAGATATATGTTTTATGAACTTCGGATTCTTATCCCTTCATAGTCGCAAGAAATTTATCATGAGCTGAGCTGTGCTGTGCTGTTTGCCATACCAAATGTTTGTGTAAAACACCCTGAGATTTTTGTTTTCATGTAAGTATGTGAGATTTCATCCTGTATGTTGCCCTTTTCTATAATATGCATTTTGCACTTAACCAACAATAACTAGTAGGGTAATCTGTTTCGCAATCTCCACCCCCTTGTGTTTGATGTTGCAAGATTCTCAGCTGTTTCTTCTTTCCTATGTCAACTGTTTCTTCTTTCTGCAGATCTTTCTCCTGGAGATTTTGTCCATGTTATAGGTGATGCTCATGTCTATAGAACTCATGTCCGAGCTTTGGAGGAGCAAATGCAGAAGATCCCTAAACCATTTCCTGTGAGCAATTCATAGCATACCTATTCCATTGAATCTGTGAAGTTTCCAGGAAAAGAAAGACTGTTCTTCTATTTGTGTAAATTTCAATATGTATAGCTATTAAAATTCTATATGGGCCTTGGGTGCAGATTCTGAAGATCAATCCTTCAAAGAAGGATATAGATTCATTTGTGGCATCGGACTTCAAGTTGGCAGGCTACAATCCCCATCAGAAGATAGAAATGAAAATGGCAATCTAGTGGTAATATTTTGCATTTATGGTGATATAGATAATCTCCTCTCTTTCCTTGTCATTCCATTTTTGTTTCCTCGCTGTTTTTGAAGTGCTAGTGGTTCTTGCGTTTAGTAGCGCACTGGGCCTGGAATGTTAATTATATGTTGATGACTTGCTCTCTCTCTCTCTTTTTTTTTTTTTGGTTGCTTATTCCATGATAATATAGATTGCGCTCAAAGTGTGCCATGTGCAATCTTGATGCACTTTTTTTTTCATCCATTATACTATAGATAGAGTTGGGCTCAAAGTGTGCCCTGCGCAATCCTGATCTACTGAGCTGAAAGAAATCCATATAGAATGTACTTCAATTTTTTTGGTTGTAACAAGATATAATCAACATTGACTTACCTTGACTCCCTTTGTGCCCTTTAATTTGCAGGTCCTTGAGCTAAGGCCTTGATCCATGAGTTCGCTTGGAGAAATTACTTGGACTGCTATTATTATATAAAAAATTAACGGAACATCGCACTAGCTGTTTTTGGTGATGGTGCTGAATGTTCGTTTGGACTTAAGGAGACGTTCTCCGCCTATTTGCAGTTGTACTTTGGTTGCTTAACTTTACACTGGCTCCCCTTTTATCTGGAGCTAGCGTTGATGATTCGTGATTGAGAGATTTGTTGAGTGCACCCTGTTGCAAGGGTCAACTGGTGTGCCTCGTGAGGTTCATGTAACTGAAGATGGTGTATTTGTAAAACTCCGTACTGCCGAGCAACCTGCTCGAACATCTGCCGGCATATGCATCCCTGCCTTTCTTTTTGGCCCTATGTGAACAAATGAACTCTAGACGCCACAGCATTTGATGCCTTGCAGCGCTCTTCAAGTCTATATCATTCGATCACATTCAGTGCCATGCATTAAGAATGAAACCGGTATGTTGAATTTTGCTGAGGATTATGATTCTTAGATTCCTTCTTCAGACATACAACACATGTACAACAAATGGAAGATTCCCTACAAAACAAAGATGAAGCAGAGCGTTCCTAGAAGATTTATTCTCTCTCAATCGATTGTCGACATTCCACAATTGAGGAGAAAATACTAATTATATCAATATTATTCACACTTTTCACAATATCTCGCCAGCTTTGTACCATCATATATATCTACGGAACAGATGAGTAGGAGATCACGCTCCCTTCATCTGAAACCCTAGCTTGTGGATTGAATTTCTGGTGCACGGTCCCTACATATTGCATCGTATGGTACGTACACGCATGCTGCTGCTGGCTGGAGACCCTGCCGCGGCCAGTATGCTTGCATGCATACTTTAAAGTGTTTAATTTTGGTGAAAGAAAATAACTTTTGAAAATAACAAGCAGGTCCTTTTGCAGTATCACACTAAACCCGTGTGGTAATGCCACTCTCAGATCAAGTATAATGATAGTACGGCGCATGAGCCTTGATCAGAAATAACGATGCATGACAATAACCTGCTGGACTAGCCTCAGCCAGCCCTGATCGACTCCAAGAAACTAGCTAGAAAGGGGATCAGATGGAATCGATCTTCTGGATTAGCTGCCAGAGCACATGCATGTCCGATCGATGCCGCTACCATTGCATGCACCTATTTCTTCTTCTTTTTTTTGGCGAAAGTGACATAATATCAATTTGTGAACCGTACGTGCAGAGATGATGTATAATTCCCGAACTTCCATGCATGTAATCGTATTTATTCCATTACATTTTGTTAACATCAATGCCAAATTAACAATTGTATATATGTTGCATTTTTATCGCCAGAAACATACTGTTGTACTGCATATAATCAAATGACAGAGGTTTGGAGAGAGCTGCATATATTATCACCGGTATCACTTTTAGGCAATGTCGAGGTGTGGAAACCACGGCAAATGGGGGCCTAGCACGGCCTCCCTTTGAGATTCGGAGGGGAGCGAACGGTTCTAAGTGTTGGAATCGCGCACGAGAGAGAGGAAGGACACGAGCAGTTTTACCCAGGTTCGGGCCACCAGAGGTGTAAACCCTACGTCCTGCTTGTCTAGTATTGCTCAAGTGTTGTGTGTTGGTTTCACGTACAAGGCACTCCCTTTTATAGTGCAAGGTGAGGCCAGTCCCGTTCATGGGCCGCTATGGGGGTGCCGGCTGGCGACCCCCCCTCCACCCGAGATGCCGGGCGTCTTTTCCGGTGTCAGCGGGCTTCGCTCGCCTGCCATCATTACTCGATTGACTCCCGTCGTCTTGTCCATCGCTCGTACCGCACGCGCGCCGCACCCGGGGCGGTGAGGCGCGGAAAGGGGGCCGGATGCGCCGGATGACCCCCCGGTCCAAGCGATGCACCGTACGGTGGCAGGCGGCGCTCGTCAGCCCACGCCCCCCTGCCCGCCGAACAGTGCGCTACAGGGCTACGACTGGACGGGTCACGTCCATCGGTCGCGGCCCTGCGCGACGTGCGCGCATTGAAGTCCAGCGACACGCCCGCGCGGCCGCGCGGGCTGTCGCTGGCAGGTGGGACCCCTTCGGGAGGAAATCCCCGCGCCCCGGATCCGCGCGCACTGTGGCCGCACAGAATCCGGGGCGGCTCATCGAGGCGCGGCGCGGTTAAGGCGCCCCGAACCTCCGCCGCCACGTGCCGGGCTCCCACAGGCTCGCGGGGCCCCGCCTTTGTCCGCGTCACGCGGCGGGTCGCGGAGGCGGCAGGGTGTAGCCACGTGGCAACGCCCCACGGCTCGCGGCTGCGAGCCGCGCGGGAGCCCGACGCTCCGCGCACCCTTGCCGGGCCGCTTCGGCCCACTTGGCGCGTGGTTGTCTTCCTTGGCCCAAGATGGACTTGGGCCGGCCTTTTGACGGGGGAGTGGGGACCCTGGTTCCCAGTACACCGACAGGCAATTATTGAGCTTATAATTTATCACCGGTGTCACTACTTCTTTGTAAAGCAATGGCTCCATCAAAATTTGCATAGTGGTAATATCTTTTTGTAGGTGGAAAATAATAACATCTTGTCATGGAAAAAATTGGACAATGATTCGCACACCAAAAACTCAAAATACTCGTCCGCGCTACAACCTTTTGTAGAAAAAGAACTTCACCTACACTGTTCTGTGGTAGCTCATAGAGCGATGCACATTTCACGCACGTCAAAAATCACAGCAACATGTACGACGGTGTAAATGCAAGCCACGTGAATTCTAAATATTTTTTTACTACCTGAATCACTCAATTTCTCAATGAATAAAAAGGGGCATGAAAGAAAGTGATGCAAGCATGTCACAGTTGTCGGTTTTGAGAAAAAAATCCCAGAAGCAATTGGTGATGTTAATACCTTTTTAAAAGCAACAATAGCTTCTTCGAAATTTGCATATAGCGGTAAGCTTTGCTTGCAAGCTTGGACATCAATGATGTCGTATCGTAAAAGCAATTCAAATTCAACAAATATTCACATATAAAAATATGAATTGCTCATCTATGCCCACCTTTTCTCTGTATCATTGCAGTTTTATCAGATCTCTCCAAAGAGACTCCACGCCCACCTTTTCTGGGAACACCACGCAAACACGACATCTTTGTCGTAATGCGTTAGAGCGTTGCAAACTTCATGCAAAAATCACATGAAGTGTAGAGATGTAAATGCGTGCCAGCTGATCTTAGTTCATCAAGGGATGGAAAAGGCATGAAAGAAATTAATGCGTTCTTGCACATTTATCGGTTTTCCAGAAACAATCCCATAAACATTGGCGATGTTAATACTTTTTAAATGCAACAATTACTTGTTCAAACTTTGCATAGCAGTAAGATTCGCGTGCAAGCTTGGTCATCAATCATGTCGTGTCGACAAAGCAATTCAACTTTAACGAATATTCGCATATCAAAATATGGATATGCTCATCTGCGCCCACCGTTTTGGGAAACACTCCACCCAAACATGAGATCTCATTTGTCGTAAACCGTTAGAGCACCGCAAACTTCACGCCAAAATCACATAAAGTGTAAGATGTAAATGCGTGCCAGCTGAACTCGGTTTATCAAGGTGGAAAAATCAGCATGAACAATCAGCACTGCTTCCTAGCACATTGATCTTAGGCCTCAGCAGATGTAGGGGAAATCTCAGCCGTCCACGAGGGCTTCCAGCTGGACAAAACCTGTCCCCCACGCCGCAGGCTGCCCTGGTGCCCAACCTCACACCTTACACCCCACCGAGTATAAAAGGGCCCTTTCCTCCTCTCCCGGCTCCCCAGTGGCCTCCTCTCTATTTTTCTCCTCCCAGCATTTTTGTGTTTAAGCCCCCAGGAAGCAGGGATTCAGTCTCCGATCCGTCTCTCCTGCTCTCCAGCCTCGCAGCTCTGATCGAGGCTGCAGCGTCAGGTGAGACCCTTCCAAGCTTTTAGATGCAACATAAGAAACATATGGAAATCAGGACGAAACGCAGGAGCAGATTGATCAACCCCAGTGATCACGAGAAGTGAGCGAGCGCTCAACTGTTTGCACAACGCAATGTGGTATCGGATTTACTTTTGTTCAATCGACTTGAAATTCATGTTTCTCTCACGTGATGTCTCCTCATTCTGATCTCTGCTTTCCATTGATCGGGGATAACGAAAACAGAGACATAAAACAGATCCAGACTACAAATGCCACATGTTTCTGATCCTACCGCTTGTATCCATTGAGAGAGATACCCAAATCTCAGTGACTGACAATTAGTCGCCCCCATGTAGTATGGCTTTGGCGTCACAGTACGTGCACACACTAGGCTTGTCAGAATGGGTGCGGAAAAGAAATGAACACTGTTGCTTATGTACTTTTATAATTTTTTTAAATAAGACGAGTGATCAAACAAGTTGGTTGGTTTAAAGTGAACAAATCCTTATATTTGTGGACGGAGGAAGTACATGTGATCCTCAACTGAAATGGAACCCACGGCAAGCTTCATCTGAAAAACAAAAGATACCTAGTTTTTTTTAGGTATGTGCCCCTTGCTGTTGTTGAGCAGCAGCAACATTATTGTAGCCACACAGTATCTTCGAATTTTGTCAGTTGCCACTCTAAAATCTAGTAAATTTCGGGCCTGTTCGGCTGGTCCAAAAACATACTATTGCTTCTCTGTTTTTACTGTAGCTATAAGAGAGAAACAACCAGCACACAGTAGCTTTAGTTGGTTCAGGCACCAGCCGAACAGGCCCTTCTCCTTTTTGAAAAAAAAAAAAAGACTCCGATACAACTTTCTGTCAACGGTAGTCCAACAGAGCGCTACATCACTTTCACTCTCAAAGTTTCCTAAGTACACGTGGTCTGTGCAGGTACTGTACAATTCAAACCATCCTGAACATCATAATTTAATTTCTGATCCCCATGCAATCATCTTGTAGCTTCATCTTTCGAAACAAAATTGGTGATAACACTTAGCCCTAACATAATATTTTCTCCTAAATAAAACGAAATGGTGGTCACAAATAAGAGATAGTGCGGCAGTGCAATAGCAGGCAGCAGCCAAGCTTGGCTGGCAGCACAAAGCTTTGCTAGCTGAAGCTTTCCTCTTCTTTCGACTGTTCCATGGCTGCAAAAATGAGGGGGGGAGGGGCGGGGCTCCCCCCCCCCCCCCCCCACCTCCCCTCTCCACTTGCCTCTTCTTTTGACTGTTCCTTTTCCCTTTTCCTCTCCCCCCTCTCTAGCACAAAGCTTTGTTAGCAGCAGCGGCTTGACCACGACATGAGAGGATGCCAAGCCACCGCTTCCTCCATCCGCTCATTTTCTTTCCTCTTCCGGCGGTGCGGCTCCCTCCCACGTCCTCTCTGCTTTGCGGATCTTGCCAAACCCAGCAAGGACAAGGGCACTCGACAATGCTGGGCGGGCTCAGCCGGGTCACACCACCGCGCGCGCCTCGATCGGACGAATCCATGTCGCGGCCAGTTCGTGTTCAGCCCCCCTAATCTTTAACAGATCAGTCCACACGGGAGAATCTCAAAGTCTATGTTTCAGTGACCCCATTGGCTTATCTTGCAACTATTTGGCTCTGATTAGATCCAACCAAAGCCCTTCTTCTTTTTCTAACCTCCACCACCAAGGCAGATATTCAGATTTCACAGGATGATACTACTGCTTTCCTTTTCGTAAACCACCGCCCATTTCTTTCCTCTTCCAGCGGGGCGACCCCATCATCCCACGTCCTCTCTGTGCCGATCACCCGATCTTGCCAAACACGGAAAGGACATGGCATATGTCCATGTTGCCAGTTCGTGTTCAGGCCATTATGCAGTGGCTCTATCTTTCTGTAGCGATCAGCGTACTACATGCGTTCCATCCATCCCCCTCCCTCCCTTTTGTTGGTGCAGTTGCTCTGCGGTCGTCTTGCTCCAGCTGTGTGCACCGATCTATATACACCGAGGTGCTTTCTGTGTGCACTGCACGCCTCTCGACCCCTCAGCGCTTCACACACTCTATATACATGGCGCGGTCGTCTTGCTCCAGCTGTGTGCACCGATCTATATACACCGAGGTGCTTTCTGTGTGCACTGCACGTCTTTTCTGCTTCGCGCGATCGAGTACACCCTCACGATAAGTGGCGGATCCTACAGGGCAGCAAGGGGGCTCAAGCCACCCCCCCCCCCCCCCCCCCTCCAATCTCTCTTCCATGGATGCAAAAATGAAGGGGGGGCTCCACTGTCAAGCAAGTTCGATAGTTTTAATTCTAAGTAGTGCCTATGATCTGTTCAGTTTCTATGCAGTATGTTCATGTTTCCAGTATTAAACCTAAACTGTGCTAGTTGTCATGTCGTATGAGTAGATTATCTTTTATCATCATTAGCGTTTTTTCGGTATGTTTAATTGTTGGCCATAGTAATATCGTAGACTATATTTCTTTTGGCTCTAATTTTTGCCTCTGAAGTTGAATTTGAATGCAACTTGTGTGACCTCACTTGGAGTGCTATCACCAGAAATGACAAATATAAAATTCGATTTTCCAGTTCTAAATGCCCGCGAGCAGGCCTGTGGTGCACCCACTAGAGGTGATAACGGATGAGCCCGAGGAGGCGCAGGCGCAGGGGGTGTTGCAGCCGCCACACGGTGTTCTTATGAAGGACCTGCCCGGGGTGCCCAACACTCGCGGTGATGACGTTCACCGATGATTTCACAACCGTACCCGCATTCTGGTAAAGTTCACTTCACAATCACACTAGTTTCATTCTCCCCATGCATTTTTTTCCCACTCGTGATTTGGTTTCGACAAGTGGCTCGGTTGAAGCTGCAAAGCCTGTGGAGTGTCGTCCTAGCCATTGTGGATATATATGCGTTGACGGTGAAGCGCAAATTACATAACCCTGTGGTCGTTCGATTCTTTGCAGCTGGAGATCTGGTAGGTCAAATTCAATGCTTAGAAATCTCAATTTTCTGTAATAAGGTAGGGAGCTAGAATACGAAAAATGTAAAGGTAATTAACTTATATTGTTTTCTCTTTTGGTCTATTCTTTTTCTTGACAGGTCGTTGGTGGCATAACATTTGTTGCCGCATACGCTTCCGCTGGGGTCACCATGTTTATTGACGATCTCTCAATGTGAGACAAGGAGCAGTGTCCGGCTTTTAAGTCCGCCAATACAATGACTTTATTTTCTTGCTTTTCTGTCGCACCAACCTGAATACTGAACCTGCAGCAAGGGGAAAATAAAGGGGGGGGGGGGGGGGGGGGGCTCCACTGTCAAGTAAAGTTCGATAGCTTTAATTCCAAGTAGTGCCTATGATCTGTTCAGTTTCTATGCATTATGTTCATGTTTCCAGTATTAAACCTAAACTGTGCTAGTTGTCATGTCGTATGAGTAGATTATCTTTTATCATCGTCAGCGTTTTTTCGGTATGTTTAATTGTTGGCCATAGTAATATCGTAGACTATATTTCTTTTGGCTCTGATTTTTGCCCCTGAAGTTGAATTTGGATGCAACTTGTGTGACCTCACTTGGAGTGTTATCACCTAGAAATGACAAATATAAAATTCGATTTTCCAGTTCAAAATGCTTGCGAGCAGGCCTGTGGTGCACCCACTTGAGGTGATAACGGATGTGCCCGAGGAGGAGCATGCGCAGGGGGTGTTGCAGCCGCCACACGGTGTTCTTATGAAGGACCTGCCCGGGGTGCCCATCACGCACTCGCGGTGATGACGTCCACCGATGATTTCACAACCGTACCCGCATTCTGGTAAAGTTCACTTCACAATCACACTAGTTTCATTCTCCCCATGCATTTTTTTCCCACTCGTGATTTGGTTTCGACAAGTGGCTTGGTTGGAGCGGTTATGCTGCAAAGCCTGTGGAGTGTCGTTGTTGGTCGTTTATACGCACCCATTTATATACCGCAAGTGGACGGTGTACATTGTAGCTTTTTCCCTCAGAGTATTCCAAGGTTTATATCGAATCCACAAGGATCAGCAAGAGAACCGTGTTTAGGGTTTACTATTTCGTCTAACAAATCAATCCTAGCATAAAGTACACATTGCATATACAAGAGCATGAAAAAGGTGAAAGTGAGGGTTGTGCCGGTCGGCACAAGGGGTGTGCCGATCGGCACAGGAGCTAAATTGTTCGGGTGTTGTCTGAACAGCCTAAGGAACTTGATTAGATCACGGGGTAAGTTAGCCAAGTCTACTAGTTGAGATCGTAACCAAAAAGCTTAATCAAATAGCATCATAAACGGAATTACTCAATTATTGATAACCGAAGATCGATAGGTTGAGACTCTTTTCCGACGAGCCCTGTCACGACCAATCGCCTTAATCGGTCGCCTCTTCCTACTCTACACATCATCTCAAGGATCATCGCGTATGCATTAGCGGCTGTGGAGGTACGGAGACAACGTGCAATTATGGCGCATTACAAGATCCCAATACTACCTTAACCACAATAGAGATAGTGAGAGATTGAATCCCTCACCTCTTATTGCCACCACAATTAAGATAATATCTAATACTTAGTCGTCACTAAGCGTAGGAACAAGTGCATGTAAAGACCATGAAATCCAGGCAATCAATAATCAAAACTATTCATCCACATATTCAACCATACTTCGATAATACATAGTGCAAGATACATCACCATCTAGTTGGCCTACCTCGATGGAGCACCTCTTTAGCACCGATGGTTCTTGATCAACAATTAGAGAACATGAAGAACGGGGCAAAGCCCCGGTGGCTCTAAACTTACTAGCTGTGTTGTCCCTTTGGCGGCGGCTCCTTAACCCTAGGGCGTCCCATGGGTTATTTATACAGTGGGGAGGCGTTTGGAGGCGCAAGGAAGCAATCTGGGTCGGTGCCGGTCGGCACCAAAGTCGTGCCGATCGGCACGAGTCGTTTCCAATTCGGACTTGATTTTCCTTTTCGCAGCTCCGCCTTCCACGAACCATAACTTCCTCGTCCGGAGTCCAAATGAGGCAAACTTGGACTCTATCTCGTAGCCCTCGAAAAGATCTACAACTTTGGCATCCATTGGATCTCCAGATTCGGCCGTCTTGGTTCCCAAATATGCGATGCCAAAATATCTGTCTCCTCTGCGCAGGTTTCCTTGCGGGGCCCATATCTCCTAGCTCCAGAATCCAAACGGGACAATCCATATATGTTCCGGAAAGCTCTCGACGAGATCTACAACTTTCCTTTACATTAGATTCCCATTAGAGCACGTCTTGAACTCGAAATCCGCGTGACAATACAGTGCTGTTTCTGGACTGCGTGAATTGATCTTTCCTTCCGGATAATCCTTCTAGAAATCCTTAGGCATTGGGCCACGACCTTGGGCTCGCATGTTGGGTTCCATGGACGTCCAGAGGTGTCTTCTAAGTGCCATGGGCTAGTGGGAAGCCCTCCTTGCATGGCGAGTCGGGCTTCATGTTGATACTTCTCATATAAGAGCCATTTTATCGTCTTTTCACCTGTTTCTGCGATATAGCACTAAAACGACACTACATGTGGAATTCATCAAGGTTAGAGGTAAAACACATGATTATGATGAGAATATGGTACGATGTTGGTGGTTTTGGGCATATAAAATGGTTAATTAGAAACCACCAACAGTCGTGCTAGCCATCGTGGATATATATGCGTTGATGGTGTAGCGCAAATTACATAACCCTCGGGTCGTTCGTTTCTTTGCAGCTGGAGATCTGGTAGGTTAAATTCATCTCAATTTTCTGTAATAAGGTAGGGAGCTAGAATACAAAAAATGTAAAGGTAATTAACTTATATTGTTTTCTCTTTTGGTCTATTCTTTTTCTTGACAGGTCGTTGGTGGCATAACATTTGCTGCCGCGTGCGTTCCGCTGGGGTCACCATGTTTATTGACGATCTCTCAATGTGCGACAAGGAGCAGTGTCCGGCTTTTAAGTCCGCCATTACAATGACATTATTTTCTTGCTTTTCTGTCGCACCAACCTGTATACTGAACCTGCAGCAAGGGGGCTCAAGCACCCCCCCCCCCCCCCCCCCCCCCCCCCAATCCCTCTTCCATGGCTGCAAAAATGAAGGGGGGGCTCCACTGTCAAGCAAAGTTCGATAGCTTTAATTCCAAGTAGTGCCTATGATCTGTTCAGTTTCTATGCAGTATATTCATGTTTCCAGTATTAAACCTAAACTGTGCAAGTTGTCATGTCATATGAGTAGATTATCTTTTATCATCATTAGCGTTTTTTCCGTATGTTTAATTGTTGGCCATAGTTATATCGTAGACTCTATTTCTTTTGGCTCTTATTTTTGCCTCTGAAGTTGAATTGAATGCAACTTGTGTGACCTCACTTGGAGTGTTATCATCCAGAAATGACAAATATAAAATTTGATTTTCCAGTTCAAAAATGCCCGCGAGCAGGCCTATGGTGCACCCACTAGAGGTGATAACGGATGAGCCCGAGGAGGAGCAGGCGCAGGGGGTGTTGCAACCGCCACACGGTGTTCTTATGAAGGACCTGCCCGGGGTGCCCAGCACTCGCGATGATGACGTCCACCGATGATTTCACAACCGTACCCGCATTCTGGTAAAGTTCACTTCACAATCACACTAGTTTCATTCTCCCCATGCAATTTTTTTTCCCACTCGTGATTTGGTTTCGACAAGTGGCTTGGTTGGAGCGGTTATGCTGCAAAGCTTGTGGAGTGTCGTGCTAGCCATCGTGGATATATATGCGTTGATGGTGTAGCGCAAATTACATAACGCTCGGGTCGTTCGTTTCTTTGCAGCTGGAGATCTGGTAGGTCAAATTCAATGCTTAGAATCTCAATTTTCTGTAATAAGGTAGGGAGCTAGAATACGAAAAATGTAAAGGTAATTAACTTATATTGTTTTCTCTTTTGGTCTATTCTTTTTCTTGACAGGTCGTTGGTGGCATAACATTTGCTGCCGCGTGCGTTCCGCTGGGGTCACCATGTTTATTGACGATCTCTCAATGTGCGACAAGGAGCAGTGTCCGGCTTTTAAGTCCGCCATTACAATGACATTATTTTCTTGCTTTTCTGTCGCACCAACCTGTATACTGAACCTGCAGCAAGGGGGCTCAAGCACCCCCCCCCCCCCCCCCCCAATCCCTCTTCCATGGCTGCAAAAATGAAGGGGGGGCTCCACTGTCAAGCAAAGTTCGATAGCTTTAATTCCAAGTAGTGCCTATGATCTGTTCAGTTTCTATGCAGTATATTCATGTTTCCAGTATTAAACCTAAACTGTGCAAGTTGTCATGTCATATGAGTAGATTATCTTTTATCATCATTAGCGTTTTTTCCGTATGTTTAATTGTTGGCCATAGTTATATCGTAGACTCTATTTCTTTTGGCTCTTATTTTTGCCTCTGAAGTTGAATTTGAATGCAACTTGTGTGACCTCACTTGGAGTGTTATCATCCAGAAATGACAAATGTAAAATTTGATTTTCCAGTTCAAAATGCCCGCGAGCAGGCCTATGGTGCACCCACTAGAGGTGATAACGGATGAGCCCGAGGAGGAGCAGGCGCAGGGGGTGTTGCAACCGCCACACGGTGTTCTTATGAAGGACCTGCCCGGGGTGCCCAGCACTCGCGATGATGACGTCCACCGATGATTTCACAACCGTACCCGCATTCTGGTAAAGTTCACTTCACAATCACACTAGTTTCATTCTCCCCATGCAATTTTTTTTCCCACTCGTGATTTGGTTTCGACAAGTGGCTTGGTTGGAGCGGTTATGCTGCAAAGCCTGTGGAGTGTCGTGCTAGCCATCGTGGATATATATGCGTTGATGGTGTAGCGCAAATTACATAAACGCTCGGGTCGTTCGTTTCTTTGCAGCTGGAGATCTGGTAGGTCAAATTCAATGCTTAGAATCTCAATTTTCTGTAATAAGGTAGGGAGCTAGAATACGAAAAATGTAAAGGTAATTAACTTATATTGTTTTCTCTTTTGGTCTATTCTTTTTCTTGACAGGTCGTTGGTGGCATAACATTTGCTGCCGCGTGCGCTTCCGCTGGGGTCACCATGTTTATTGACGATCTCTCAATGTGCGACAAGGAGCAGTGTCCGGCTTTTAAGTCCGCCATTACAATGACTTTATTTTCTTGCTTTTCTATCGCACCAACATGTATACTGAACGGGGGGCTCCACTGTCAAGCAAAGTTCGATAGCTTTAATTCCAAGTAGTGCCTATGATCTGTTCAGTTTCTATGCATTATGTTCATGTTTCCAGTATTAAACCTAAATTGTGCTAGTTGTCATGTCGTATGAGTAGATTATCTTTTATCATCATTAGCGTTTTTTCGGTATGTTTAATTGTTGGCCATAGTAATATCGTAGACTATATTTCTTTTGGCTCTAATTTTTGCCTCTGAAGTTGAATTTGAATGCAACTTGTGTGACCTCACTTGGAGTGCTATCACCAGAAATGACAAATATAAAATTCGATTTTCCAGTTCAAAATGCCCGCGAGCAGGCCTGTGGTGCACCCACTAGAGGTGATAACGGATGAGCCCGAGGAGGAGCAGGCGCAGGGGTGTTGCAGCCGCCACACGATGTTCTTATGAAGGACCTGCCCGGGGTGCCCAGCACTCGCGGTGATGACGTCCACCGATGATTTCACAACCGTACCCGCATTCTGGTAAAGTTCACTTCACAATCACACTAGTTTCATTCTCCCCATGCATTTTTTTCCCACTCGTGATTTGGTTTCGACAAGTGGCTTGGTTGGAGCGGTTATGCTGCAAAGCCTGTGGAGTGTCGTGCTAGCCATCGTGGATATATATGCGTTGATGGTGAAGCGCAGATTACATAACCCTGGGGTCGTTCGTTTCTTTGCAGCTGGAGATCTGGTAGGTCAAATTCAATGCTTAGAAATCTCAATTTTCTGTAATAAGGTAGGGAGCTAGAATGCGAAAAGTGTAAAGGTAATTAACTTATATTGATTTCTCTTTTGGTCTTTTCTTGACAGGTCATTGGAGGCATAAGATTTGCTGCCGCGTGCGCTTCCTGTTGGTCGTATCTACGTACCCACTTATATACCGCAAGAGCACGGTGTACAGTTGTAGTCTTTTTCCTCCAGAAGAGTATTCCAAGGTTTAATCGAACCACATAGACCAATGGGAATTAAACAGAATCATCAGTAAGAGAGTTATCCAGGCTTTTTAGTGAGCGAAGGCGCGAGCTTTGGGAAAGTTGGGGGTTGTGCCGATCGGCACTGGGAGTGTGCCGATCGGCACGGAGGCTGAATTGACCGAGTGTTGCTTGAACAGTCTAAGAAACCTGATTAGATCATGGGCAAGTTAGCCAAGTCTGCTAGTTGAGATCGTAACCAAAAAGTCTAATTAAATAGCATCATAAACGGAATTACTCAATTATTGATAATCGAAGATCGATAGGTCGAGACCCCTTTCCGACGAGCCCTGTCACGACCAGTTCGCCTTAGTCGGTAGCCTCTTCCTACTCTACACATCATCTCAAATATCTCGCATATTCCAGCGTGTTGAAGTACAGAGACGACATGCAATTATGGCGCATTACAAGATCCCAATACTACCTTAACCACAATGGAGATAGTGAGAGATTGAATCTCTCACCTCTTATTGCCACCACAATTAAGATAACATCTAATACTTAGTCGTCACTAAGCGTAGGAACAAGTGCATGTAAAGACCATAAAATCCAGGCAATCAATAATCAAAACCATTCATCCATACATAGTGCAAGATACATCACCATCTAGCAGGCCTACCTTGATGGATCACCTCTTAGCACCAGCGGTTCTTGATCTAACAACTAGAGAACATGAAGAACGGGGCGAAGCCCCGGTGGCTCTAAACTTACTAGCTGTGTTGTCCCTCTGGCGGTCGATCCCCAAACCCTAGGGCTTTTACAAGTTTATATAGGGCTGTACATCAGAAAGGAATAGGTTCTCGGGAAAAGAGTCCCTGTGCCGATCGGCACCTCGTGTCTAGCTCGGTTTCCTCTCTAAGTCGGTTCCAAAGTCCTAGGTAGCTTCCATGTGGGCCTTCCAATCAGTTTTCTTCGAGATCAAGTCTTGCATTGCTCTTTCAAATCTTCGAGTATCTTTTATCTCTTCGTGACGAATATCTCCAAAGATTGGTTCGGACAACTTCCTTCTAGAATCAACTGAATGGTGGGCCAGCCTCGATGGCCTTGGAGTCCCCTGTGCCGGTCAGCACAGTGCTGTGCCGGTCAGCACAGTGGACCTTTTCTGCTGGTTCTCTTCTCTTCAGGTCCAGATCAGCCACAATGTCCAGAATGTCGTCCTTTTCATCTGTTTCTGCAATAATTCTCCAGAACGGCATATATACAAATATAGTGCTAATATCAAGGGTTAATGCCCTATAATGATGACATTTATGCTCTAAATAAGACGTAGTTGGCATATAAAATGGTATGCTAGAAATCGCCAACACTTCCGCTGGGGTCACCATGTTTATTGACGATCTCTCAATGTGCGACAAGGAGCAGTGACCGGCTTTTAAGTCCGCCATTACAATGACTTTATTTTCTTGCTTTTCTGTCGCACCAACCTGTATACTGAACCTGCTGCTGGTGTTTTGAACCAACGCGCGCGCAAGTGTTTGTTTATTAGAGCCATTTGTTAACTGTTAACAATGGCATGTGCTAGGAGCCCAAGATCAGTTGTATAAATGTAGTACTAGGTGATACCCGCGCGTTGCTGCGGAACAATAAAAATAGTACAAAATACATAAATCTAAATAATTGTTAAAGTGTTGCATGCTCGAAAGTTTGCATAGATAATATGATGTATATCATGTCCAATTGCTAAGTGATTCCTAAATTTGGAGGTTCACTAATCTGACACGTTGTGACAGAAGAACAAAACGTGGCATGTATAACTTATGAGATAATATGATGTTGAAGTGTATAGTGATGAAAGCCATGGACGGCAAAGAGTCCAACATAAAATGAGTGACTTAACCAAGATAAAACTTGGTCAATCACGGGCTGGCTAGTATACTATTACCTAAAATAGTTGCTTACTGCCAGTAGGTGGAACTGATCTTTTTTTTTAATTAATTCAAAAAGGACTGACAGTTGAGATTGAAAATATTGTGTTGAATATAAATGACTGAACAGATAAAAGAACTTCGGTGATCTTCATGGTACATGTCATAGCATCATAATGCGATACGATAGGTAAAGGCAAAAGAAAGTGGCACAAATCAAACTCTATTACTATTTTCTAACCATATCCCAAGGCTCGTTTTTATCTTGATGTGGTAAATCAAAAGTTACTGCTAGGAGTGCAAACGTAACATCGAGAGTGCAAAAGATAATCAACAAATTGCAAAATCATCACACACCCGAAAAATCTGATGACCAAAGGGACATAGCACAAAATTTATCCTGGGTTTTAACATCCTGGATCTCCTCCATGAGACATTTGATTAAGAAGTAGAAAGACATGAGCAGATAAAGTGATCTAAATCAATAAAAAAACGCAGATTAAAGCACACACATTCATAGGGGGAAAAAGGACAGAAAACGCAAAGCACTTGTGGTAGTATGCAGTAAGAGAAACTTTTGGGAACAGAAAAAACAATTCAATAGAGGCTGATCCTAATTTCCTTCTTAGAAAACCAAATAAAAAGGAGGAAAGGAGGACAATATATATTTGCCTGGCTCGTGGGGGTGGGGGGAGAATTTATATGAAGCCATGAACTTAAGAGATTTTATGGCTCGGATTTATGTTGTTGAAAATTCCTGGTTGGCCACCTTTCAATTAGTTTTAATGGGAGACGATATGAGAAAGGAAGCTGCCACAAAATTAATAGATTAATGGCTCAGATTTATATTGTTCAAAATTGCTGGCTGTTTAAGACGTTATAGCGGTAGAAAATTCAAGCCATTTATGTATTAGTGTAACTTTATGAGCTAAGGTTAGTGGCGACGGTTTTCATGTTTAGAGCTGGAGCGTGCTGTTAATTACTTTGACGCTCATTAGAAGGGGGTTGTTGATTTTCCCGTATAGACTGAGGGAGGGAGGATCTGGACGGCCAGAAGGAAATGGAATGGAGAGATCAGATTGCTGTGAAATTGAGGTGATGTGGCTCAACGTGGTGCTCGCTTTATAGCAATAAGTGACATATAGTGGGTTGCATCTATATAAGATACTAGATGAATTCCCAGCGCGTTGCTGCGAAAATTTGAGGACAATTTTAGAGAGTATACTCAAATTATTGACGGGTGGAAGTTAGTAGTGTAAGTTATAGAATGTTGAGAGACTAAGGTAAATTAAGATCAAATGTGGTTAATATTTATAGAATAAATTTCTGTTATAAATAAAATAGGATTGAAATAGGACTAATTTTATTTGGTATTTGTCGTCATGGCATCAAGTAAAGGAAAGTTTTGGTGCCTGCTTGTTCTGTAGAGCAACCTTAAGCAACAGGATCTGTCTTTCTATTTTTACAAACAACCTTGAATAGTTTGATATGGAGGAAACAGAGCAGGGTGAAATTGAGAGAGTAATCCGCATTTCCTTTTAATTTGTTCACCCTGGAACTGCAGCATAAGAAATTTTGTATTGGTCTGGAGCCGTGTCAAGTGTACTTTTGAGAAAGATATACACCATAGCATGCAAATACTATTCTACCTTATTTAAATAAAAGAAAACTAATCTTGCAAATACTAATTTCATGGCATTACTAATTAATTATTTAAAGAAGCATAGACATCAAAGGAATGAGCCAGCGAACAGCTTCTGATAATTGCATGTTGGACACAGTTACGCTACTTTCGGGCTGTCCAATAGAAGCTAAAGAACAAAGTGTATTAGCAATGCTGAAAACAGCAATCAGCTAAACACCGGAAAGAGATCATAGAACGAAAGCCAGTAGGTTACCCAAAAAATCAGAAGGTTGGAATCTCAGCTGGCATCGCTAATGCCTAATAGAGCGCCTTTGACAGATCTGCAGTCATGCAGAGGCATCGGACTGGAGCTGAGCGGCAACAAAGAAAGAAGCCGAGGGAAGGGAGTGCGAGTATGCGACTGAAAGGACGGTGAGGCCGTAAATCTCCTAGCATCCGCGCATGGTGATTTATGCAAAGCAAAAGCTGGGGCAGTTTCCAAAAGGAGCATTGAAGAGGTGATAAGGGATCAGGAGTGGACGATGGAATGCGAAAAGGATTGAAAAGGTGATTTACACAAACAAAAACTGCAAGCATGCAATCAATTGAAGTTAATGGAAATGCAAAAGTGAAGACATTGTGGGTGGGTTACTTCATGCGTGCAATCACTTGGGTAATGCAAATCGGAAACTGAAAAGATATGGCGCAATGAGAATGATGGACGGGGAGGGCTGTTGTTTTCCATTGTGGGTGATGGACGGTGGTGATGATCTAAACAAAAAAAATTGATGGATCGGATTATTTAGGTGACGTGGCGAAAGGAGGATTGAGCTTTAGAAAATTAACTACATTTAGTGGGTTCATCTATATAAGATATAGATGTGAACTCAAGGGGCCGATGATGCAGAGACATTAGCATATTAATTGCCTGTGTTTTCTTTTTCTGCCGCTGATAATGTTATCACGTATCGAACAAATCAATATAATAAGTTTTTCCTGGTGGGCCCTACAGGTTACTGTTCCAATCCAAACCGACTACTGTTACCTTGTAGCAAACGGTGAGGGGACCTTGGATCCGAATCGGACCGATTCGGACGCCTCCTCTTATCGCTTGCACGCCGTCCTCGCCCGAATGCCTTCACACGAAGGATCGAGCGATCCCTTCCTCCTCCCGTTCCTCTGCCATCTCCAGCCACCTCACCGCCGCCGTCTGCTGTTGTCACCTCGCCTCCCGCTCCCCGCTGCCCACCCTACGAAAATGGAGTACCAATGAGGCAATGACCCATCGCCGCATCGACGACCACCATGGCAGCGACTCAGCGTGCATGTCGATTCTCTTCCCTATCCGTCCTCCCCGGTTCCTCTGATCTTCCGAACCAACGCCCCGGGCCAGTAAAATCGATGCGCTGCTGCTTCTGCCTCCATCTGCGGCTCCTAGGTGAGGAGAGCGAAAAGGGCCCTTGAGGCTGCGCCGCCGCCAAACCCGGCCTCCCGAATCCAGCTACAACAGCCCCATGGTAAAAGTGCTCGGTCCTGCTGTCCGCTCCTCCGCGTCAAGCCAAGCCAGGCGTGCTTACAGCGGAGCGCAATGGTGCCCAAATCGAGCTCCACGGTGGCCTAATCGAGCGTCGTGGGCGTCAGAGCTGTAGGGTCAAGAATAAAGATGTATGCAACCCTCCAGAGACATGGACTTTGGAGGAGCAGGAGTATTCCCTTTTGGGTGAGATGCAGCTTGACACGGTCTATTCTTTCTCCCCCTTCATTTAGTCGACAGCAATTAGCAATAGATCTGTATAGTGTTGCTCTTTTCAGACTGACTGTATTTATAGGTTTGGTGATCCCATGTTTGTCATATGAAAATGTTTCGAACCTCTTCACTGACAACATTATTATTCGGGAACAAATTGTGCTCGTAAATAGCATACTGGGACATTATTGTTCGGGAACATTATTGCTCTTCTATTGACTTGTCGCGAGTATGGGTTCACATATATTTCTTCCTTACTTTATTTTTTCTACAAATGCAGTTAACATATTAATGTAACGAATGCAAAGTGATTGAAATAGGATATTATTCTTTCTCATGTACTAGCAGGAACCCTTAATATTTTCATGAGCTGGTAATTCTTTGGACAGTCAGAAATTGAAAAACTTCTTTCGCTGATGAACTGTTACTGCTGCTTTTGTTCTACCACATTAACCTGCAGGTGTAAGCTTGCACATTAAACTGTTATAACCTGAAGTCTTAGTAAACATTGCATCGTCATGCTTCTATTTCGGTCAGACCCACAGATTGGACTGCAGCTCCACGTTATATTTTGATTCTTTATCCAGTGAAATGATCTTCTGTAATATATGCAGGAGTTATGACCGACTAGGAATTGATAATTCGCCTACAGCATGTCTGATGAAATTACTCACCCAATAACTGAAAATGGTAAGACTCTAAGCTATTCTTTTCATTGAAAAATCTACACGAACACTTTCTAAGATCCATGTAATGTAGTCTCCGTTGCAAAGTTTGCTGAACCTGTCAACCTGATATATTCAATGGAACATAATAATGAATTAGCAGTACCATAAAAATTATAAGTTCGGTTCACTCTGCTTAGATCAATAGCCTCTTCCAATTGTTAATATTTTTTGCTTTACAATATCTTTTCCACCCAAACTGAAACATCTTATGTTTGCCATTGTGATAACATGATCATATATGTTCCCAGCAGATATTTGGCAAAGGAATGTTTGCCTTTTATGCATTGAATATTGCAATATCTGGAGGCTTAAATTTTTTGGCTTGCCTGTTAAAACAGAGATTATGAATGAGAGGGAAAACTGCATGGCCAGTGGCACTATTTACTATTCATTGTCGCTACTTCCATGTAGTGACGGGGTGTATACATAAAAGCATTTTATGTTTATAAGGCTTGCTCTTGCATTTTGAGATTTTTTTTACTTTCTGGGAAAAAAAAACTACAGAGAATGCTACGTAAGTGGTTTTATGGCATATGTACCAACTCCGCTGACATGAAATTGATAATTTCGGCGTACTTATATGAAAGCAGTTCTTAGAAATTACCTGTACTAATGAATATGCCATTACTGATTTAAGACTTTATTATGTCAGTGTTCTCCTATTGTTATTACCGAAACAATCGTTGTCTAATTATTCAAGGATGGGAAACGCAAAGAGGCGGATGAAATTGAAGCATCAGTTATTCTATAGGTAACTACAGCCTCTGATTTAGTTAAAAGTTATGTGCTGCCAGTGCAACATCCATTCTTTCTCTGTGAACATTTGTGGTGCCCACATTTAGGTATAGAGGCTCTGAAGATCGTCATGGCATTTGAAGCTTTTCTATGATGCTTTCATATGACAAAACCCAAACAAATAAATAAGCTAGGCAAACCCCTGTAATAGTGCAAGCTGAAAAATCATACACTTAATACAGTGATTTATTTGTGTTTCATCTTATTCGGAATTTGGCATTTTGCGCATTTTGATTCACTTGAGAGTAGAGCTTTAGTAATAAAATAGTATTACAATATTTAATGAAAGTTACTCTTCAGGATTCTACTTAGTTCTCTAAGTTTGCATAGTCATGGGAAATGAAGGTTTTGGTACAAAATGTATGCCACCTCTGACTTTATATCAAAAATGTCATTATAATATATTAGAATGAGCTATGCAATGCGACCTCTAGCTTTATACTCTCGATTATGTTACAATTAATTGATTTCAAATCTAGGCACAATTTGATGCAAGATCAAATTGTTTCATTTGATTGGTCTTCACTTAAATGAACAATTGTTACTTCCATCTGATTTGTCACAATAATCTTCATATGGCTGCACAAAAGAAACCAAGTTAATCTTCATACGGCTTCACTTAAATGTACTTAAGCTGAAAAACTACCGTGTGATGCAGATCAAGATAGCTCAATGGCAGCTGTGATTCCTAAGGTGTTTGATCAAGACAGCTCAATAGGCTATGCCGTTGCTACATGCTCAATTCATTGGTGATAGAGTCACAGCAAAGGATTTGAGTGGTGGGGGTTGTTGAACAGGTTTGCTCCTACCCCCGGTTCTTTTAGTCTGTTACTATACACGAGTAACTAGAATTTGTTGTGAATTAGGAAGGTTCTTTGATTGCTCCAACATTTTGTCGCTTGCAAGGAATCACTCTTGTATTGGCAACCTTAGATTGTAAAATAGGGACATCTTAGAACCACACTGTTTTTGGCTGTATGGCAAAGCTGGTTGTGCTGTATACTTTTTTCTTGGGAATAACAAAGGCAGTGATTCTGACATGTAGAAAAGAGAGGGTATCTTGAAATACTCAGAAAAAGTCTTCTTTTTCATTTTGGCAATAGGTGTCATTGTTCTTGTAATTTCATGAACTTCTCTGAATCATGTCTGATGATTGATGATGCGTCAGATTCATCAACTTAACAAATTTTGTTTAGGGCAAGATCTCTGAGTAACCTGTCAAATTGGAACTCAATTTGACTGTAAACTGTGCTACCTAATATGGCTATATACTTTTCGCCACTAGTTCTAAGATTTGTGATATTCTGAATCTATAAGCCTACAGCTATTTTTGTATGCTTAATACAACAACCATGGTTGAACACAAGGCTCGTAAGTGTAGCGACCCTGCTGTGTGAAAGATTATCCCAAGAGTGCAAATGATTGTTGGACAGATGGTTCATATCTTAACAGTTTTTAACTACTATTCCTTTTTTTTCTTCATTTAGTACTTGTTCTTTGCTGACTATGTTTCAACTTGAAAGTAATTGACGCCAACTGAGACCATAAACTCAGAGAAATTTAGGTTTTCCATGAATCATGTAAGAGTTTGCCATATATGCAGTTGGACTCTATAACATTTATGATACAATTTTTCTTTCCCGTGTTTGGGTTATTGTGGTAGTTAATGCTTTCATTTGCAGATTGCACACTATCACTGAATTTGAAGTTCTCAGAAGCTGCTCCATTATCCGGTTCTCATATTGTGTGAATATTGTTGTTATGGTGGATCATCTAAGAGGGCTTTATTTCTATATACTGAAGGGCTTCTTGTTATGGTGGTTCACCTAAAAAGGCTTTATTTTTGTATTCTTGTTATGGTGAACCCCAAAGCAGTGTGCAACTATTCCCCATATCACCTTTGCAATAATACACTGAAATAACAGATGATCTATAGTTTCTGGTTGAGAATAGAAGTAACAGGTGGGGTCTCCTTGCCACTTCCTTCTCACCATATTATCTTTAGTTAGTGTAGCTTCATTTTCAACTAGCCACATAAAGATTTTTATTTTCATTGGAAGCTTAGCCTTCCAGGAGGAGCAGGCGCAGGGGGTGTTGCAGCCGCCGCAGGGTGTCCTTATGAAGGACCTGCCCGGGGTGCCCGGCACACCGGTGGCGCTAGCTATGTTTTTGAAAGTCGGACCCTGACATGTTATACATATATTGGCGCTAGCTATTGATTTTTTTTTTTTTGGAAAATCGTATAGAAGTATAACATGCCTCTAGCTATGTTTGTTGGTTCAAACCATCAGCCACAGAATGTAGTGTTTGGGCAGGTATTGTTGCAGGATGAGAGTCACATCTAAGTGGCTCTTTACAGCATTTCAAACCTGCATGTCTGGGAGGGACCCAAGATGCTTACTTATTGGTGAGTGTTGAAATTAATGTTGCAATATATCACATTGTTGAAAACTAAATGAGCACTTTTGAGATTTAAACGAGGTTTTTCAGAACCTGTCACTGCTGCTAATTCTCCTCCGCAACATTTCGATGCTGCAGCAGTACTAGTAGGAAAGCTAAAAGTTCTCAGGCAAAAAACAAGTGCTGCGGAACGGTGGACAGACAATTGGAACAATTGGAAATTTAAATGAGGTTTTTCAGAACCTGTCACTGCTGCTAATTCTCCTCCGCAACATTTCGATGCTGCAGCAGTACTAGTAGGAAAGCTAAAAGTTCTCAGGCAAAAAACAAGTGCTGCGGAACGGTGGACAGACGTTGGTCAAGCATGAATGGCGGCTGAGCTGAGCTTGGCGTGTCTGAGTGGCGAATGGCGGCTGAAGAACGCCAAGGCACCGGACCCTTGGTGCAAGGACAGTGCCAAATCCCGTCTTGGGCGCGTCGCAGTTCACCCTGAAGAGCTTGTTGAACGCCGACATTTGGAGCACCAGGCTGATAACAGCGTGTTTTTGAGGGCCTGGAGCGCTATCGCCACGTCATCGTCCCAGCTGAAGCCTTCCTTCTTGCACCGACGAATCGGCGACCACATAAGTACGGGCGCCAGTGCCGCGCAGCCTGAAGGAGTCCCAGCGAGCTTGGCGTGGCGAGTGGCGAATGGCGGCTGAAGAACGCCAAGGCACCGAACCCTTGGTGCAAGGACAGCAAACTGCATTTCTCACAACCGTATGCGGGAGCACCCTCTATCCAACTGTTGTTGTAGCGTTGAGGTTAGGTGCTTCTGTCTCCAGTCTTCACATTGTATCTCGCCCAATGCCTGACAGATGAGGAAAGGCACTTTCTCTCTCCCTCCTCTCTCACTGTCTGCACTCTTTTTCTCTCTCTCCCTCTCTCTCTCTTCCTCCTCTCTCACTATTTGCACTTCGTTTTTCTCTCCTCTCTGACACACTCTCTCCACACCTCTCTGACACACTCTCTCACCGGATGCTTGCTGCTTTGCACTGTTTGTAGTTGCATGCTCTCTCCCCCACAGTTCTCTCTCTCTTCTGCCGGCGTCTTTCCACATCTTTTTTCTCTCTCTCTAGTATTTTATAACTTTTGTTCTTCAAAATATTTTACTTCCCACATGTCAATTTTTTTTTACTTCTCACAATGAATGCACAATAAGAAAATTTACTATCAATTTTGTTCCACATATGTAGGATTCTAGTATAAAAAAGATTATACTATAAATAAGAATTTCGTACTTCTTACAACAAATAGAATAACACTATCGAAGTATAGTATTTTTTTTTTGTACTTCTAACACTATCGTACTCCATGCGGCAGCAATTTCACATGACTCTCACTTCTCTCTCTCCACGTCTCTCTGACACACACACACTATCTCTCTTCCACATTTATCTAACACACTCTCTCACCATATATTCCAAGTTGCACTATTCTCTCTCACCTTTTGCAGGTCGGTGTGCGCTCTTTACTCTCTATGGAACACTTCTCTCTAAAAGTTCTTCCCACAATAAAACTACAATAAAAATTATCACCATTTTTTCCACATATCTGGGATCTAGTAGTACAATATGATTTTTTTTGTTCTTTTCTCACATGTCAAATACAATAAAATGTGTACGATACTATTAATGTATTATACTATCAACTTTGTTCCATATATCGAAATACCATATTATCGAAGAACTATACTATCGAAGTACAATACTATTGAAATGCTATAATATCAATTTTGTTCCACGTGCCGGAGTACAATACAATACTATACCATATCGATTTTCTTCCACAAATCGAAATACACTATTATAGCATATCGATTTTGTTCTTCTCACTTGTCAAAAGTATTGTACTCCCAACAATGAGAATACCAAAAAAAATGCACTATCAATTTTGTTTTACATATCTAGCACGGTAATATAATTTTAAAAATGAATCTTGATTCTTAGTACAACAAAAATATTATATAAAAAGAGGCCGTAATATGATATTAGTTGCTTGATTTGTTTTGTAAACGTCTTTGCCGTAATCTGATACTTTAATTTCGATAGTGTAGTACAAATTATAGTTATTGTCTGAGTGCACTAAAAATGTACACACAGTCACATCCCTTTAAATTTGAATTAGCATATTCTGAAAGCACAAGTTTGATATACTTGTCATAACAGATTGGAGTAACAAAATTTGTGGTGTTATTTTGTTTAATTGCTTTTAGTATAAAACAATACTATAATATTTCTAGTGTAAGACAATACAAATGGGAATGAAAAAGTACGCACTTGAGTTATATTACTAGAAAAATGGCGCGCAGTTTGCGCGCCGTGTGGCCACCTCCTGTTGGGAACCCATTGTGATGTGAAAATAATAGAAAATATTGTAATACACAAATTTTGCAGTCATGGAAACTTTATATTGCTGAAGTAACCATTTGTTGAAATAAATTATTTTACACATTTTTGACCAAAAATAATAGTTAATCTTATGTGTGTGTCGAGCATTATTGCGAAGCAATGCACCAAGGGAAGAAGAGACCAGCTATGTGTGGCATCAAAAAGTCCATAGAGGAGAGAAAATTGTATATTTTGCAATATTGATCAATATTGGTATAAGAATAAATTGGCCAGTTAAAATAGAAAATGTAATGTAACTTTTTTCCATTTATTGGTCCTCAGTTACGGTATGGTGATAATAGAAAATGCTTAAATAAATATATGGGAAGGTGGGAATAAAAGAGCCTATACTTGTTTTCTTGTAAGCCACAGAAAAATAAAAGTGGTCCAACTATAATCATATTATTTAAACATGATGGGTTATATTTTGAATGACAATGTTTAATCTAGAAATTTATAAACGGTTGGATTACAATCTTACAATAACATACTGTTGATTTTTTAAAAGGCAATAAGATATTCTTTGGTCCTGTCGTATGGAAACTCGTCGCATTCAAAATTGATAGCAATGGCATATTACGGTCTAATGAAAGTTTGATATAAAAAACATTATTATATGCCTTAGAAGAATGCATGCTTTTTTATTTTCATATGCATAAAAATATTTTGAAACTTTGGCAAAAATGCGTCTATGATATGATCATACGCCTGTATTGTTTTTTTTTTTTGATTGGAAGGAATATCAGTGAAGTTTTGTACTCCCTCAGTACCCGTTTATTTGACATCCTAGCCTCCTCTAATTTCCCAAGATAATTGGCATTCTCACTTCCTAACGCACATTTCTCTCTTCCCAATACATATCTATCTCTCTCCTTCTCGTTTCCTGTGCACCCATCTTTACCACCTTTACAAAGCTTAATAGATGATGATGATACCTTAGTATAAAAATTGATGATGTAACCTATGTTGTCTTCTTTATCTTATTAATTTATTATTGTCTTATCATCAGTATTTTTTGTCACTGTTATTTCCAGCTGATCGTCATTCCTATAACGACACTAATGTGTAATTTGTAATATTTATTAAAGTATTTTGGATTTTTTCTGTAGCAATGGTGGATAATTTTTAAAACACGTGGTGGGAATTTCGGTCAAATTGTGTTATAATTGCAATGGTGAGTAGTTTTTGTTTCATTTTTCTTCAATTAATGTGGTAATTTCTAGCCTTGAGGGGAAATATAGTGGCTCCTTTTCTTAACAAATATTTGGTAAGTAGATTACTCTTGATTTCGTTTGTTGGGGGTATCACATTCGAATCCAGTTGAAGAACTGCAGCTAAAACCAAACTCCCTGTAAGAACATTTTATTTCAAAAGAAAAGGAAATATCATTAAAATACGCCAACTCCCTGTTGATGCCAAGGTTAACATATTACTTATTTTCTTCAGAATCCACTGCGTAAATAATGTAGTCACAATACCTGGTTTTTAATGTTGCTTATTCAGTATAGCAAGAGTGCTTGATTGACTTCCAAATTTAGTTGGGAATTATATATGACAAAGTTTTTATTTTGAATGAAAGGATGCATTTGCATCGTTCTACTAGTTAAACTTCCCTCAGATAATTAATGCTTTCACTTGTGAACGGGTCATACATTTTTCATATGACTACTGGAAATAAAAGAGAAAACTAAGATAACCAAGCTTTTGCTGACATGAATCTTTCTATTTGCAATGAGGTGCTGGTCACACTATCGGCTGGAGTGCATCTGCTGGGCATCAGCTAAGGGGGTGTTCGTTTCTCTAGTCACATTAAAACTAATCTTGTTATTTAGACGTTTTAAATAAGTCTAATTAAAAAACTAACTGCAGAACCTTGTACTAATTTGCGAGAGGAATCTAATGAGGATAATTAAGCCGTGATTAGATGATGGTTACTGTAGCATTACTGTAGCGAAACATATATTAATTAGGCTCATTAGATTCGTCTCGCAAATTAGCCAACATCTGTAAAAAGGTTTTGTAATTGAACTTATTTAAGACGTTTAAATAATAAAATTAGTTTTGATGTGACCTCTAGGCCTAAATTGCCGAACAGGCACTAAATTTTGCCACTGAAGACTGAGCGGAGCAGACAGCAGACCGGCGTGGGTGGCTGTAGCTTACTCCTGCGTGGCCACCCCAAGCAACAGGGACAGGAAACGTCTAGAGACTGGAGTGAGTGCTTGGAAAATTTTACTAGCACGATGACTTTATCTTTACCGCTGCTTTTCCATCGGACGAGTAAGAGTATTTTTACCGATGTGGCATAATCAGATTTGAGAGAATGCACAGCATTTAATATATAAAAGATACTATTGAATTTCTAGTACAATTAAAAATGCACTATTGACCCAAAAAAATATTTACAATACACTGAAAAATGTACTATCAATTTTTGAAGAATGTAATATTGATGTTCGTGCAATTAATTTTTACTACTGAAAAAAATGGATCAATGAAAAATATACTATGTTGTAGTACAACAAAAATGTTGATTCGCGAAAAAAATGTAGATTAGTATATTGTAGAAAAAATGTACTATCAGCTTTATTCTACAGATTTTAGCATTCTAGCAGAATAAAACAAAACTGACAGTGCCAAATCCCGTCCCCGGCGCGTCGCAGTTCACCCTGAAGAAATAACAAGCCTCTTGTCCTTTATTGCTTGCGCGTTCATTCTGTTCTCTCGGTGCGCCGCCACGGGTCCTTCACGCCGGCGAGGCTATCGGCCACGTCCGGTGGTCTCGCACCCGTACTGCCTACGCAGCTCCCGGCGCGCTATCACGATCCCTCAGATTTGCGGAAGAATGTTAGCCAATCGATAAGAAGAAACTGGTAGCACAAACACATTGTGCACAACATTTGTTTCTTATTCTCATCGTTCATCGTCACACTCGGCCACTTATTATTATCCTTTTTATTACAACTAGGTGATTCCCCGCGCGTTGCCCCCGGACATCTAATGGGATGGTAAGAAAAATCAAACGAATTTTTAGAGTGCACACAACAATGGATACAGAAAACCAACATAAAAAATAAGGAACAAAAGAGGAGAAAAGGTGGTATACTGGTATAGATTGAAAGGACGGCGTAAAAATTCACCCAAAAAAGTTGCAATGTGCATCACATTAACATGCAGATGCTTCAGTTTAGCCTTGTTATTTAATTTTTAGAAACATAAATACATGGGTTCGATCAACAGACCCGTGTTATGATTGAACGTAAGCAAGTGGTTGTAAAAGAAGCATAGCAAAGAGCTTGCAAGTTTTAATATTTCTTGGCAGCAGAAATTAGTGGAATTGAATACTACGTGTGACCATGAGACATAGTTTAGTCAATATACCGATGCCTATATATAGAGCTCTTATTCAGCAACGCGAAATACAAAAGAGCTCAATTAATAATAAGGACACAATTGGTTGGGGGGGGGGGGGGGGGGGGGGGGGGGGGAGGATATAAAACTGAGTCGTACATTCAAACAGCAGTGAGTAAAAAAAAATCCTCCACCCTAAAAAACATAGACAGAGTGGAAGTCTGTCTCATTACTGGGGACAAAGAAGGTGCAAGGTGCTTGTCTGATCAAGCAGTTGATATAGGTACAATATAGTGTGGTACATCAACTGCGGGTCAGTTGTAGTATGAAATCTAGAAAAAAAAAAGTGAAAAGAAGAATCATGCTACGACAACATGATAAAAGCAAGAGATCACCATCTAGCCTCGTCATCTGTAAGTAAAGTGATTATCTTTGCGTGTATGTAACTATGTGGGGGTAGAAAGAGTATAATGTGACCGTGACATCCATGCCTTATATATGTTAGGATTTAGGGAGATGAAAAAGCTAAACGGGGATGGATCGAGATTAAGATCGATGCGCAAGTGCCCATCAGTTACCCAAAACCAGAGTTAAGATGTAATATTGTGGAAGACAAACAAAATCCAATCATGGAGGAAACCGGCCAAATGCAAAATAATTAAGACGAATATGGAGGAGCTTGCAGCGCTTAAGAAATTAAATTTCTGCCATATTGTGACACGTCCAAATGAGTGGACATTTAAGAGAGAGACTAATTGAGCTTTTAGTGGTACAAAATCAATGTAGCAGTTAGGATGTCAACCTTCAATCGGTGAATGTTAATTTGTATAAGAGAATGGACGGACATGATTTAATAGAGGCTTAAGATTGATGGTAGTTTTATAGGTGATGTGGCTCAATGTGAGAGCTTCTTTATAGCAATCAATGACTTTTAATGGGTTGCATCTATATAAGATACTAGATGAATTCCCCGCGCGTTGCTGCGAGAATTTTTAGGACAATTTATTTAGACTACTCAAATTATTATCGGGACGAAGTTATCAGTGCCAAATACAGTAAGATTGGGAGACTAAGGAAGATACGATTGTAGACACTTCATCGGTGCAATAAAAATGTGGTTATTAGTATTATTCATAGAAAAATTCTCATGTAAATAAGTACATGAGCTAATTTTATTTGGTATTCAGCATGTAAATAAGTAGAAATATTTGTGAGGTGTAGTACATGAATTCAAATAAACTGACAATCAGATATTTGAAGTAAGGATACAGTAATCACAGTCATGGAAAACGGAAGCAATTATAATGAACAAACGCACAACTAAATATGCCGACAGCCAAAATTAATATATCTATTTAGAAAATGGCAGCTTTACTCAACACCTCAGGTCATATACTGCCAGTGACATTCAAACATGTCATCCATGAAATGGCTTCTAGAAAGACGAATTATGGTAGGGGAAAAAAAAGAAACACGGCCAAAGGAAAAAAGTTATAGCTTTCCAGGCCAAATCCAAGATGGTAGGCTGCTGCATTACATATCTGCATAGTAACACAAAACAGAAGGACACGTCCAAAGATGTCCTGTGATGTATGTCATGGAGGAAACTAATGACATTTCCATTTTTTTTTGTTTTAACCTTTCTGAAAATCCCCGAATTAGTTGAAAAGTAGCTAGCTTGTTGACTCATTCCATGACCAAAGATCTTTGAGTTATATTTCAGCTGTTGCCTTTCTTCTCCACTGCATTAGCAGCACCATCCTGACAAAAAAGATGTTGTCAACATTATTCTCACACTGTTCACTGAATACAAATCCAGGAAATGTGTTTTTTTTTTGTTTTATAGAACAAAGCTACTAGCAAATTGTACATATCCATGCTTGGAGAGATAAAATAATACGGTGTTCAGTAATGATAAATACAGAGTGTCACTCTGGCGGTGCAAAGCTATCCTGTAAGTGTCGCTAACATATTTGAAGATAGAGGACCAGAGAACTGATTCATAGAAAAAAGATTTTTTTTTTGAGAGAGAGAGAAGATTCATAGAAAAAAGATTTAGAACTAAATTTTAGATGTGCAGGTCTAGGTGATAAAGCAATATGCCTTTAAGCTTTTCCGATATTTGATTTGAATGTCTGATCTCTTACCAGATTCCAAAAAAGATACATGTCCGCGCCCGTATTCCTGAAAAGTCTATCAGAATGTAGATTGTAAACATCCAGATAAGCTTCTGAAATTTGGAAAAACAAAAAATGGGACATACAACATGAAGTATGCCGAATGCTCTGATTGATCGCAGGAAAGCAGAAATGGATACAGAAATCAGTATCTAAAATGTCTCGGTAAGTATAAACATTTTGCCTGATCACAAATGGAGTAGAGATTGAATCAGTTCCAGACGGACCATGCAAATTACCTGTTCAAGCAAGACATGAAGAAAAAAATAAGAAGTAGAGAAGGAATAAAAAATTACTATACCGATGGCTCAAGTGCTGAGAGATAGTACATGTTTGCTAGATCAGTAGTGGCAGGTTCGTAGAGTATTAGCTGGCAGCGTTGTTGAGGCCTGGCATGACTTTTGAGACATCTCATGGCCATGTTTTTGGCAGGGCGAGGAATGAGGATGGATGTTTAGAGGCTTCGTCAATAAAGGAAAGAAGGTGGGCAGAGGAGGAAGGCGATGGATGAGAAGGAGAAAGGCAATTAATTGATTGCCAATAGAGAGTGGGCCGTTTCAATTGGTGGAGGGGCAGTTTCTTTTGGTTCTTAATCACGGGAGGTGGGGGCAGAGGAGGAAAACGTAGATGAAGGCCATTCAGTCTAGCGGGGGCTGCGCGAGGGAAGAGATGAAGAGGAACAACGGATATGATAAGGATGCTGCTGAGATCGGACGGTCCAGATAAAAAAGGTGACGTGGCTCGCTGTGGTTGCAGAGAATTAGAAATTAATGATTCTTAGTGGGTTGCACTTATAAAGAATACTAGGTGAATAGCCCGCGCGTTGCTGCGGGAAATTCATGGCAAGTTTTCAGTGGCTGTTAGAAAGATGAAGCATAATATAAGTTAATTGATTTATTAGGGTGTATCTAGTTTACTGTTTTTAGTTAGTGCTGTTTTTATGGTTGACGTCAAATAAAATGATCAAATGAACTGTCCACTCATATATTTTTGATATATGTCAGAAACTAAGCGCCAGCACATATGCGCTTTTTATGTGATTTTTGTATTGTTCGGAATTGATCTATCTTCAGTGGCCTGCAGTATTATTATATTACCCACAAAAAAATCTCTGATAATGATAAAGTGGGCACATAAAGTAAATCTATGAGCTAGATGTGGTTAAATTAAATTCCAGAATTCGAGAGTGAGTGGTACTTCACTTTCACCCAATAAGAAGAATAGCGTACCACACAGGGTCATCATCTTCTCGAGAGACTATAGATTTGAACAACATAGCCTCGATAGTGTGCTAGAAAATTATGTATATGTGAAATTAGAAGAGAATATTATGTGAATACATAACTTATTAATATATCCAATATTCTAACACACGTTTTTAATTCACTTGCCTAAATGGATGTACAATATCTTAGAAAAAGAAAAGTGAAGCTTGAGAAAGTACATTGTGAATATAGTTATTTGCAAAAATGTGATAATGTAACAAAACAATATATTAAAGTGTCAGGAGTTAGTGGTCTTGTCTATTGACATTGTAACATAAGAAGGTTAACCATGAGCCTTGAACAGAAGGAATTTTAGCGGGTAAAATCTGAGCAACCATTAAGTCTAGCTCTAGCAGGAAATATGCTCACCGGAAAGTGACGCATCTAAATAAAGCGTATTAGTGTTGTTTGCACATGACAGTGATCGGTCCAATGGCCAGATGGATCTCTACTTCCCGCCAAACAGAGAAGAATTTGTACTTGATTGTCTTCTGAGAGCAGGTAGTTAGGCTGACTTCAACAATGGCATGCAAAGCCTTTTTTGCCTCCCCGGCGACCACTGTTCATCCGATTTCCTTCTCCAACAAGAGCAGGCAACAGGCAATGCAGTTTGCCCGGAATCTCGCCTTCTTCCCCGACCACGTTCACCGGCCGCCGTCACGTCCTCGCCGGATTCCCAGCTCTACGGCACGCCACCGGTCGATTCCTCGCGTCGGCCGAACCCTTGAACTCCCGCGCACCTCTGGAGGGTGACCTCGTCGACGTTGGTGCAGTCCTCCGCCCGCCGTCCGCTCACCACCATCCGCCGCCGGACCGCCGCACCGAGCTCCGCCCTCGCACGGTGCTACACTACTCCGGTGAGCCTCCTCCCTCGCCACCCATGCCGGCGCGTAGGCCGTCATTCACTGGTGCTCGTCATGGGAGAACTTCACGTGGAGGTCCACTCGTCACCGCCGGCGAGCCGCGCCACTGCCGCGCCGCCGTGCGCGCCGACCGCGCATGGTGGATGTGCCCCCTCGCCCCCTATTCCCCTCCGGCAGCCGGAACACCGCCACAAATTGGCGCGGCGCGGGGCTGAGGCGCGGGGCGCGGCGCGGCGAGGGCGGGGAGGGCGCGGGGAGGGGGCGCGGAGAGGGCCTAGGAGCGCGGGGCCGGCGAGCGACAGGAGGGGGCGGGGCGCCGAGCCTGCCGGACTTGGAGGGGGCGGGGGCGTGCCGGACTTGGACAGCGCCAAGCAGACGCGGCGGCGTTGGGGCCAGCAGCGGAGAAGGAGCGGCGGCGGCGCTGTAAGCTTCATGACCATTGGAGTTTGGAAACCCCAAAGGTATGAATGTTTTGGTGATTGGGTGACCATATTGATGTGACTAACATTTCCTGTAGGATATACAAATGGTCATGTCAATGAAGCGTCGTCTCACATACTCTATCTATCGACGACTTGGTGATTGGTTGCCTCGACAATTCGGATCGAGAACTTGATGGAGTCGCGGAGAAGATGTGGATCAAGGCTAAGGACATGCTAGATCCAAGCGAGTGTTGCTTGGTTAGATGTTAGCTTGAGTCCATAGGAAAAACCGGACTATCAAGAGGGATCGAATTGGTTCTCTTAGAGCACACTAGGTTAGAGATCAAATGGATGCATTGTGAGTCTCTTGAGAGCTAGGGTGGCTGAAGAGAAGAAGAGGAACCAAGTTTGGAGAAGTTGGAAGCAAGGATCAAGAAGTGGATCAAGTTTTCAGCTTATGCCGAAGAGATCGGACAGTACGGTCATAGGGACCGTATGGTACGGTCTTCATTGAAGATCCAGATAGAGAAGTGAAGTCTCGGGATGCTGAGAAAATGAAGACCGGACAATGGACCGTATGGTACGGTCAAGGAGACCGGACAGTACGGTCATCAGAGGATTTCCAGACAGAGAAGATGGAGTTTCTGGAAGTGGAAGAAATGAAGACCGGACAATCGACCGGACGGTACGGTCCTAGGGACCGGACAGTACGGTCTTCATTGGAGATGAAGAAGAAGATGGAGATGCGCCTGGAAATAGAGACCGGACAATACGGTCTGGAAGAGACCGGACAGTACGGTCCTTTGTACGGTCTCTAGTTTCGCAGGGCACTTTTGGGCAACGGCTAGTTTTGGGTTGGTAGTCTATATATAGTTGGTTGCCCGCCCTTGAGGGGTCTCTTGGCCATTGTTGGAGTGCAGGAAACTCAGAGGGAGCCAAGAGCAAGGGAGAGAAGCACTTGTGAAGGATTTGGAGTGATCCTAGTGCTTGAGAGAGTAGCAATTGCATCCACTTGATCTCTAGGCTAGTGTGAGCTTGAGAGAGTCACTTCGGTTTGTTACTCTTGGTCTATGGCGAGGCCTAGACCGGTTAGGCGTTGGTGTTGAGCTGTCCAAGGAGATTGTGGAAGCTAACACAAGTTTGTACACGGTCTTGGAGCTTCCCGTGCGAAAGAAGCATCACTAGTGAAGCGCCCTTTGGCACGCATCACGTGCGGAGCCTTACCTCCGGAAGAGTACCCGGGATCGAGCCCGGCGGGACGTGCCCGCGACTTCACTCGGAGGGTGAAGTGTGCTCTAGGAGGGATCGCCATCGAGCGGAGGGACGGGGTCGAGACTCCGGCGGGAGTGACCCAACGTGGAGTAGGGGAAGGCGCCACCCTTCCGAGACCACGGGAAAAATCATGAGCATTCCTATCTCTATCTCCTTTACATACTAGCATTTACGCTTCCGCATTTACCTTTATGTGCTAGTAGAATTGCATGATAGGTTGTCTCTTTACTACTTGGTAGAATTGCTTGTTAGGCTTTACTACTTGGTAGAATTGCTTGCTAGGGTGTTGCTTGTTGCATAGACTAGATTGTGTGCGCGCATCGCTTGCTTTTGTTATCACCTTATCTAGTCTTGCTAGCTTCACGCCTAAAGTACGTTTGGGAGAAATTGTTGACACACCGATTCACCCCCCCCCTCTCGGTGCCCTTGATCCTTTCAAGTGGTATCAGAGCCTCGTTGCTCAAATAGGGCTTAACCGCCTTGAGTAAGGATGCCGAGAGATCATGGGCCGCCCCGTTCGATGGGACCGACTATGCCTATTGGAAAGCTCGCATGCAAGCTTACCTCAAGGCTCTCGACCCCATCGCATGGGAGGGTGACAAGTTCCGGTGTCTCTCTAAGGACTCCCATTGGTACTCTTGATGTGAATCTCGCAAAGGCAAATGCTAAAGCTAAAAATGCCTTGTTTGAAGCTATCACTAAAGAGGTCTTTGCTCGAGTCAAGTCCGCGGGTACCGCTCATGAAGTATGGACTCAAATTCAACAAATTCATGAGGGTTCCAAGGACGTGAAAGAGGAAAGATACTATGTGCTAAAGAACAAGTATGATGACTTTGCCATGTCTTCAAATGAGCTAATCAATGACACTTACTCTCGCTTGAATGTGCTTGTAGAGGATATCAACTCTCTTGGTGTGAAGGACAAGATTGATGATGGTGACCTTGTGCGGAAGATCTTGAGGATTCTCCCAAGGGAGAAATATGGAGCACTCATCACATGTCTCTTCAACACCGACATTCAAGCCCTCACAACCCACAAGCTACTTGGGAAGATCACCGCCTTCGAGAGCTACAACCTCGACAAGAAGCTTGATGAGAAGCCCTCCAAGAATCTTGCTTTTGCATCCGAGGGGTCAAGCAAGAAGATGAAGAAGGTGGTGACTCAAGATTCAAGTGATGAAGAGCTTGAAGAAGACGTTGAAGACTTGTTGCAACTTCATCCCAATGATCTAGCACTCCTCATGAAGAGAAGCAACTTCTTCAAGAGAAGATTCATCAACAAGAAAGATGCCGAGTGCTACAATTGTGGAGAGAAGGGTCACTTTGCCAAGGAATGTCCGAAGCCAATCAAGAAGAGCAAGAAGAAGACTCAAGAGTCAAGCGATGATGAAGAAGAAGACCCTAGAAGCAAGTACAAGGCAAGGAAGAGGTTTGTCAAGAAGGAAAGCTCTAGAGGCAAAGACAAGAGAAGATCATCTCGCAAGGGACTCTATGTTGGAGAGTGGGTTTCGGATGATGATAGTGATGAAGAAGAAAGTGATGACTCATCCTCCAAGGGAAAGAAGATGGCCGGCATAGCTCTCACCAACATCTCCGAGACTCTACCTCCACCACCGACTTGCTTGATGGCCAAAGATGATGATAGTAGTGAAGATGAGAAGAGCGAGTCCGATGAAGAGTTTGGTGAGGAGGATAAGCCCACATATGAGGAACTCTTGGATAGCATTCTCCTAACCGGCAAGATGATCATGAAGAAGGACAAGACCATTGCTCGGTTGGAGAAGGAACATGAAGTGGCCGCCTTCCGAGTTCGTCAACTTGAGGGTGAACTTAGGGACTTATCCATCTCTCACAAGGCTCTTGATGAAGACTATGACAAGCTTGAGGAAGACCACATGAAGCTCAAGGAGAAGTCCAAGTTACTAGAGGATGAGCTCAAGCACCTTTCCACCTCTCTCATAGCCTTGGATGAGAGCTATGACAAGCTCAAGGTTGATCACAAGAGGCTCAACGACAAGTTCAAGGTTCTTGAGGAGGAACATCAATCCATCCTCGAAAAGAGTAACACTTCTTCTTCTAGTTCATCTATTTCCGATTCTTCTTATATTACTTGTGATGGACTAACTCCCTCTCTTGAGAGCATCTCTCTTGATGAGAAAATCTTGAAGGAATATCATCAACTCAAGGAGGAGAGAGCTTCGGTGATGGACGGCTTCGAGAGGCTCACAAGGGGAAGGACCATTCATAAGGAGATACTTGGTCGCAATCTTGTGAACAACTCCGGGCACAAGGGACTCGGCTCCTACCCCGCCGCCATCAACCTCATCAGCAAGGACGATGATATTCCACCTTGGGTAGCCCCTCTCATGGCGGACGACTACTATTGTGAGAAGTGTTGCCGTGACGGCCACACTAGCAAGAATTGTCCCAAGGTGAGAAGTTCCAAGGTTTTGCCTAACGCTAACTTGTTCCATGGAAATACACACTACAAGCTCTTTAGGGACAAGAAAGGCAAGGTGAAGGCAAAGGCTCTTGGATCACCCGACAAGAGGAGGATGATGAGGAAGATTTGGGTGCCCAAATGCATAGTTGACCTTGAGAGGCCAACCAAGTGCGAGTGGGCTCCCAAGAACAAGACCTAGAAGGGTGATGGTGGTGGACCGTGCGCCGCAACGACAACTCATGAACGTCCACCACAAGCTTCGAGTGCTTCATCGACAAATCTACTCTTCAAGGAGGTAACTTGTATCATAGTAGTTTCTTTTCTTGCATTGCTTGCATGGTAGCTAGGTGCTCCTTTGTGAACTAGTATGTTTGCATTCATGCATATGTTAATAACTAAAAAGAAAAGAACATAAAAATTAGTTCAAGGTCTAACTTTTCAAGATAGCTATGAGCATGGGGGATGCTTGAGTTGGTGGACCGATGGACTCAAGGCAAGGTTTGGCTCATAGTGAGTAAGCTTGAGAGAGGCTCAAACTTGACCTTGAGTAGGTTTCCTTTATGCGTTGTCTTAACTTTGCTTGCATATCACATGGCATGTTTACTTTCCCTTGCATTTGTATGATATGCTTGTCTCATGCATTGCATATAGGAAATCACAAAGGAGTTGTCACACTATGAGGAAGTGCTTCATTCGCAATATGATCTCACATCTCATAGAAGTGTGACTAAAGAAAAGAATTGTGCTTCATGCCCATTGAGTCTTGCTAAATGATCCTCAAGGTTAAATCTACTTGCACGGATCATAGGCAAAGGACTCATACATACCCCTCCTTTGGTTTTATCTCTTTTGGTTCTTATTGGTTGCATCTTATTTGCCGATTGAAAAATTACTATAAGCCTATGCGCAACCTATATTGGTTATTTTCAAAGGAGTGTTTGAGAGTTCCCCTTCTAGTCCATGTTTGGTGTTTATTTGGTTTTTGAGTGAGAAACTTGGACTTAGAAGGAAATTCCTTGAAAATCAGCATTTCTGGACTAGACCGTACAATACGGTCAAAGGGACCGTACAATACGGTGTGCTTTTGCACGAGATCCTTCGAAACCTGAGGCAGAAAGGAGACCGGACAATGCGGTCCTCTAGACCGTACAATACGGTCTCTATAGAGTAACTGTCAGGGTTAAAGGAGACCGTACAATACGATCCCTAGACCGTACCATACGGTCTGGTTAACTTCATCGCGAGATTTCTTTCAATCTGATCCGTTGATTCTGTGTTGGATCAATCCTGACCGTCCATTCGAATTAAAGCTAAACCTAACGGAAAACGAGTGGTTACTGTGCATCTCCTTCACCATTACGCCGCCGTTCGCCTGCTCCCGCCACCACTCGCCCCGCGTGCGCGCCGCCGCCGACCTCGCCGCCGCTGTCACGCTCACCGCCGACGACCACCACCACCGCAGCCGCGCGCCGCCGCCTGGTCCACTCCACCGCGCCCCGCACGCACCGCGAACACTAGCGCCGCGCCGCCGCCTCCACCGCACCCGAGTCGCCGCCGCAGCACCGCGCGCCGCCGTGCCGTCGCCAGAAAAGAGGACGTCGACCTCGCCGACGACGAGCACCGCGCTTGAGGACTCCATCCCGCACGCTGAGTTCGAGCTCCTTCCCACTCGCGCGCGAGCTCCTCCCAGGCGACCTCACCGGACCCGAGTTTCTCACACGACGATCGCCGTCTGTCAGTAGACTCCGGTGAGCCTCTGGAAACTTGAAATTGCACAGTAGCCTGCTCGATTACAATGCCTATCTAGGGTTTGAGCCGATCGTCTCCTTCTTCGATGAAAATCCCTAGAAAAATCGAACCTTTATTGCATTTGTCGTAAAATCCGATTAACTTCAATGCAATTTAGGTCATTTGCCTGCCATGTGTCATAGTGTTCGAGTGTCGCACTTCATTTATCTATGACATTTTGGTTGTTGGTCGCTTTGTGTCGATTTCCGTTCCATACCATACACCTAGCTCGACACTAGCATTTCCTCGATTAGTGGTACATTGTGTCTATTGCATATGATCTATGTACACTAGTTGGTCTCCACCGATAATCGACAATGCCGTAGTTCCCCATTGCATATTTGCCGGCATTGTGTCCTTTACCTCTGCGCTAGGACTTCATATAGATTCATGCGCTTACCTACGATTCTTGCTTGTAGATTATAGTAGGTTATTCTATACTCATATACCCTGTCTATTCCTATCGTGCAGTGGCAGTGGTCAGCGGACAGTGGGCAGTTGACAGCAGAGCAGAGACAGTGGACGGATTGAGGGCCAAGCCCTTAGTCCTATCTTTGGCAGTCAGCCGTCAGTGGACGGGTTGGTGAGCCAAGCTCACTCGCCCTATCTTGTCTGCAGCCCAGTCAGCAGAGATGGCAGGAGGCAGAGGCAGAGGCAGGGGCAGAGGTGACAGAGACAAGGGCAAGGCCAAGGCTCCAGATCCACAGCCCAAGAAGAAGAAGCAGCGGACAGGTGATCCAGAGTGGGATCGTGCCCTCAGGGCAGCAGATGTTGACTTACCTACTGGCAGAGACACAGGGTTCCGGATCAGGGACCCACCTGCAGGAGGACAGGGGGAGACTCCGAGGAGGTCTTCCAGGGCCAGAGTCACAGTGCAGCGGACTCCGTCCATCCGTGAGGTTGGTACGTCGAGGACCGCGCAGGAGCAGCCAGAGTCAGAGGCAGAGGAGAGTTCCCACTCCGGTGACGGACCCCCTGAGGTCACCGAGGGTGACAGGCAGAGGATGGCAGTGAAGTTTTGTGCTCTTGACAGGACTGCTACTCTCAGGGACGTGCTTGCTGAGGACGCACTCAGGCTGCCAGGCCCCGTCCTCAAGAAGTTCAGGAGAGTCAGTGAGGAGACTTGGGTACCTGCCAGGAGGGACCCACAGGCAGGAGGTCGCTTCTGGACCTTACTACAGCAGAGGATAGCAGCTGGGTTGAGGAGCAGACTGCGGACAGACGGAGCTAGTAAGCTCTTTGTTACTCACCAGCACTGCAGCATAGAGGCTGCCAGCAGAGGTGCCGGGACAGACTTCACTCAGCACTTGTCTTATATCCCGGGCCTCCAGGAGATCATCACTACACTGATGCGTTGGGATTATGATATAGTGATAGATTTCTACGCTTCTCTGTGGATTGCCCCAGATCGGTCTTCTATATGGTTCATGCTCAGAGGGCAGCCCCACAGAGTGACGAGGGAGAACCTCGTAGAGGCCCTTGAGACCATTCAGCACGAGACTAGGTGTTTCCTCTTGCTCACCCAGGGATGGAGCCTCCCCGCAGACCTCTTGGAGGACACTTACCTTCAGACGAGGATATGAGTATTGCCTTTCCTCCACCACACCCGGAGAACTTCAGCCGAGCTCACACCAGACTCACACATGAGGGCAGAGTTCTCAGGAGCATTCTTAGCAGGACCATTGTGCCTAGGAGTGGCTACAGGATCAGTTCTCTATCCTAGCACAGTGGGTTGTGATGTTGATGCTGAGGCACAGAGGCTTTGACTTGGTAGATCTGATACTGTGCCAGATGGAGGACGTTATTGCTGAGGGGATTGCTGCCAGACACTTAGCCTTTGCACCGCTGATCTGCTATATACTGAGGAGGCTACAGTTGTTGTCTCAGGAGGACTACGATGAGCTGCCCAAGGTGACCACAGCGTACACTCCCTTACCTGCCTCCGACAGACGGGTTGCTACCCGGGAGTCAGCTTCGCAGGGGAGTTCTTCACAGGGCTTAGGTGACACGGCTACCGAGACCGAGCAGCATATTCAGACTGGTAGTCATATGGAGTCCATTCCTGAGGACGTTACTCCGGACTCTAGAGCAGGACCTTCAGCCTCTGCTACAGCTCCAGCACAGACAGATGCACTTCTACGTGCAGAGCTAGCAGAGCTCCGTAGAGAGATCCGGAGTCAGAGAGAGGACAGAGAGAGGGACAGACAGATGATGGACAGCGTCATACACACTCAGAGGGAGTTGGCTACTGGCAGTCTTCGTTGTTCACTGGCTTTGAGGCGATCGCTCAGACTCTTCGTCTCTTTGGACAGGCACTGCCAGGTCTCCCGTCTTCCCTCCTATCACCTTTCCAGGTGTGCTGCCACCAGATACAGTACAGTTCCAGCAGCAGCTACAGCAGCAGCAGCACAGTTTGCCCAGCACAGGGAGGACAGTCTTCCAGCCAGGGACAGTACTTCAGTTCTTTACTCACGGCTCCCATCTCACCTTCTGGTGCACCTACGGTGGGGCCGTCGACGTCCACGTTTGCTGGTTTGACTGGAGAGGCAGGACCTTCACAGCAGTACTTTTCTTCACCAGGCTCTCCATGACTCCGTCAGCCCTTCTAGCTCTACAGCTCCGAGCTTCTCACCGCTTCAGCTGACGAGTCCCTTCTTCGTGTCACCACTGCCAGCTCGTACACTCGACTTCGACACAGTAGCACAGACCGCCTCAGTGCAGACAGACTCACTTCTTACAGCTTCACAGGCAGAGGTTGTGTCTACTACAGCTGAGACTGCAACAGTGGATCTTACTGATTTTGGGTACACTCCTCAGGAGGTACGTGAGGCTCCGCTACAGCACAGGGTTCACCTTCCAGGGCAGCCTCACCTACTGGCAGTTTCACTTGGACCCCCAGTCGCTCACCCTCTCCTTCAGTTCACTCGCTTCAGGACTCAGAGGCAGTCCAGTACGCCGGGCAGCTTGAGCAGTCACCCTTCAGACAGACTCTCAGGAAGCTCACAGGCAGCTGGGTGCCGTACACACCACTCTTTCAGCCTCAGGAGTCTTGGAGATGCCGCGGACTTGGACTTGGACACCTCCAGGCCACCTTCTCAGCAGCAGCAGGACAGTGCTCAGCCGTCTACCAGTTCTCAGCACCTGCTGCCACTGCACCTCCTCCAGCCTCCGACGCGTAGGACAGCAGTTTTCTCTTTCCTTCTTCTCTTTTTGGTCATTGGTGCCAAAGGGGAGAGAGATAGAGAGATCTTGTATAGGTCTAGGGGGAGTAGTGGAGTGATCTTGTGTTCAGAGGGAGTGTGAGACAGCTTTTGTCCAGGGAGATCTTTTGGTACTTCATTGTATATTCTTTTGGTTCTTCGTGGTTCTTGTTGAGCTTGATTTGCTTTTGCTTGTGTTTAGCTCATCAAGAATGCACTTGGTTCTTTTACATACACTTGCTCGTTATCTATATATCTTGCATATTGCTCTGTCTCTAATATATTGCTCTGATATATTGCTCTGAGTTTGTGTATGTTCACCTGGATGCGCCTATTTATATCTATCTTGCCAGGTTTCCTCTTTCTGTGATGATATGTGCACTCACTTGCTTTTGCAGGAATATCTTATAATCTCATCATCACAGAGTTGTGGTCATAGCTCATGTTTTTATTCCATATATATCACCCATGTGCTCTAACTCTTTTTTGCAAGTGATACCTTTTGAGCTATGACTACTTTGTTCTCCGTTCTTACTTGTTCTTCATTTCATATCCTATCTTATCAATCACTCTTGTGCTTTACATGCTCTATCTTATGATATGTGTTGTCACCAATCACCAAAAAGGGGGAGATTGTAAGCTTCATGACCATTGGAGTTTGGAAACCCCAAAGGTATGAATGTTTTGGTGATTGGGTGACCATATTGATGTGACTAACATTTCCTTGTAGGATATACAAATGGTCATGTCAATGAAGCGTCGTCTCACATACTCTATCTATCGACGACTTGGTGATTGGTTGCCTCGACAATTCGGATCGAGAACTTGATGGAGCGCGGAGAAGATGTGGATCAAGGCTAAGGACATGCTAGATCCAAGCGAGTGTTGCTTGGTTAGATGTTAGCTTGAGTCCATAGGAAAAACCGGACTATCAAGAGGGATCGAATTGGTTCTCTTAGAGCACACTAGGTTAGAGATCAAATGGATGCATGTGAGTCTCTTGAGAGCTAGGGTGGCTGAAGAGAAGAAGAGGAACCAAGTTTGGGAGAAGTTGGAAGCAAGGATCAAGAAGTGGATCAAGTTTTCAGCTTATGCCGAAGAGATCAGACAGTACGGTCATAGGGACCGTATGGTACGGTCTTCATTGAAGATCCAGACAGAGAAGTGAAGTCTCGGGATGCTGAGAAAATGAAGACCGGACAATGGACCGTATGGTACGGTCAAGGAGACCGGACAGTACGGTCATCAGAGGATTTCCAGACAGAGAAGATGGAGTTTCTGGAAGTGGAAGAAATGAAGACCGGACAATCGACCGGACGGTACGGTCCTAGGGACCGGACAGTACGGTCTTCATTGGAGATGAAGAAGAAGATGGAGATGCGCCTGGAAATAGAGACCGGACAATACGGTCTGGAAGAGACCGGACAGTACGGTCCTTTGTACGGTCTCTAGTTTCGCAGGGCACTTTTGGGCAACGGCTAGTTTTGGGTTGGTAGCCTATATATAGTTGGTTGCCCGCCCTTGAGGGGTCTCTTGGCCATTGTTGGAGTGCAGGAAACTCAGAGGGAGCCAAGAGCAAGGGAGAGAAGCACTTGTGAAGGATTTGGAGTGATCCGAGTGCTTGAGAGAGTAGCAATTGCATCCACTTGATCTCTAGGCTAGTGTGAGCTTGAGAGAGTCACTTCGGTTTGTTACTCTTGGTCTATGGCGAGGCCTAGACCGGTTAGGCGTTGGTGTTGAGCTGTCCAAGGAGATTGTGGAAGCTAACACAAGTTTGTACACGGTCTTGGAGCTTCCCGTGCGAAAGAAGCATCACTAGTGGAGCGCCCTTTGGCACGCATCACGTGCGGAGCCTTACCTCCGGAAGAGTACCCGGGATCGAGCCCGGCGAGACGTGCCCGCGACTTCACTCGGAGGGTGAAGTGTGCTCTAGGAGGGATCGCCATCGAGCGGAGGGACGGGGTCGAGACTCCGGCGGGAGTGACCCAACGTGGAGTAGGGGAAGGCGCCACCCTTCCGAGACCACGGGAAAAATCATGAGCATTCCTATCTCTATCTCCTTTACATACTAGCATTTACGCTTCCGCATTTACCTTTATGTGCTAGTAGAATTGCATGATAGGTTGTCTCTTTACTACTTGGTAGAATTGCTTGTTAGGCTTTACTACTTGGTAGAATTGCTTGCTAGGGTGTTGCTTGTTGCATAGACTAGATTGTGTGCGCGCATCGCTTGCTTTTGTTATCACCTTATCTAGTCTTGCTAGCTTCACGCCTAAAGTACGTTTGGGAGAAATTGTTGACACACCGATTCACCCCCCCTCTCGGTGCCCTTGATCCTTTCAGGCGCGGGGGACGAGCTGCCTGAGTGCCTGCCTCTCCAGTATGGCTCTTCTTGTTGGAGACACAAGAAAATAGATAAGAGGAATGCTACTGTAGACACCAGGCAAATGAAGTTTTGGCTCTCCAATTTGCCTCCTATTGTTGGAGTCAGTCTTAGAGGAGAGATGAAATCCAATTCGAGTGAGTCAAGACTGCAGAAAAACAAAAGAATAATCAAATAAAAATAGATGAGGCAGAGGCAATGGAGGTATTGGGTGATGCTCAGCGTTGCATTGGCTGGATGGAGCTGATCGCCTCTTGCTTGGCCTGATAATATTCTCTTGCTGCACGTATGCTCCTAGAATGTGGTGGCCACACTGATCGTATTTTAAAGGTGACTCGGGAGGAGTCTCTGAGTGGGAGAGGAATTGCAAAAGAAAACGTATGTTACTACTTTTCTGCTAGTGGTGACAGTTTTTTGCATCATTATATGGGTGGCAATTAATAAGGATCAATTGGCACATAGTAACGGCAGTTTCTTCATATGGCATTGTTATGGCTCATGTTGCTAATACTGCTGGTACTCTATTATAGTGCTAAGTTAAGGCTGGGAGCAAATGGTCATTAATCCCATGAAATGGTCTGTTTGGGTTGGCAAGGATTGCCGCTTGAGGAGAGATGGGTGAGCTTGAACCTACGGCTAGATGTGATTCAAAGGTCACGATCTGATGGTGGAAACAAAAAAGATGATGTGGCTGCATGAGAGTTGAGAGAAATAGAGTTAAGGACATTTAGTTGGTTGCACTTATAAAGAATACTAGGTGATTCCCCGCGCGTTGCTGCGGAAGATAAAAGCTGATGAAAGTACTAATTTGATAGAGGAGATTGAAAGTACTAAAGGACGTTATTACTACTACAATTTAGCACGTGGTATTCCCTTACAAATAGTGTACACACACAAAAAGAAAAAGAAAAAGAAATATCTATACATGTTCTTGATACAGGCAAGCAGGGACCTTTGGCCAAACGTGTGACAACTGCAGCTATGTGAATCTTTTTACTCGGGAAAAAAAGAATTATCTTCTTTTATTATAAAGGATTAGTGGATATGTGGTACATAACCAAATTTACTACGCTTATGTAAGAAGATTCAAGAGTTTCTTCAAATAACTGAACAATTGTAAGAAAAGAAGATAATTCTTACAATCGGACGCACTGTACTGCAGGGGCCTGCTACGGATGGACGATGCTAGCAATGAAAAGAAATGGAAGATGATGCCGAAGTAAGTGGTGCGCTCTCAGATGTGGAAGGAAGAAGACACTACCAATATATAATCTTTGAAGAATGAAACAGGCAGAGTAAGATCAAAAGGCATCTTTATCAATCCGTTACAACAATAAAGAGACGTGAAGGGAAACGGCACAATTAGTAGGTGCATGAAGCATGGCTAATCAATTCACCACGCAAGGTTGGTAACTGGCCATCATGCATGGCTTACTGGGTAATTTGATGGCGAGATGCAATGGAATAAGGAGAATCCAACGGCTGTAATTTTCAAGTGACGTGGCGCAACGTGGTGATTGCTTTATAGCAATAGATGACTTTTAGTGGGTTGCGCTTATATAGTATATATAGATATAGATATAGATAATCTTATTAACTAATAACATCTGCTTGGGCATGCCTCCTGTGTGTCAGCGCATTCATCCGCATTGCCATAACAACACCAGCAATGCTTCTTGGGATGGCGATTAAGAAATCCACCCTCCCAGCAATATTTTCCCGATGGAGGAAGATGGAGTTTTTCGCCATGGAGATCAGACATGGCTCGGCCTGTTTGTCAAAGGTTATCGAGAAAGAAAGAAAAAACATCAATGAATAAAAATCTACACGAGCATAACTTTGCACGCTTTGTAACAAGCTCATAATGAAAGATGAAATAGTTCGATATATAGTATCACTTACATTGAGCTTGATTTGCAAAAGAACAAAGCAGTAGCAACGAAAGGAAGGCAAGCGTCTGGATACGCTTCTCCATCTCTGAAGGCAGCGCAACACTTCCTACTCGTTGCAACTGTTTGTTGTGTTTTGATCGAATGAAACGATGCAATGCTTTTGAACTATGCATAAGTATCTTATACAGAAGGAGAACCAGGCTATTGTTCAAAAAAACCATGAAAGGATTTTTGTCTCCCTTCCTTAATGGTCATCATTTCCTGCCATATTCATGCTTCCCAATGGAAGTAGTAAATTATGTTTTGTCTCCCTTAATGAAATCTTTCTTGCTATATCAATGATTTCCTGTTGTGGTTTTTATCGGCATGAAAGTAAGATTTTTGTCTCACTTAATTATTACATTCAAAATGTTGGCAAAAAAATAAATATTAAAAAGTTCAAAAAATATTCATATTAGATCTTATTTTGTACATTATTTCTAAACAACAAGGTGGTTCAAACGGATTCAAAAGTAGACTTACAGTTTGAGAGAAAATATGTTTTAAATTTGGAAACGAGTTATTTTTCTCCACCTCCCACCCGCCCCAATAGAAAGCCGCCATGTGCTTCGGGCTCCTCCTCTTCTCACCCGCTTGAATTTAACGCGTTGATCTAGTCTCGCACGAATCTCAAACACTATTATATCAACTTAATTGTAGCCCGTCCTACCTATAGGATTGGTCGTATTAGGGGTGTTCGTTTCTTTGAGGCTAAACTTTAACCTTGTCACATCAAAGAGAATCTTGCCATTTAAGAATATTTCAATTAGTCTAATGACAAAATCTTTTTGACAGATGGGTGCTAATTTGCGATATGAATCTAATGAACCTAATTAATATATGTTTTGGTGCAGTGATGCTACAGTACCATCTGCTAATCACGGCTTATTAGATTTATTTAATTAGTTCCATTTTGCGGCGAGGTGAGACGGCGCGGCGCCGCCGGCCGACGGTGGTGGAGGCGGCGGTGGTGGGAACCGAGAATCCATTAACGCACGGGTTTGTACCCCCACTTCTCCTCCTCTCCCCTCCTCGGCCATAGCTAACGGCGGCAGGCCGGCCCAGCGGCGGGCGGCGGGCGGGGCGGCGAGGCGGCGCGGGGGCGCCGGCCGCGGCGGTGGAGGAGGGCGGTGGGCAGGATAGGGTGGGGAGCCACGCCGGAGTGGTTAGCGGCGGGCGGGCGAGAGGTGGCGAGCCGGGGGGCGAGTCGGGGCGGCGCGGCGAGGCGGCGAAGCGCCGCCGGCCGCCGGAGGAGATTGCGGGCGGGCGGCGACGACGCCAGGAGGCGGCGGAGCAGCTGGGGCTGTGGTTTGGTCGGCGGGGGGGGCGGTCGACGGGCGCGAGGAAGAAGACGATGCCGCGCGCCATGGGCCGATTTGTGCGGGCCGTGGGCCTGTTCGATCGAATGAATTTCGTCGGATGATCGACGCATAGGAGGTCCCGCTCCGTCTCCGCCTGTCCCGCATGAGCCTGAGCCGCCTGACGAGCTCACCACCGTCTGCCCCCGCGCGAGCCGCCTACCCGGCGATAGAGCCACCTCAGCGAGCTGCTAGATCCGCCGCTGCACGCAGTTCACCTCGCGCCGCGCAAGTTCCTGATTTTCTCTCTCTTTTTTTATTTGCTAAATCTGATGGGTTGAGGTTACGCCAGCTCCGGCATTCACTACTCCCTTTTTGTCTTACCGTTGCTATGTATAATGTATCTTGCTCCGCTTCTTGATCTAGCAACTGTGTTCTCCCAATTTCACACTTTCAGGGGCTGCAAGCTTACAGAGTTTTGTTGTTTACCAACCTCCATTTCGTTTACTTGTCACTGGTTAGTTACTGTAGCAACTTGACTGACCGTCTTTTTCTACAAATTCGTTGTCGATGCCTAAAACTTTCTGATCAATAGAATTATCACTAAACATATTTTGACAACATTGCGCACTTTGAAGTATTCATCAAAATTTTGTAGAAAAAACGGTCGGTCAAAGTTGCTACAGTAACTAACCAGTGACAAGTAAAACGAAATGGAGTTGGTATTTCGTTATTACTTCATCATTTCTTTCTCCTTCGAGAGAGGTCAGCTCCTCTAGCGAGCTGGAGTTGCAGAGCTTAATGTTTTTCTATTTTAGGATGTGCTAACGGTTACTATTCATGTTTCTGAGCAGTGTAAAAATTGCTAAATTTTGTAGAAAGAAATATCGCTATTTGCTAAATAAGTGTTTTACTGTTGGTGAAAATTTTCTGTCTAGAAGTTTATGCAACACAATCTCTACACACTTTTGAGAAATTGATTTGTTGTGCGTTAGAATGCAATTCGTTTCACAGTGAATCGTTGCATGTTTTTTTTTTCGGATTAGGATGTTTTTCTTATAGAAATCCGTAGCAAAGCACGGGTGTTTGGCTAGTGACAGCCTAAAGTTTAGCTCAGAGGGCAGGGCCATGCACAGGCCATTTGCTATGGGCTATCATTGAGACTTGGCAGCCCACACACCACCACAAAACAGTCCACGTCAAGGGCCCAAGTAACGATTCGCCGTCTACCTCACAGGGACACTCATCTGGAGAAGCCCGTGCGTGCGCCGCTGCGGCTAGATGCTGTCCCAACCTCCAGGCGTGATTGGTTGCCTTCTCAACCCTGCCTGGCTCGGTCCTGAGCAGCCAGACTCCAGTGATCCTGCACCGCGCGAGCCTGACTCTGAATAAACGGATTCTGGTTTCGTTTCTCGGGAGCCTGCCCGAGGCCACCTTTTGCACCGCGTGAGTCAGGCTGAGCCTGCTGACACAGCCAACCAATCAAAGAAGCTTGCATGCGAAGAGCCTGGCTAGCATGGGTACTAGCAACCAATCAAGCGGTACCTGCACATGGAAGGCCTGGCCGGGGCTGGGACACCCAACCAATCACCCCCCAAATGGCTAGCCCCAAGCACCTGCTGACCGTGATGTTGCCCCAATTGTAATCAAGAGAGGACGTTCTTCCTTTGGAAGAAATGACAGAAGTGATCGCGACGCAAATATGTACTGGCAGGACCGGACTACTTTCGAGACAACCTACTTTTCGAACCGAAGCTCACTTGGAGCTTCTGTTTAGATCTTCTAACCCGAAAATTTAGCCAACTAAAATATTTAGCTAACTAATGTTTAAAGATATATTTTTTTGAATCCATAGCTAATGTTTCTAGCTTTTGAATGTTTCTTTTTTTTATATGTTTAACCAAATTTAAGAGAGTTGAGGTGACTAGTGAAGTACTCCTTCCGTTTTTATTTATATGACGCAGTTGACTTTTTTTTGTTACTTTGACCATTCGTCTTATCTACAAATATTTGTGCAAACAGCTAGATATATAGGTTGACTTTAAAGTGCTTTTGATGATAGATCTAATGGTATCGATTTCACGTTAAGTTACTAATTACATAATTATATATTCTTAGTCAAAGTTTAACAAAAAAGTCAACTGCGTCATATAAATAAAAACGGAGAGAGTAATGTTTAAGATAGGAGGTGGATTGGCTAAGTTTAAGAGAGAGGGTTTACTCCCATCCTTTCTTTTAAATCTTATGGAAATGCATACCAAAATTTGTCTACCTCAAGCTGTTTAAGAAATTTTTTTATGTCTTTAGTGTGTAAATATGGCCTTATAAACTTACAGATATAGTCACGCATCTGTTACATGTATATGTGCACAATTTATGCGTGTCTCGGGGTCCTCCTGGATTCATTAATTATTATTAGCAGGGCTACAACCAAACAGCATACTACTATAGCAGTAATAAGAACGGAGGGCCATGATATGTCTACATATTGTGCCATGATATGTCTACATATTGTGCGTCCTAATTAGCGATCTTGAGCTTTATTGCAAAATTACCTCACATTAAGTACTCCTAACAAATGCTGAAGAAAAACAAAATTACCTGCAGGTGACCATTCAGTGTATGGTGAAGACAAACTGATCATCCACAGTAATAAACCTAGAAGAATTTTAGCCCCTGTCTAAAGCGCCCCCAAATTCCCCACCAATAGCGAAGCCGCGACGCGCCGTGCCCTCGTGCTCGCCGCCGCGCGTAGCGCGAAATGCGGCGACCGCACCACTCCGGCGAGTGGAGGCGAGACGATGATCCCTGCGGCTCCCCGAGCGGCCTCGACGGCGACGACGAGGAGAAGAGCCAGGCGCCGCCGCCGCCTCCCGCGAAGGAGAGCCCCGGGGACGCGCTGTGGCGGTGGCGGGGCCAGCAGCTCTCCGATGTGGTGCTCTCGTGGTCCGTGGACCAAATCCTCGACAAGGACATGCTCCGCGACAAGGTGAGGAAACCAGCCGCTTGCGCGCCCCCGCCTCCCTGCACCCCTCTCTCTCTCTCTCTACCGGCCGCTCGTTGCTGGGCACCTCGCGCGCGTAGCCGGTGGCCCGTGTGGATCTGCGGAACTGCGGAGTTTTTTCGCGTCGATGGGGATTTCTTCCTGAGCCGTGTTAGGTCATGGCGGAGTCATTTCGGGCTGCCTGCATTGTGCTTTGGTGCTGAATTTTGGGTTGAATTCGTTAACCTTTTTGCGCCAGAAGGAAGCGGTTTACCATTTACAATCTGTCTGTTGTGTGAATTGCACCTAGGTTACCAGGATATCTGTTGGATCGTCTGATTGGGCGTAGAATGTGTCAGTGTGGAATGATAAATGTACACTACTGTCCATATGAATATGAATGCTTAAGTTTCGTGCATCCATATAATCACATATCAATATTGTTCTAGTCAGGCGTCATAATGCTTCACTGACTTAACAAAAGAAGTGCATTTGTTCCCTCATATTCTTTAGCTTTATTTGTGGACTGACTTTACAGAATATTTGCAAACTGCATTCAAAAGTACAACTTGATGGACTGAGCTTTTACAAACTGCCATTATATGAACATGTATATTCATGGAAGTGAAATGCTGTTACAGGTGTCAAAGATACCAGAGACGTTTAACAGCATGGAGCAGTACATGACATCATTTTTCGGGCCACTTTTGGAGGAGGTCCGTGATGATATGTGTTCAAGCATGGAGGACATCTCCGGAGCTCCATATGCAAGTGTGCAGTCCGTCACTTCAATGAGGAAAGGGAAGGGATTTTATGAGATCAAGCTCGACAAATGGAGGGGAATGTCTAATCATGGCTCTGTGATTGATAGTTACAAGCCAAAAGCAGCAGATGTGCTACTGATTTCAGAGACGAGACCGGCAAATCAATCTGATATTCTGAGACAGTCCAAATCCTGTGTCATTGTATGGGTCAGTAAGGTTCATCATTGTAACAAGTTGACAGTCAAGGCATCAAGGTGGATGGAGACTGGAATCACGGAGACGAACGGCTGCAACGGGGGTGTTAACAAGTATGATAAGATGTATGCTGAAGGTTTGGATGAGTCTTGGGACATTCTAGATCAAGAAGCAAAGGCCCCAAAATCAAGCAACTCGTCTATGCATGGCAATGTCCAGAAAGAACCACCAGAAGTTGGGAAGTGCAGTGATCCACGAAAACAAAATGGGAACGAGATGTGCAATTCATCAAGGCGATGGTCCTTCTATGCCTTGTACCTGACTAATATGATAACATATGACCGTGTTTGGGTTGTGCTCCGGAGGGGTTTGACAATGGATTCAAAAATCATTCATAGCATGCTGGCCAAGAATAATTACGTGAGTTCTCCGTATCGAAAGTTATTTCCTGATTGATTTGCAGCGCAAGAGACTATCATTTTGCTCTGTTAAAATATCTATAGCTTTTCACCTGACATGCATTAAGGAGGATGCTATGCTTTCGATCATCGCTTATCATTGCCTTTCTCTTATGATATCATTTAAAATGGAAATGAAGTGCATGGTTTTGTATTTTGGACCGAACAATAGGTTAGTTGCTTACTTTCTATTGAACTGTATGAGTGAACTCTGTTTCACTGCTCGCAAACTTGCTTCTTTTCAACATTGTAATTTATACATCCTGACACCTCTGATATCTGTATTTAAGTCTACCAGAAGGCCATGGGTTATTGAAATAATTTGAAAATGGCTTATGAAGGTCAAGTTTATCTTTTTATTGCTAACCGATCGGTTTAGTTTAACTGTGTCTGTAGTTTGGGGATTTGTCTTCCCTATCATTATGTTGTCACAATAGTTAACCGATTGTAGTATGCGACAGTAGCTAACCTATCTATATGTTGCCAAAAGTAGATTTAAGATCAGGGTCATTGATAGTCTTGAACTTTATTTGTTGCTACACATTCTTATGGTACTAAATAATGTGATGCATTTTTTTAGTCAACAATGGATGCATGATTTTTCTACAATTCTACAATTTATTGCATTTTCTCTTGCCTTTGTTTATAATTCACAATTGATTCTGGGGTGTGGTGTGTGTTGTACAGGTTCTTACCCTCTTTTCTTCTTAATATAATCATACACAGCTATCCTGTGTGTTCGAGAAAAAAATTCACAATTGAGCACTGATTTATTTATTTATTTTGGAATTGATTCTGTAGGCACTTGGACATTGTAAATACTGCAGCATTAATTCGCATGATGAAATCAAGGGTGATCTCTGTAATTTTAAGTTGAATGACTCACAGCTCAATGCAGTAGCAAATTGCGTTTCAGCAACTGAGTGCCATCACAGATCTTCTGTTGGATTAGTTTGGGGCCCACCAGGTACGGGTAAAACTACAACAGTTGCAGTGATGCTACAAATGCTTCTGATGAAAGAACATAGAACTCTTGCCTGTGCTCCAACTAACATGGCTGTTTTGCAACTGGCTTCTCGTCTTCTTGAGCTAATTGGGGACTTCTCTCTAAGCCACTGTTATTCATTAGGTGACATTGTTTTATTTGGCAACAAGGACCGCTTGCATATTGGCAAGGAGTTGTCAAAAATATATTTGGATGATCGTGTGCAGAAGTTATTGAGCTGCTTTAAGGGGTGGAAGCATTGCGTGGATTCTCTCGTAAAATTCCTAATCAACTGCGTTTCTCGGTACAGAATGTCTGTAGATATACAAAACGCAAGTAGTGATGCATGCAGCCTTTCATTTAAGAAGTATTTTACAGGAAAATTTGGCACTTTAGCCAAGAATCTGGAAACTTGCATTGATACGCTATATGATCATCTGCCAAGGAACTCGCTGGGAAAGAGCTGTGATAGAATGGCGCTAGCCAAAATTTTGTTAGATAAATTGCAGCAGTTTCTGAGCGGAGATGATGTCTCTGATGAGCTTCTTTTTACGATATTCACATCTTCTGAGGAGCTTCCTGACTCTCCTAGTCATGATGACCTGATAGATGATACAGCTGATGGTCTTCATGACTATAACACTTATCTCTCTCTAGACAACCCTTTGACATAAAGTTTCACTGTATAAAAACCCTGATGGATCTTTCGAAGATGCGGCTTCCTTGTGAAGACAATGACCTCTCAATAAAGGACTTATGTTTGAAACAAGCAAAGCTTATATTTTGCACTGCTTCTGGTTCATATGAGTTGTTCAGACTGCAAAGTGTGATGCCTTTAAGTATCTTGGTTATTGATGAGGCAGCACAACTAAAGGAATGTGAATCACTGGTTCCTCTATTGCACCCAGGGATAGAACATGTGTTACTGATTGGGGATGAAAACCAGCTATCAGCACTAGTAAAGAGCAAGGTATGTCTTTATCATGCAATCATATTTGAATGCCATGTTCTCTCTTGTCATACGCTTTTTTAGTTACCGGCAATTATATTTTCAAACCTCTACAGTTGCTCATACTTTCTCCTTGCTTTGACTTTGCTAGATTGCCAAGGATGCAGACTTTGGACGAAGTCTCTATCAGAGACTGTGTACATTGGGTTACAGCAAGCACTTGCTGGAAGTACAATATAGGATGCACCCTTGCATCAGTAAATTTCCAAATGCCAATTTTATGATAACCGTATTTTAGATAGTCCTGTTGTCAAGCAGGAAGGCTATGTCAGGAGATATCTCCCTGGTCCAATCTATGGGGCTTATTCATTCATTCATATTGAGAATGACATGGAGATGCTTGATAATCTTGGTCAGAGTTCCAAAAATATAGCCGAGGTTGTTGTAGCAGCCAATATAGTTGAACGACTTGCAAAAGGTACATCTCTAAGGACTGAGATTTCATATAGCATACTGGAAGAAATAAATACTAAGATTTTGGATACGTTGATGCTTTGATAACTTCCTTATTATTTTTTGATAAACTGCTCCATATAAACGTTTGTACTGTGTTGGTATCATTATCTTCATATTTTGTACACGGGGCTGTTGTTGGGAGAAATAGCTGAGAATAATACAATGAATATTGTGGACCTTTCTGAACTCTGCACTTTGGTATTATGTTGGACACTTGGACATAAAAAATATACGATGAGAATAGGACATGGTCTCCTTTTCACCTGAGTCAGAATATTCGGTGGCGGAGGTAGAGCTCAAGGGAGGGTTGTGCAGGAGATCTCTTGGGGCTGCTCAGGCTTGTGTTTTTCGCATTGTGGGTGCATAGTTAGGTATTCAACGGGGTGCATATATGGTGGAAAGAAGATGAACACCATTGAAATTTCATTTAGCTCTGGGTGCAGGCGCACCCCCTCCCTATCACATAGCTTTGCCCCTGAAAATATTGTTTTGATGTTGCCAGTTGTCGAAAAAAACATGTATATTAATTCTTTTTAGGCTCAGCTTTAGTGTGCAGCCGTGCATGACCCTAGTTGCAACCATTCTTCATTGCTTACTACCAAGGTCATCAATTTTTTGCATTTCTAATTATTTTCTAGGGAAGCTTGTTTCTGTTTTAAGTTGAATAGTATTCTGAAAGAGAGATTTTATATTAGACATAACTAATCTTTGGTACAAAACTATTGTAGAATGCTCCGAGAAGCGGCAGAGAACCAGTGTTGGTGTGATATCTCCATATACGGCCCAAGTAATTGCATTGCAAGATAAACTTGGAAGAAAGTATGAAAAGCATGAGTTCCTATCTGTCACTGTAAAATCTATTGATGCATTTCAAGGTGGTGAGGAGGACATTATATTGATTTCAACAGTAAGGTCCAATAAAGATGGGAAAGTAGGCTTTTCTCTGATACTGGGAGAATTAATGTCGCTTTGACTAGAGCAAAGTATGTTGTCCTTAATTTGGTGATGTTAATGTTGATACACCACTCCCACAGTAATTTCGGTTCATTAATTACTATGTTTCTTGCCCAGGTACTGCCTTTGGATTCTTGGAAACGGAGCCACTTTACTGGCTAGCAATTCAATATGGGCTGAGTTAGTCCGTGATTCACAAAGGCGTGGATGTTTCTTTGATGCTTTGAAGGAAAAAGACTTAGCAGAAGCTGTCATGTTTGTAACTGAGCTTGAGCAACAAAAACAAAGAGAACAGGTCTGGATCCCTCTTCTTTACCAGTGAATTATTCTCTTGCAAAGTAGAATGGCTCCATACATCTTGCTTTTTACACATTTTGTTATCTTTCTTGATAGTTTGTGATAATTCCCTCATTGACACTATTGTATTGAATGAACCGACATTTGTTGTGGCATCCCGAAATAGCATTCATTAGGCTGTTTTTTATGACTTACTCAAGGATACAGATGGGGTTAGTAGCTACACAAGTGTAATGGCAAACCCAGGGTCACTGACTTGCTGTGTTGGCGGTGTGTACTTAGGCCCTGCAGGGTGGTGCCGATGGCCCCTACCTGCCAATCTTGTTAGAGGCTTAGAGCACTTCTGTGACCTGACACCTATTCGGCTATTCCTGAAAGATTCCAGAGTGAAATGGGAAACATGATCAAAATAGGTGGAGTTTTCTGAAACAAGAGAAGGAAGTGTAGTTTTCCATAATTTAACCAAAAGAAGTGTTTTTGTGATATTCGCTCTTAGGCCCTGTTTGAAACCTTTAGAGATAATTGTTAGCTAGCTAATTTCAGCTATTAGCTATTAGCTAGCTAACTATTATCTGCAGGTGTTTGAAACCTCTAACTATTAGTCACCTATTAGCTAGTATAAGAGCATCCGCAACAGCATCGGGAAACGCTTTTCTTCTCCAAATATGACTCATATTCTTGAAACCGGTGCTCCAACAGACTCGCGAAACCTCTCTTCAAAATAGCTTCGCTTGGATCCCGAGTTTCTCGCTCGCCTGGATTGACGAGCGCGCTTCGCTTGACATCGAGGCTTCCGGGCGCGTCGGATTGCGTTCCCGCGCCAAGTTCGTGGTCCCGCGGCAATTACCTCATTAATCACAAACTTGTTGAACTCGTCTTCAGAATCCATGGCAGGCGGCAGCTCGTCTGCATGAATCAGGTGAAGCCTCCATTCCCTTGATGGTGCCGCGACGGTCGACGGACAATAGCAGATGATGGATGCAACAGTCCGAATCGCAAGAGCAGGACGTTGTCTAGATCGCTGCCTGTGGTGGACGTGTTCACGGTCACCATGTCGTGCGTCTAGGCGGCGGCGGATGAGTTTGCGATAGCAGGCAGCGGCGGATGAGTTTGCGATAGCAGGCAGCGGCCGTGGCCAGCGTGACTCCATGGAAAGAAAGGGGATGGTGGACAATCCGTGAGAGGGAAAAAAAAAGTTAGAAAGGGTTGACGTAGCAACATTTGAAAATAAAGTGGCGATTTGTTTAGATAATCTGTTGGAGTCTCCAACCAATTTAGGAGATATTCTATTTTAGATAATGGCTAAAATCAGAAAATTTACACATTCCTTTAGCGAGGCTGTTGCGGATGCTCTTAGCTGGGTTGAGGGAGCTAATGGGATGGTTGTTGTTGAGGTGGTAGCTAACAATTAGCTGGGCTATTAGCTGGGGTGTTTGGAACCTCTAGTGCTAATTTTAGCAGCTAGCAATTATCTTTTGGAGGTTTCAAACAGGACCTTAGTAGTATGGTTGAAAGACGTCACTTGTTCAGCTTTGATGGATGTTCTTGCTATGTTATTTCTAATCCAATAATATTTTTGTTATTCAGCAACAGTATTGTTTGTACTTTGTAGTATAAAGTCAATGCATACTGATAAGATTGGCTACCTAACACAGTGTTGCTTCATCGTTTCAAATGCCTTACAATTATCCTTTATGCCTTGTCAGAGGAATGGCTGCACAAATCATGCAAATGGAGCGTCATTTTGGTCATCAAGGCGTGATGTTGTGGCCTTCAGGAACAGCCCACCAAGAAGAGGGAATCATCCTCCAGCAGATGGCAATGCGAGGAGCATAACCAGGTCTTATGATAGGGGACCAAATGCATGTCAAGTAAACAAATATAATTTTTCAGCTGGTAAAGAGGAAAGGGGGTCTCACATTCAGCAACAGAAGCCCTTCCACAATGGTGATTACAATTATCAATCACATGTTTTGCCTGCTAATCAATATGGATTCAACAACTACAGAACTAAAAGCGACCAACAAGGGTCGCTGGAGGGGTTTAGAAGATGGCCCAAGCAGCATCCTGGTAGGGACCTCTCTGTCAGGGTGTCTCGTGGACCCTTGTGCAGTAGTTATCAAAGAAGCGATGGAAGGCATACTCTTTCTAGATCAGTTCAGAGGGAAGAATCGCATGGCCATGCTAGTGTTCTTGGCACATGGCAACCTCCAGGAAGTTACTGCAATGGGGACTCACAGATCAGGACTATTTATCCGGAGTTTCGGAACATGACTGCTAATCCGTGCTGGAATGATTCCTTTGAACAAGGATTCAATTCATATGGAGTTGCTAATTCTGAATTTGGAAGGGCGAAGGGAGACAGGCAATTCAGCAATCATCCAGGACGAGCACCATATGGTCAGTTTCATGATCGAGGTACAGGAAAGCCTTCATGGCGTGAGCGGTACGTTTACCGCCGGACAGAACTACCTCATCACCAGGTGCAGAATGTCAGACCAAAAACTGCACCTCACAAACTTCAAGCTCCTGAGCAGAGAGGGATGAAAAGAGACTGGTGCGAAGCAGAATCATCAGATTCACCACGACAGGATATCACAAAAATGAGACCTGAGACTGCAGGTCAACCACTTAGGGAGGAGCTGCATGGAAGTTCTGGAGCTTTGTCCAACAAGCTGCCTACAGCCGTGCAGAGAGTCATGAAAACAGATGGGTGTGGAGATGAAGCATCAGTTTCACATCGCCAGGACAGCAGCTCAGAAGTGAGACTGGTGGACTCAGATCTACCTCATTTTCAGGCACAGAATGGCAGTTTTGGAGCTGGTTCCGACAAGCTGCATGTTGCCCAGCAGGGAGGGGTGGTAATAAACTTCTGCGACGCAGAAACATCAGATACACTAGGCCAACACAAGCATAACACTCGTCAGGATGGAAGTTCTGGAGCTGCTTCTCTTGAACTGGATGTTCCTGAGCAGCGAAGGATGGAAACAGATTTGTACGGAACAGAAGCATTAGATATGCCATATCAGGTTCAGGATGGCAGTTCTGAAGCTGCTTCATGCAACATGCCTGTCCCTGAGCAGCGAAGAACGGAAGCAGACTTGTGTGAAGCAGAATCAGATACAACGTAACAGGTTCAAGATGGCAGTTCTGAAGCTGCTTCACACGTAGTACCTGTTCCTGAGGTGCGAGGGATGGGAAAAGAACTTGTGTGAAGCACGATCATAGTACCCGGACAATACAGAAATAAAACCAGAAAGCGCAGAACCAGATAGCTAGACATATACATGTTTCCTTTGTATGCTCTGTATAGGCTATATAATATCGTCATCTTCCCGTTTGTTCTGTAGTCAGAAGAAACTGTGTATAATAAAATAAGCATGTAGTGTAGCTCTTCTTTTAGCTCATGGACGGTGGACGAAGCGGTATACCCACCAGAACTCTAGTGTAGAATTTGCATCTAGATAAGATAAATAAGAAATTCTTTTGAACGGGGTAGATGTGCCTCCCGTTTTGACTCATGGACGGTGGACGAGCGGAATACCCACCAGGAGTCTAGTATAGAATTTGCATTGATAAGGTGAATAAGAAATTCTTTTGAACGGGGTAGATGTGTCTCCCGTTGTGACAGCAAGTATTGCTGTTGATGTATGTTAGGCTAGGCCAGAGCCTCGATAGAGGAATTTGTTCCAGGCTGCAGTCATCTTGCGAAATCATTCTTCTGCATGATCTGTTTTAGCGAATTAAAAGTTTCTAGCGTATTTAATCTGCATGATCTGTTGCTAGAGAACATAAAACACTAAAGGCGAGAACGAGCCACGGCTCGAGTGGTCAGCTGCTTGGGTGGTGCCACAAAAAGACTGGGCGTGGTGGCGTACGAACATAAATAAGATAAGATACTATATATAGCTGTACCTAGTATGAAAGGCTTAAAAAGAACACTGAAGATGCAATTGGTAGCTTGGACGACCCCATCCTGCATCATGGGTCTGCAAGGAGCTAGCCAAACCAGCATCAGCGGGTGCAACACCGCCGTGTTTGGTAGGTTGGGCGAATGGGTGATGGGCCGTCGGCCTAGGATAGAGTTTGGTAGCCCGCTAGAAGAAACATCTTGACATGATCGACCACATGTATTGATACTAGTAGTGGAAAACTAGTAGTGGAAAACCATCGAATAAAACCAATAGAAATAACCAGCACTCCAGCAGTAACTAACAACAAAACAAAGCCGACTAATATTGATACTAGTAGTGGAAAACATGCACAAAATTAGTAAGCCAAGAAAGCACCATCACATCTAGGACCACACGGCCACAAAAATAGGCTACACCTAAGGGTGCGTTCGGCGCATAGAGTCTAAATTTTAGAGGGTTTTTGCAACGAATATTCTAATTACAAATAAAGTTTAATTACAAAACTAATTTCAGGACTCTGCTCGAATTTGCGAGATGAATCTAATGAGGGTAATTAAGCCGTAATTAGACGATAGTTACTGTAGCATCACTGTAGCAAAATATAGATTAATTAGGCTCATTAGATTCGTCTCGCGATTTAGAGGGGAGGTTGTGACATAGGTTTTGTCATTAAATTAATAAAAGTAGTTTTAAATAGTAAGATTCTCTTTGATGTGATAGGTGCTAAAATTAGAGGGGGTGCGCCGAACGCACCCTAACAGTTATTAGTACTGGTCCACAAAGTATCAAAAATATCCATCAATCTATTTGAAATGAAAACAATCCGACTATACAGCCATGTCAAATCCGAAATATAAATGAGTAGAAGTACTTCACAAGAAAGCGACTGTATGCACGATTCCAAGCGAATCTAAATGACACAAGAAAGCGACTACATGCACGATTTGAAGCAAATCTAAACGACATATCAACAAGAAATCGACCCTACCAACATGATCTACAACTCATTTGGACGAACAGTGGAGGAAGGGAAAAGGGAAAGGTAGGGGAAGGGAAGAACCTCATCGCGACAAACCTTTTTGTCTAGGGACAGAGCAAGAGAAGGAGAACAATGTTGCACAAACGCAGATCCTCCGGACGACAAAGTCAATGAGAAAGGAGACAACGACGTAAGGCTTGGCGACGGCATGCCCTTCCTCTTCGCTTCCCCGACGCCTTTCCCTTCTGCTCTACCTTGGCGACGAGGACGAAAACGGCTCCGGCGGTATGGCGGATGGGGTACTCGATGAGAGAGGGCGGAGATGTGAGAGGAGAGAGTTAGTGGAGGGCGGCGGTGTGAAATGAAGGGTGATGGGGAGGCGAGACTCTGCAGCGTTCTATTTATGGTACAGTAACCCTAGCTTTTCAGGACGTTTCGCTTCCGTGAGAGCCCACACGCTGCAGCCCAAAATGCATCCGAGGGTGCGCAAACCTTTCTGCTCGAGCCTGGTCCGAAAAAGTCGATGTGTTGATTTTCGTTCCCTCATGCAACGAAACGGGCTTCGAACGCACCCGCCGGTGCTGCTCGAAGGCTGGTCCAGTCCAGGCTACCAAACATGGCTAGGAGGTTGTCCATGCTACCAAACGCACCCTAGAGGTTTGGAACATCAAAATACTAGAATGAAAATTAACTTAAATACTAACATACAAATGAAATGCATATGACCATATACTATACCTAATTCTAATTCATTAGGAATACCAAAAAAATTAAATTATTAACATACAAGTTAGGATTAATTATTTATACTGTAGCTGCATAGGAGACGCGACTATACCTTTTAAGTTAATGTTGGAACTACTCAAGGTAAAACCCTGCTGAAACACTAAACATGCTAATACCATTCTCGCCAAAATAATAATAATAATAATAATAATGCTACCTTTACCAAACTGCAAGAACAATTAGAGCCCTAGTTAGTTGGTCATCATTGTGATATATTACAATATACTAGCTTTCCAATGCAGTATCTTATTAGACAAAGGGGAAATTTAGTGCTGGCAATCCTAAAACTAGTACTCCCTTCGTGCCAAAATAGTTGTCGCTTTTGACTTTCAGACATTAGCCCTGTTCGGCTGCACCACAACACTGTAGCGGATTGTTGGTCGTTTGTACGCACCCACTTATATACCGCAAGAGGACGGTGTACAGTTGTAGCACTTTTTTCCTTAGAGTATTCCAAGGTTTAATATCGAACCACAGAGAACAAGCGGGGCTTAAACTATTATTTAAACTACTAAATTAATATAGCAAAAGATGTGTGTGGAAAGAATGATTAACAACTAGAGATGAAAGAGCCTGCGGTTGTAACAAGGTTATGAAAGGATTCTCTCCTATGGTTTGGGGCACTGGCATGCAACTCTAATTAATGGTCGATTGATAGGTTTAGTATTCTACAAGACATGGTGGTTTCGTTCTCCTCTCGCCCTATCACGACAAGGGTTAATAGTTCCCCACTGGTTTCTTGCACTATGTGATAATAACGTATTGATCAGATACGAAATAGAAGCATCACATAGACTGAACACATCAAAAGAATATTGTAAGTGTGAGAGTTACATAACCAGATTTTCCTCGCCACGGAGAGAATATGAGATCTACTCATACTGCAACACATGAACATGGCTACAATAGGACACGGAATTTTGGCGTGGTCCCACAGGTGCCGATCGGCACGGCGATGTGCCGGTCGGCACAGTCTTCCCTTTCGGTGGTGATGATCGGTGATCGCCGTCTTCGCCGCCACAACCTTCAACCTAGGTCAAAACCTCCGTATGTTTCTCGTCTCCTTTTTTCGCGACCCCGATCTTCTCTTTTATAGTTCCTTTCGATTGTGGGCTGGATTTCACCGTCTCCGACTCTGATATTTCTTCTGGGCTTCATATTCTCCGAGTGGGCTTCATGCTTGGGCTCGATCTCCGTGGTGCCGGTCGGCACAGGGCCGTGCCGACCGGCACGGTCTCTAATTTCTCCGTTCTTCGGGCCTCCGGCAGCTCTTTATCCATAGTCTCTCAATTTTCACCTATTTCCTGCAAATCCTTCCGAATGCACAGAAACTACGCATATATATAATAATGGGGGTTAATTGTTAGCAATAATGACATAATAAGGTATTAAAAACACCATATTTGTCATATAAAATGGGTACCTAGAAAGCACCAACAGCTCCCCCACACTCAAATCATTGCTAGTCCTCGAGCAATTAAAACCATGAAAATCATCACCGTGCTTTCATCATGCTAAGAGGCAAAAACTCTCACAAATCTTCAACTTAGCTATTGTCAATCATCTCGTCGAATTAGTATCCCTCCACAAGACTTTTTCTCAATTTTGAAAACAATTTCACCTCAAAACTTGAATCGACCAAATCGATCACAAGGCTTATCAAACAAATATTTTTGTCTCCCTTCATATCACGTAAGATGAATGCAAAAGCTTCAGACTTCACTCAATCGCTCAAATGTATTTCCTTCCCTCTCCTATTCTATAGCATAAGGCTCTTTTGTGGATCTCGGAAAGTAATATAACCAAATTGAATCGAAAGAACAACTAAGTCAACAATTCGCTCAATCATGCCTTCTAAAAGGGAGTTTTCATTGTGAGAATACAGAATATAAGCACAAGGATTAATGGTAATACAAAGTAGATGAGAATGAACGAGATAGAATTAGGATAGGATCAAGCTTGAAGTATATACAGATCCCTGAAAATTTTAACTCTTTCTGCAGTCTGCTTCTTCTGATATTCATCCCCTTTTTATTCTTTTCTTCTCCTTTCGACCTTTTTTCTTTATTTTTCTTCTGTGCCGATCGGCACAGGTTGTGCCGGTCGGCACCTGACCCATTTTCTTCTTTTTCTTCTTTTCTTCTTTTTATTTTATTGCAGACTGCTATCAGAGCATGTTTTGAATCGAAATCTGTCTAAACTTCACATTTGCTTGTAGGTTGCATCAAGGAGGAGGGAGAAACAATGAAATATCAGTTTATGGATAGAAAGAATTTGATGATAGATGGCTAGCAAACTGAGATGAACAATGAAACTTCTCCCTTCTAGCTTAGTCGTAATCAAGAGCAAAGAGTTGACAAAGACGTCTTCCTATCAAAAGGCTTATGTGTAGGCTTCTCTCATCTCATTTGGCTTAGTGTAATAGGTACAAAATCAAATCCTTAGCTAAATGCTTCAACTATGATGATAGAAGGGGTTTTCGAAAAGTGGATATATAAAGCCAAGCGACTATTCAATGAACTCAAGTAGATTGGCAAAACGATCGTCAAAAACAAAATCAAGAATATGGGGTAACACATCGATTCGACAACTAACACTAACTTTATTCAAGACATTGCAATAATTCTTGGCCTCGAGGCTTGACTAAGCACACCATCTCAAAGAAAACTCTCACACTTTCACACACTAACTCAAACCATACTAAATCAAAGCAAACGACCTTAAGAAATGTAAGGGCGAGTCCCCCACACTCAAACCTTGCAATGTCCCTATTGCAAAAGAAAACAACTAGACCAACCTAATCTGAATGCCATGCCTCCTCAACATGCTAAAGATGCTTCGAATGTTCCGCATGAGAAAAGAGTAATCCGCCGCGGCCATGCTCTCCATGTCGTCAATTCGTATATCAATGTCCCGATGGTGCCTATAGCATCTTTCCATATCATAATAAAGACGTTCGATGTTTCTTCTGCAGATTGGGCAACAGTTGGCGGGACGATCATGACGCTCATCTCGCAGGGGCGAGTTTGTGTTAAAACCCCCTATGCCGATCGGCACGTGCTCCGTGCCGGTCGGCACAGGACACCATTTGCCTGATAACGCGTCCCCGCACTTCCTTGAGCTCCTGCAAGGCTTCCTGTAGCTCCTTCTGCACTGGGTGGTTCGGCATCAGTAGGTTCTGGCTCGCCTTCCATCGGTTCCTTCTCGGGATCTTCTTCCGGATCCTCCTCAGGACCTTCTTCCGGATCCTCCTCGGGATCTTCTTCATCCTTTGCAACAAGATTAGCTAATGGGTGTTCATGCACAGGGGATGTCTCTATATAGCTCACTGATTCCGAGGTGTATCTTGCTCGTGGCTTTGAAGAAAGACGAGCGGAACGCCGAACTCCCTCTATTTCCTTTGATCTCTTTGGTTGCGGCTCATCATCAGAGGAATCATCAGATATTTCAACGAAATTCACAACCTTAACGTCGTGCCGATCGGCACAACAACCGTGCCGGTCGGCACGCCTGCCGTTCCTTGCAAAATATGCTTCTAGATCCGCAAGGTTGCGTGTTCTCCTCTTTGCAGCATTGTCCCTGTCAATACGCCTCTGAATTTCATCATTGATCTCTTTAGGGGTCATGCGCCCTTTAGCAACGGGAAAGCCATCATCAAAGACGAAAGTCGCAGGGATGCATTCAGGATCAGCTAGATAATTCTCAATCTGCCTCTGATGTTCTTTCAGACAGTAAAAACACTTACATCCAAAACCTCTGGTGTTCTTGTGTAGAATCTTCTCTTGGAGATCTTCCCAGACGGTCTGGACGCGTGGGAGCGCAGTGTGCCGGTCGGCACCTGCATCAGAAGTCCTCCCATCGTTCAGCCGAAACCTATGGATGGTCAGGAAGCAGTCTCTGTCTAACTCTTCCCTCTCGCTATCGGTAAGGATCGATTCAAAGGTGATAAGATCATCATATGTGAAAGGACGTTCCATAGCGAGAAGTCGATCCATTGTGTACCTATCGGAGACCGGTGTGCTATCATCAATCTTGGATTTACCATTGCGTACTAGCACCTCTCTGACCTTCTTCTGAAGGGCTTCATCCATCTCCTTCTTCTCTCTATTGAATGCATCCGCTTCACTCTTCAACATCCATCGTTGCTTCAAGTGCGACCAGACTATTGGATCGTCCTCGGTGGGGTTAAGGCTCCTATTGCTCTCGCATGGCAGAGTTGGGCTCATTGGCGAAAGTCCGCCGCTGCGCCGATCGGCACTGTTATCGTGCCGGTCGGCACCTCTGTGCCGGTCGGCACCGCCTTCGCGCCGATCGGCACCCTCTCCTCCGCTGCAGATTCCGCCGCCTTGCATTGCCTAGGGTATGGTGGAAACTCTGGCGGCGCTCGATTTTTGATGATGAGATCCGAGACAACTCCTTCATATATATATCCTTAATCCTCTTGATCGAACCGGACTCTATCTCTTAAATTTGGAAGTCATCGAAGCATGTCTTGGAGGAAGGGCAAAACCTCGACTCAAAAACGACACGGACTCCCACGTGCCGGTCGGCACGGAACCGTACCGGTCGGCATGGTCCGTGCCGGTCGGCATGGTCCATGCCTGGCAATTTTGCCTCCCACGACTCAATAAAATCAAAGAAACACAAAACACACGGAAAAACAGCAAAAACAACAGTGCTTTTGTTTTACGTCGTTAAGCTCGACCACCCAATCACTTAATCCACATAATATATATCAAATGACTTTAACTCAAAAGTGTCGGGTTCAAGATATACCTTTAGTCATTGGCCATTCACCGTGTATGTATTTTGCTTTCCATCCATGATTACAACAGCTCCGGAAGGAAGAACTTTATGAACAAGATACGGTCCATCCCATTTGCTTTTCAATTTGCCTTTACCGAACAACCGAAATCTTGAATTGAATAGGAGCACTCTATCTCCTTCGTGAAATTCCTTTTTCAATAGCTTCTTATCATACCACTTCTTTGTTTTCTCTTTATAAATGGCTGCATTCTCGTAAGCCTTTAATCGCATTTCCTCGAGTTCACTAATTTGAATCTTTCTTTTTACCCCAGCAGCATCTGAATCCAAATTCATCTCTTTGATCGCCCAATATGCTCTATGTTCTAACTCCACAGGCAAATGACAAGTCTTTCCGTAGACGAATTGATAGGGTGTCATACCTATTGGCGTCTTGAATGTTGTGCGATAAGCCCAAAGTGCGCCATTCAACTTGTTTGACCAATCCTTTCCTTCTCTTGTAACAATTTTCTGCAGAATTCCTTTCAACTGCTTATTAGAAGTTTCTGCTTGACCATTGGTCTGCGGATGATAGGCTGTTCCAATTCGATGCTCAATACCCATCTTTTTCAAGGTTTTAGTAAACTCAGTTCCAGTAAAATAAGTTCCACCATCTGTTATAATAACTCTAGGAACACCATATCTTGGAAATATGCACTCATTCAACATCTGCTTGGATTCATGAGTTGTACTGACTCGGCATGGAATTGCTTCTACTCACTTTGAGACATAATCCACAGCAACCAAAATATATTCATAGCCATGAGAATTAACAAACGGTCCCATAAAATCCATGCCCCAAACATCGAATATATCAACTTGCAAATTATACTTCAAAGGCATAGCATTACGAGCATTAACATTTCCAATTCTTTGGCATTGGGGGCATCTAGCAACATACCTCTTTGCGTCTTCATGCATCGTAGGCCAATAAAATCCACTAGCCCATACCTTCGCTTGTGTTCGAAAATGCCCATAATGTCCACCATACTCAGATGAGTGGCACTTTTCCAATATGCTTTCGCGTTCGTCACGAGGTACGCACCTTCGAACGGCTCCATCTTCACAATATCGGTATAAATAAGGATCATACCATATGAACTTCCTCATTTCACTGGCAATCCTCCGTCTTGAATTCTTGCTATAATTATTCAAGTTCCTTGTGAACCCATTTACGATGTCTTGCATCCATGATTCTCGGTGGTCCTTGACTTGAAATAGCTGCTCTTGCGCCATGGCATCACCAATGCATCCTTCCTTGTTCTCAAGCGTCAAACGAGATAGATGGTCTCCTACTGAATTCTCAATCCCTTTCTTGTCTCTAATCTCCAAATCAAATTCTTGCAACATCAAAACCCAACGAAGCAATCTAGGTTTCGACTCTTTTTTAGAGACAAGATATCTAATAGCAGCATGGTCCGTATAAAACAATGACCTTAGAGTTGAGGATGTAGGATCTAAATTTCTCAAATGCAAATACAAAAGCTAGCATCTCCTTTTCTGTTGTTGTATAATTAATCTGGGCTTCATTAAGAGTTTTACTAGCATAGTAGATAGTATGCACTTTACCTTCTTTTCGCTGTCCAAGAACCGCTCCTACTGCATAGTCACTCGCATCGCACATAATCTCAAAGGTGAATTCCAGTCCGGAGGTTGCATAATGGGTGAGCATAATGCTTCTTTCAACTTTCGGAAAGCAGTAAGTCTTTCATCATTCATCTCAAATTCAACGTCCTTTTGCAGCAATTCCGTCAATGGCTTAGCAATCTTTGAATAATCCTTGACAAATCTGCGATAAAAATTTGCATGTCCAAGAAAACTTCGTAGCGTCTTAAGATCAGTAGGTGGTGGCAACCTTTCAACTCTGGATATTTTAGCTTTGTCTACTTCAATGCCTCGGTTAGAAATAACATGCCCCAAGACAATCCCTTCGGTTACCATGAAGTGGCATTTCTCCCAATTAAGAACTAAATCAACTTCTACGCACTTGTTTAGTACTTTCTCTAAATTTGCTAAGCAGTGATCAAAATCAGTACCATGAACAGAGAAATCATCCATAAATACCTCTATAATTTCTTCAATGAATTCAGCAAATATAGCATTCATGCATCTCTGAAATGTAGCTGGTGCGTTGCAAAGACCGAATGGCATTCGTCGATAAGCATAAGTTCCATAAGGACAAGTGAAAGTGGTCTTATGCTGATCTTCAGGTCTAACAGGAATTTGAAAGAAACCACTATAACCATCGAGGTAGCAAAAATAAGAGTTATTGGCTAACCTTTCAAGCATCTCATCGATGAACGGTAGTGGATAATGGTCTTTCCTTGTAGCGGTATTCAATTTCCTGTGATCAATACACATTCGCCATCCTGTAACTGTTCGTTGAGGGATCAACTCATTATTCTCATTAGGCACAACTGTGAGTCCTCCTTTCTTTGGAACGCAATGCACTGGACTCACCCATTCACTGTCAGCCACAGGATAAATCATTCCTGCATTAAGAAGTCTCAGCACTTCTTTCTTCACAACTTCCTTCATGCCTTCCTTCAATCGTCGCATGCCTTCAACGACTGGCTTGGCTGATTCTTCAAGATTGATCTTATGTGTGCAAAAAGCCGGGCTTATTCCTTTGATGTCATCAAGACAATATCCGATCGCTTTTTTGTATTTTCTCAGAACAGCAAGCAATCGTTTTGTCTCTTCTTCATTCAAAGCACTATTGACGATGACGGGATAAGTTTTATCTTTGCCTAAGTATTCATACCTTAGACCATCAGAAAGTGGCTTCTGCTCTACTTCTGGTGCTGCACCAGGATCCAGATTACCCAAAGGCTCAAATTGAGGATTTTCGACTCCGTGCCGGTCGGCACCACCACTGTGCCGATCGGCACATGGAGCGTGCCGGTCAGCACCATCTTGGATCTCGGCCTCTTCTCTATCTGACTCTTCAAACAGTTTATTCAACGGATCTGAGTATCCTGGACTGATTTCCTTATCCTTTTCTGTAAAGAATTCTTGGAGAGAGGGTGGGTCTTCACTTTCTTGAACGACGGGTGGGTCTTCGAATTCAAAGAGGACTTCCTCTCCGCCCAGAGTCAATTTTAGGTGACCTTTTCCAGCATCGATAACGGCTTGTACAGGCTTCAAGAAAGGTCTTCCCAAAATAATATCTTCAACTCCCACTTCACCTTTATCAAGAACAAAAATATCCACTGGTATAGCATTCTTTTTTACCTCAATGTTCAGATCATTGATAACTCCCAGTGGTTTAGTTCTCCTTCCATCTGCCATAATTAGCTCAAGCTCGGTTCCTAGCAATCTTCCTTTTATGTCATAAGGCATATCCATGAATGCTTCATACGTCATCAAACTGACGCGGGAACCAAAATCACATAGTGCTTTAGGAAAGCTTCTATGTCCGATCTCGCACAGTATGTAAGGATCAACTTCCGTTCGTTCCGTAAGGCCAACTGCATATACTCCGCATAATCCTTCAAACGGCGACGGAACAAAACAACTATCAAATAGCTTCTTTGCTTGCTGAACCTCCATCTGGTCAATTTCCATATCATCCTTATACAACTTCCCTAATACTTCACCAATGATGACATTGTCCAGTATTTCCGAAGTTCTAGTGTTTTTAGGGAAGTTATACTGAACTCCTGTAGTAGAGGCATACCTCGGATCATATGTTCTCCTCATACTTAGCAAATTTGAGCTGAAATCTATAGGAACCCAATCCAACGGTTCAAACTCGTCCAACGGTTAGCGTTGCTCAAGGTTGGATCTCCTACTGGTCTTGAAAATTTATTCACGAAGCCGTTTTCATGCTCCTCTAATATTGCAGCTTCGGTCTTTAAAATTCCTTTAACAGCAGGCACCGTCCGGTCGGCACAAGAGCTGTGCCGGTCGGCACGGAGGGCTCAAGTGTGCCGATCGGCACAGAAGCTGCGCCGGTCGGCACCTCCTCCAGTCTTGGTCTTTTCAGATCACCTTACGCTGGTTCTTCTGTTCTTACTAATTCGACTTCGGATACTGTACAGCTTTCCGCTTCAGCTTTTAAATCCAAAGAACCTTTTGCTAGCGTCGACCTTTTAGGGGGAATTGGATCTTCTTGGAATTCTTCCCAATGCCTATGCATAGCTTCAGTCTTCGATATCTTACTCAAAAGATCCAGACCTGCAGTAGCAGTCAAGTCGAGGAAACTCCCTCCAGCCGAACTATCCAAATGCATCCTGGAGGTTCCTTCAAGAGACATGTAGAATGTCTGAGCAGTCAAGTTATCATCCATGCCCAAATCGGGGCCTTGCTTCAATAAAGATTGGAAGCATAACCATGCTTACGTGAGGGTTTCTTCTTTCAATTGCTCAAAGTTAACCACCTCTCTTCTCAGTTTCTGCACCATCGGAAGCGGGAAGAAATGCAAACAGAAATTTCCCACAAGCTTATCCCAGTTTCCTTTAGCTTCTCGGGCTGCAGATTTATACCAATCCTTGGCTCTTCCATCTAGAGAAAATGGAAATAGCAACCATCTGTACCAATTCTGAGGCACTCCCTCATGCTTAAAGGTCTGACAGAGAACTTCTAGATCTTGCAGATGTGTGTACGGATTCTCATCCTTCGTCCTAGAGAATTTGCTGTTCTCGACCATACTGATGATGGTCGGGTTGAGAACGTATGACGAAGCAGTAACTTTCTCATCAGAAGTTTGTGGAATCAGCGATCCCGGAGATGGTAGTGAATGCTCCCTAACCGTATGAGTCGGTTCAGGAGTACCCATCCTGAAAACACAGAAAGAAAACACAAAAATAAACTAGAAAAAGAAAGGATTAGAGGTTGGTAGAATAAATAAATAGTAAAAGAACTGGCTTGCTCCCCGGCAACGGCGCCAGAAAACGTGCTTGTTGGTCGTTTGTATGCACCCACTTATATACTGCAAGAGGAGGGTGTACAGTTGTAGCACTTTTTCCCTTAGAGTATTCCAAGGTTTAATATCGAACCACAGAGAACAAGCGGGACTTAAACTATTATTTAAACTACTAAATTAATATAGCAAAAGATGTGTGTGGAAAGAATGATTAACAACTAGAGATGAAAGAGCCTGCTGTTGTAACAAGGTTATGAAAGGATTCTCTCCTATGGTTTGGGGCACTGGCATGCAACTCTAATTAATGGTCGATTGATAGGTTTAGTATTCTACAAGACATGGTGGTTTCGTTCTCCTCTCGCCCTGTCACGACAAGGGTTAATAGTTCCCCACTGGTTTCTTGCACTATGTGATAATAACGTATTGATCAGATACGAAATAGAAGCATCACATAGACTGAACACATCAAAAGAGTATTGTAAGTGTGAGAGTTACATAACCAGATTTCCCTCGCCACGGAGAGAATATGAGATCTACTCACGCATCATACTGCAACACATGAACATGGCTACAATAGGACACGGAATTTTGGCGTGGTCCCACAGGTGCCGATCGGCATGGCGGTGTGCCGGTCGGCACAGTCTTCCCTTTCGGTGGTGATGATCGGTGATCGCCGTCTTCGCCGCCACAACCTTCAACCTAGGTCAAAACCTCCGTATGTTTCTCGTCTCCTTTTTTCGCGACCCCGATCTTCTCTTTTATAGTTCCTTTCGATTGTGGGCTGGATTTCACCATCTCCGACTCTGATATTTCTTCTGGGCTTCATATTCTCCGAGTGGGCTTCATGCTTGGGCTCGATCTCCGTGGTGCCGGTCGGCACAGGGCCGTGCCGACCGGCACGGTCTCTAATTTCTCCGTTCTTCGGGCCTCCGGCAGCTCTTTATCCGTAGTCTCTCAATTTTCACCTATTTTCTGCAAATCCTTCCGAATGCACAGAAACTACGCATATATATAATAATGGGGGTTAATTGTTAGCAATAATGACATAATAAGGTATTAAAAACACCATATTTGTCATATAAAATGGGTACTAGAAAGCACCAACACGGATGCTGAAGAAATAACTGCGAACACTGTAGTGGATGCTGAAGAAATAACTGCGAACACTGTAGCTGCTGAATTGCAGCAAGCAAGGCGAATAAGCTGATTATGTTTGAATTTTTTGTGCAAATGTTATTATTTTTTCATAACATGTTTTATCAGTAAAAAGATAGTTTCATCATAACATATTTGTTTTACAATTAGCACAAAGTTTTTGAATAAGACCAGTGGTCAAACATGATGACCAAAAGTTAAAAATGACGATCAGCCTGTTCGGCTGGCTGCTTTGCAGCCGGCTGCAGCAGCAGCTACAGTGTCCGCAGTTATTTCTCCTGCAGCAGCTACAGTATTCGCAGTTATTTCTCCAGCAGCAGCTACAGTAAACAGCCGCAGCAGCAGCCAAGCGAACAAGGCCAATTATTATGAGACCAAGTAGAGTCAACACTGACTCGGACAGCAGCTATGAACATGCACATTTTGTGCAGTAATATAATGCCATCACCGACTGACGAATGGTTGTTCCGACAACACCGATCACATGTCAAGGAAACATAACTCTTCCCGTTGAAGAAACAGAGCTGTGTTCTCTGGAGCTTCAATCTGACCGTAGAACATTTTTTTTTGCGAGACGACCGTAGAACTTTTTTTTTTTTGAACTGACCGTGGGACATTTTATGTCAGAAGAAATCCGTTCGCGTCGTTGGAGGCGAGGGAGGCAGCTCTTCGTCTCCGAAAAGGCGGAGTCAGCCAGCCGTGCGCGGTCGGTGGCTCGGCGCACCCTGTCGCGGGGATCCCACGCGCGTGCTCTTGATGGCGAGTGTGGAGGAGCATCCGGGCCTCGTAAAGCTTATCTTTGGGGGGGCTCGCTGCAGCATCGCCAAGACGTGTGTTGTGGCACAGGAATACAAGGTGCGCTCGCCTGGCTTGCAATGCAAATTGGTACAAAACGATTGAGATCGATCGAGGACAAGATTGCATTGGAGCAGAGAGTCGTGCGTTCGAGCGCGCCAAGGCACCCCACGCGGCTGATCTCCGTCGTGACTCTCTGCACGTTGGAGCTCAGGCAGAATGGCAGTTGGGTTGGACTCTTTTCCCAGTTGTGACGCCCGTCCAGGCTACGGAGCCAGTAGTCTCAGACCCGCTCTCCAGGACGGTGGTCTCAGCGGTCATTCATTCGCAGACGGCGAGCCGCCGGGCGGGCCTCGTTGCCATGGTGTCGTGGCCGAACCGTCGCTTCCTGCAAGGCTGTAGCGGAAGGCCAGCGCGCGCGCACCCCGCCGGCAGCGTGTCGTTGGACAGTTAAGAGTACGGCTGTTGAAGTGTTGATTTCGGACCGAGCTGTAAGCATTGTGCTTTGTCTGACTTTTTTCCTGAATCTGTAGAATCTTCTACAGATTCTACTTCTTCACTCAGCTGATGATCCTGACTTTACACCCACTAACCAACTCTGCAGTCCTCGTTAGGAAACCGTCATGGCAAGGTACAATTATCATTTCATAAGTTCGTCACGTGGAAAAAGAAACATTGAACTGACCCCGTGCACTCCAGAAACAACAGTAGTTCCTCGCAGGCAGGCAGAGGGATCAAAACAAACCAATGGAACAAGAATCGCTGTGATGTGTACAGATGATATGCACTGAGACGAACAGAGGTAAATAAGTTACATTTTTCTAGACCTGTGACACCAGACTGCTTTTTTTACACACGATAGCAACCTGAGATTCTAAAGGCCCCCACCCTTGTATAAAAGCTGGGCAAGCTTGAAAGCAAGTGTGGTGTTTTTCACATTGCCTTTTCTGTATTTACCACGCTGTACCGACTATCCATGAGAAAACATTTGCCTGTCTCCAGGCCTGCTCTAATGGATTGGGTGATACTGTGTGATCCCACGTTTTGGTGGAAGTTTTCGTAGGATGAAGAGCACCAGAGCTGAAGGTACAATCTCAACCAGCTGAAACAATGTAGTAGAATTCGATCAGTTGATGGGATGAATAATTTGAATAGTATAACTCTCTGTATAACGAAGGACAGGAAGGCAACTACACTTGCCCATAAAATGTTTCAAAGATGTCACATGATACTTGAACATATTTGCTCCATTTCAATGTAACCCCTCCGGTAACAAACGTCATATAAAAAATCGGCGCAAGTATATACCAAGGGAAAAATCCCTTATGCCATTGGGTAAAAACCCAATCCCTATGCTAATTTATCTGTGACCAACCTCAACATCTACGGTATGAAATCGGTTGCCTAGCCATGCACACTCAAGTCTACGATGGAAGGTAAACAAATTCTCCAGTCCAGAAACCATTAGAAGGGGGAAATAAGCAATGCATAACTGAAGAGAATATGCATTCAAAAGTCCAAGATGCTGCTGGGTATCTGTCAGTGTATATTTTGTGAGAAACAATGATTACAGAAACACCTTCACAATTGCATTCATTGAATTGAATAAATTATGCCCATATCTCAACATCAAGATAAAAAAACAGTCATAGTGAAACGTACATACTGATGCAAATCGAACTGCATAAAGGCAAATTGCTTCACACTGTAAACATTAAACAGCATAGCTAAATTGAAGCGTACCAAGTAATAGAAGAAATTCAGAATCGGATGGTTCAGAACATCAAGATCTGCTGCTTTATCAAATGCGTTGAGGCACATCTGCAAGAAAATGCCAATTAGTGGGTTCCTCTAACCTACCTTCCTAAATTGATCATAGCATAGATGCAGAGCCAGAACGCTTACCATGACACATCTGATCAAGAAGCAAGTAAAACAGATGGTAGTCACGTAGCCCACCTACATCGAGGAATACGAGCATACATCAGTACCGAATATTTTGTAAAGAAATGCCTAAAAATCCCATTCCAATAAACAAAAAACGTACCTCCTGCAGTTTCTTGCGCCTTCCCTTTGACTCTACAGGGAACCGCTGCAGCATCAAGAATAGCCTGCAGGAATAGATAGAACTTCAGATACCATTTCAGCCACAAGCTATAATTATTCATGCATAGAATGATCAAACACGCCTAAAATTAGTTATACAGAGTCAAGGTAAAGCTGTGCACTGTTAAGATCTTAGCAAGCATCCATCTATGCCAATGGCACAAATATGACTAAAAGTACAAAATAGCTGCTACATATCCTGAAACTGCTTGTAAATAATGTTTCTCAACGTTTCAGTGGTGAATTTAGTCCAATACTCCAGTTTACCATCTGAATGATCGAATGCATAGCAGTTAATAATCAGTTTACAGACACCCGACACCGTAATATGATGGCGCGCTGCGCGCGTAGCACCCGACACCGTTACAGAGTGCAAACAACAGTTCCAAGTTTTCAGTGGTGAGTATAATAATCAGTTTAGTAGATCTATGGCACAGGAAAATGTTACCTTCCTCCGTACAGAAGGAAACCAAAAGCTGCAAATAGTGATACACCTGAAAAATATGGCAGACCATAAGCCGAAAAGGTCAAGAATAACAGTGTCTAAGATTTGCAATGTGTCCAAATCAATCAAATCTGTTACAGATTTACAAGTGATCAAGACACCCCCCCTGATCATTAACAGCTATCATAAACCAAGGTTTTCTTTTTTTAATAAGTGGTTCCGAAAATTTACTTAAAAGCATTCTCTTACTACTATTTTTCCTGGTACAAAAATAATGTCATCCATAGGTTCTTACAACGCTACTCTATCAGAAGAAAAATATCACACTTCATGAAGACCAAGATGCGTAGAGAATAAATAGAAGCATGTATCGATATATTGATGGACAAGGGGAAGGAAACAAGCATTTACCTGCAAAGAACATCTTCGACAAGATGACCATAACTCGAACTGGTTTCCACCACAAAACCAACCACAGAATTATCTGAAATTCATACACACCAAATCATCTTATGGGAGCCAGAAAATATTCTTCAATTGCATGTCTCAAAATTAAAAGAGTATATCTAATAAGCCAAAGACAATTTCACAAAATGGAAGAATATTTTTTACGTGGGGTTATCTATGAGAACACCACTGTGCTTTCTCTGTTCTCACTGAAAACAGAAGACTTGTGTAACAGTTTGAGGTTCTGGCCAAGCTTTTGCTTGTGTAACACAAGGAAATCAAAATAAAGAAGTAGGCTAAATATGTAATCAGTACATTCCATTTGATTAGAAATAGGAAGGCATCGATGTCCTAGAAAATTAGAAATCCAAAAGGTATTCATCCAAGTTGCCAGACTGGAAGTCCCAGGACCAGCCAAGTGCTCCACGTTATTCTACAGGCTTGCATCAATTGACTATCACATATTACGATGAAGTCAATGTCTACAGGTACAATAATATAAATTACACATAGCCATATAGTACAAAATCAGCATATCATGTATCTTTCCGAGGTCAGCGTACATTCAGGGTTAAGAAGGAATCTGAATCAGCAAGACAATAAGTCACCTGAATTGCATAGACCACTGCATTGATCCAATAGAAAGTCGGTCTAAGCCCATCAGTCGACGTTGCACGTGCCTAGAAAACAACATCGCAGATCAGCAAGCGGAACAAAACATCATTGATGAAGCAACACAAAAACCAACAAGTTACAGGTCCGCTGTAATACCTGGTAATAAATCTCTGCCCAGAACAACACCAAAAAGGCGTAAGTGGTGAAGAACGCAAGCCCGGGCATATCGAGAAGCACATGCTGGATTATCTGCAGCACACCATTGGTCAAAACCGTTACTCAATTACTCCGATACATTCGTGGCATAAAGAAATATGACAATGAAATTGGCCACAAACCTCAGGCTCTACGAGTTGCACATTACGCCGTAGTACAAATACAATGGACCGCACTGCAAGCACAGGAAGCGAGCATTCACACAGATCAGTCCACCAAATCAAACAACCACGAGTCGCAAAGGAAAGCAAACAGCGTAAACGCTTCGCTCACCGCCGTTAACAAGGAAGTTTAGGAAATGGAACACCTTCTGCGTCGTCCACCCATACTCCGGCACTCTACACTCGATTCTAATCAATTGGACCTGAAAGAGACATTAAACAGCCGCAAATTAAGAATTTTTTTGCAGGTCTCGCAACCCAGCCTCTCGATTTCTCCCACAATTCCCCACCGTTCCTCTAAACTTCCGCACGGGCGGATCAACCAGAGCGCAATTGAGCCAAGCACCAACCGAAACCGGCGCCAAATCCGATCTGATCGCGCAATTCCGACGGATCAAGACACAGGGGGAGGGTAGGGGGGACGGGCTTATTACCAGCGCTATGACGGAGACGAAGCCGTAGAGCACGGCGAGCGTGTGGAAGATGCGGTCCTGCCCACAGCGGCGAGTGCGATTCCGATCACGTCGCGCCACAGTCCACCGCGCCGTTGAGCGCCGAGGCCGCCGTGCCCGCGGCCTCCACCGCCAGCAACCCCCTCATCGGCGGCAACCAAACCAGCCCAACGCGCAAGAGGGAGGGCGGGTGGGCCAAAGTTGGGGTGGGAGGGGAACGCGAACGCGCGCGCGGGCGGGCGGGCGGGCGGGCGGGGCTCCTCGGCGCCCTGACGCGGCTGGGAGGCGGCGGCTCGGCCGAGATCGAGGGCGCTCGGCTGGGACGGCGACGCGGGCGCCTGGAGAGAGGGGATGATGGAATCGCGTGGTGGATTCGGGGCTTCGGTTTCGTCCGCGTGGAGACGAGAGGAGGAAGGAGAAGCGAAGGGAAGGGAAGGGAAGGAGGAGAGAATGTTCGAGCCCTGGCCTCGGGTTGCGTGCGCGGCGTGGGGAGGTGCGGTGCGGTGAGGCCCACCGGGCGGTGAGCCGATCCAGGAGCGGCCGACGGGGACACGGTACGCTGGCCGCGCTCTTTATCCGTGGAGCGGGTCTACGGGTGTAGGGGGTCGGCGGCGCACGGGAGGGAGAGGTGCGGGTGCATGGACCGGGCGCGGGGAGGGGTCGCGGAAGGGTCCAGCTCGGCGAGATTAGTTTTAAACTTTCCGCCGCGCTGGCGCGGGCTGACGGGGTCCTCCATTCCAGCGCGTACGAAGCCAGGTGTGCGCCGCGTGATGTTTTTTGGTGGTGCCAGGTGCTCGAGTCCGGCTTGGGCTTGGCCATGTTTGGTGGTGTCGTGATCAGGGCGTGCACATGGCGCGGTTAGAGTGGAGAGCCAGGGAACAATGCGACCAGTGTCGATACAAAAAGAGAGTTTCTCTCCGGTTTCTACTACTTGGAGGTCCACGATTGCTCTGGGGATTTTCGATCACATCATTTGAAAAATTGAATTACAGTGCATTCAGCTATGAAAGATCAGATTACCCAGAATTCAGATTTTTTTTTTTTAGCTAAACCCAGAATTCAGATTAGGGGGCCCAAAAAGGAAGGGAAAAGTAAGATGGGAGGAGCTCATGGTAATGATGGGCCATAAGATGTAGTAGCCCCGATTAGGCTAAGCCCAGAGAAGAAAGATTCCCAAAACTGCAGGCCCAACAGCCTAAAAGGCCCGTGGATCCATCCATCCGCGGCGGTGGTGGTCACATCACATGATCCGGCAGGCGGCGTTGACGTCGTCGTCGTTGAACATGTTGCCGACGGGGTGCGCGCCGCGCGCGGGCTCGCGCATGCGCCCCTCCGGTCGCCGTCGCTGTACCCCGTTGCGGCGGTAGTTGTAGCTGTCGCGGTACGCGCTCCCCGTGTCGCGGAAGTAGCTCCGCGGGACGTGAACCGCAGCGGCGTGCCGCCGCTCGGCCAGAACTCCGCCTTCTTCCCGCTCCGCCGCACCTCGCGCAGCACCTTGCCCCGGTCCACGTACCCCGTCA